>JAYEVD010000501.1:0-321004 GCA_036346405.1 Phyllostachys edulis
TATGTTGACCTCTCCGTCCACGACTGCACATGAACCAAGCATCGCTCAATGGGTCCCATATGTCGATGGGTCATCTCTCTCTCTCTCTTTTATTTTCTTTTTATTTTCGATGAATTCCATTTCAAACTTCAAAGCTCTGCCTCCGCTTTTAACTCCAAAAATTATGAAATTTATTTCTAAAATTTTGTACATTCAAGATCTTGCTAATGACACTGGTCTTATTTAATTTGGAGTTCATTTATTATTTTTTAGTATTTATTTGCTCTCTTTGCTTGTTGTTCCTTTTTCCAAGACGCTCGTCCGAGTAGAGTTCAAGACGGAGATCTTCAACTTGATCAAGCTCAAGATTATCAAGACTCTCTTACCTTTAATCTAGGCGAAGTCAATTCTTTGATCATAATAAGCCTATATTTTATGCAAATTATATTCCTTTAAATTACCAAAATTGCATGTTTTAATTCTTTAAGCAAATATATGTTAAATCTTAAGGTAGTTAAATACCCATTTGATGATTAATTAATTATTATGCCACCATTTGACAATTTAATCCATTATTCCATGTCACCGTAGTAACTATGTGGTAATTACTAGTTATAAGTTGTACTTAAGCGACATGCTAGTCTTGCTGAAGTACCGGGGCATTAAATATCCTAATCATCATCTTTTAAACATGAAAGTGACTTTGGGCAGTCATTATGGATAAATGACTGAGATGGTTGAGTTAATGTATTTTGCTCCTAAAAACCCTAATAACTTGCTATTGTCGTCTGGGCGTATGGTATGATGGATGGTATGATAATGGGTGCTAATGCAGCTCAAGGAATGTTAGTTTGCGGATGGTATGTGGAATGAACCGCCCAGATAACCCTAAGGATTTAATCTTGTCATGACCTCCCATTGTAAACATATGCAACCACAAGTCTGCAAAGTGCAACTTGACTTAGTAAATTTATTGGACCCTGGAAATCATCTCACTGGTGGCCGAGTAAGGTAGTGCAAGTAGTGGATACGATCCAGCTTCAATGGGACACCAAGAAAGGGTGAAGTTGCCAGCTATGTTAGTCGTGGTGGTAAACATCCCGCACAACTTATGGGACCCACCGCAAGTTGGGGCAGCCCATATGGATGAGATGACTAAGATGCAAGGTAATTTGAAAAGTTATTGTGATGGTCTCTCAACTACATGACCAAGGAACCATGTGGGGCAACAAGTTGATTATCTTTGTGGGTACACTGCATAACACCCGCAGAGTCTAAAGCTGTTTAAACAACCGTGTTTACGGTCAAAAGCGGTCATAGGAACTTACTAGAGTTAGTTCTATTTATAAAACTTTGTGCGTAGGATGAAAATCAGGTCGGGCTTACCTAGCCCGGAGATTGGAATTTTTCTGGGTTGTCGAACTCAGTGGTGTTAATAAATGGGGATAACCCCAATCAAAAATAAGCATAAGGTGGAGGTAACCTCTGCTGTTATAAATATTGCACAATTACTCTCTTTAATAAAATGAAATTTGGTTAAAATGCTAAATGATAGGAATTTGTAATTATGATAATTGAAAACATTGCTTTAGCAAATAAAAGAACCCGAGCCATCCTTGTTAAGCCATGCATGTATATTACTGCATCTTGTGTGTTGGCTTGCGAGCACGGAAGTTGTGCTCATCCTCGCTCTTTCCCCCCAAAACCCTCAGAAGCAGGAAATCATAGACATTATCACTACTACGAGGATCCGTGGTTGGAGACCCGTGAGATGATGAGGAGTAGTTTAGTTCTTTAGTCTAGGTCTCGCCTTTCAAATTGACTGGCTATTTCTTGCGTGCATCCAATGTTATCCAAGTCTTTGGTTAATTTTGACGCGCACTGGTTTTCCCCAGTCGCTTGCCTATGGAGAGATGAGCTCTACCCTTTTTTGCTTCCGTTGTCGCTTCCGCTACTTTCGTGATGTAATCTTTTGGCCTGTTCGGCCCTTATTGTAAACCTGACCCGATGCGGTCTATGTAAACTCTGATGTATTAATTAATGAATGGTTTAGTTCACGCCATGTATGAAATGATTCAACAATGTGCCTATAAGTGCTATCTACTGATCCAGGGAATAGCACAGTATTTTCACAGAGGATTTGGATTTGCAAAATCCGGGTCCGACAGAGTAACTACTCATTAACACCACTAGTTAGTGTCTACGTTCTATTGGCTGACGAGATGCTAACCAATCTTGGTTATGTGTAAGGGGTAACTGTCCTATTGGGTTTTCGGTAAGTTTGTGCTTGTAGAAGAATCTAATCCTCAAAGAAGACAATGTTAACTACTTAGGGTTCGTGGGTAGTTTAGATCTTCTTATTCATAATCTTAGTATCTAACTAGTGAGTACTATACTCTAATCATTGTCTATATCCTATGTGTCATGACCTAGCAACCAATTCTTGGTTTATCTTTTAACCAAAGTTGTTGGCCTAAACATTTGGTATGATCCACTATTTATTCGAGTCTTTATAAATTTAGATCTTGATACAGGGGCCCATCTGTCATTTACTAACGAATAGTCCTAAACATATGTGAGCTTATATGTATCACTACAAGGTTACTATACTATGATTAACCCTAGACATGATGTTGCTAGATTATGGTATACAACCCTTGTTCATTTGGGTACTTCTAGACATAAGGCTATACGTTAATGGTACTTGATTGTTACCCAATTGCTTTACTGCTTTAATAAACTATTTTATTAAACTATTATCTTTATTACTACAACAATGGTCTAGAGTTTACTAGTGTCTGATCTCGCGTGTAGGTATATGCCCAGCCATGGCTATATCATTTGATGTTCTAACTACCTGAGTTGATTACTTTAGTTTTATTATTTTGTTGGATTACTTAGTACGCGATCTCTTGTTAAAGACTTGACCGAAGTCATGAATGAAGAGTTCGGCTAAATGTGTTATTCTAACTAAACACTAATTGATGTTGATTACTAGTCGCTTGATATGTTGTTTTATTTGCTAATGGTTTGTACGTACTCGAATCATCCATCTTATTGATTCACTAATTAGTTTAGTTCAAGAAAGTATACGTAATTGAAACCTACATCAACAATCTCCTTAACCCTTGCTTAACACTAATCAATCTCCCATCCACTAACTAACTGACCGCTCATTGCAAAGGGGTCCACTGGCCATTTGTTGAGAGAGGGCAACACAGAGAGAGCTACAGAGGGGGGGGGCACTGGTCATACACTTGACACACAAAGCAACAGAGAGAAGGCAAAGCAAAGGGGCAAAACAAAGCAGGTTGGGCGACGACCCCAAAAATGGGTTGCCGAGGGGTAGACGACCCTGTGGGTGGTGGTGGTGTGGCTCGATGTGGCCGATAGTGGCCGAACGGCGACATGCGGCGGCCGGAGCTGAGGAAGGAAACGGGGCGGCGACGCTAGGAGGGGAGAGGGGTGAAGCCAAGAGGAGCATGAACATCGATGAGGTGTGGGAGTCCACCGGTGGATGGTGGTCTGGGAGGTGCTGTGGTGGGCCGATGGTAGGAGCCTCCTACAGCACGAGCGGTCCATTGTGGGAGCGGCACTACAGGGAAGGGGAGCGGAAGTGGATGCACATGTTTAGGGGGAGCTTTTTTGTAATGATTTTAACAAGCAAATAATTCTCAAAACTCTATTGAGCTTATTGCAAGAATTATTTCTTTGTTAAGTCACAACAAGAATATACAACTCGTTTTACAACAAGTGGTATATTCAAAACCTTATCTTTCTCACACATTGATTGGGTTGTCATCAATTACCTAAAAAGTGGGAGATTGAAAGCATCTAGGCCCCAAAAAATTGTTTTGGTAATTAATGGCATTATGTGAATATGGGACTAACATGTTTATTCAAGATTTACCGTGTTAAGTCCCTGATAAGAATGACAACTGAGATGCATGCTAAATGACAACCTCGTGTAGTCTTAGCTTTTCACCGTGACGTGATTCACACGCCCTTCACTATCTGGCCGTGGTCTTGCAACCGAGTATCGCCAGAGGCCGGAGCTCCTCGATTTGGTCTGGTGAAATCTGTTGGTTGTCGCTTTTGGGTACTTATTGGCATAGTGTCCCAACTCATTGCAATGGAAGCAAGTAATTCATGCAAACCGAGGTAAGTGCCTTCTTCGACATCGCCTCCGAAAGGAGTGTTGTGGAAACGGGATTGTTTGAGCATTGAGTCGCACAGTGCTTTGGATGAAGGAGACCGATTTCCGTCTTGAGGTGGAGGCCGTGGGGCTTGGAAAAACCCTGTGGTTGAACTTAGGATGCCATCCTTCTTTTGATTCTCCATTTCCGTGTGCTTGCCTTCCTAGCGAATAGCCTTGTTCACCAATTGTTGGAAGTCGGTGTAGTCTTGAGCGATGAGGCGACCGATATATCATTATGGAGTCCTTCCAAGAAACGCTCCTCGCTTGGCCTCACCGGCCATAAAGATCTTTGGGTGCATAGCGGCTAACCGATTGAACTTATGTGGGCATCAAGTTGATCGAGCGATTGCCTTGGCGCAGGTCCAAACTCTTTCTTCTTCAGAGTCACCATGCCTGATGGAATGTGAGCATGGCAGAAAGCCTTCACGAACTCGTCCCAAGTGATAGTTTGAGCATCAGCGTGAGACTGAGTGAAATTGTCCCACCATTCCGATGCTGGTCCATTCAGCTGGTGAGAGGTGAACAAAACCCTCTCGCGATCAGTGCATTGGATAATATCCTGCTTATTGCCAATTGCCCTAAGCTAATCATTAGCATCCATTGGCTCGGTGCTGCTAGAAAAAGTTGGGGGACGCATCCTCATAAACTCAGATATGTTGGCCCTTTGCTGAGGGGGAGCAGGAGCTTGAGGTTGAGCTGCTACTACTGCTTGCTGATTCTGATTAAGTGACTAGGCAAGTAGATTAATCAGTTGGGCTTGGCTGGCCATCATTTGGCGCTAATCAGGTCCTTCACCGGAGGGGTGGCAATGGAATCGAGATCTCTTGTAATCCATATTTTCTCCGTCCGTTCTTTGGCTTTTGCATCGCTGCTGCGTAAGTTTCCATCTGCACAATTTCTAAGGACTTAGGAAAGAAGAGGAGAAACTAAGGGGAGTAAAGCAAAAGAAACAACCCAAACGAAACAACCGACTCAAAAGCTCTTTAGAGAAACTATAATAGTTTTATACAACGTTCTACTCGATCCAAATTCTTAATCTGGTGGAGCGACTCAGTACACAGAATGAGTCTTAGCAAACTTAAGCTATATGGTTAGAGACATCGCAATCTTCGATTCACGCCTTCGATAATTCTTTTCAAAAATCATTTGTAAAAAGTCCTATGGTAAAACAATACCATAGGCTTGATTAAATCATATTTGAACATTTGGCTAAATTTCTAAATTCAATAATTTTGGTCTAATCATGTCTAAGCATAAAGTTTTTCAACAGATTCTAGCTCATACTATTGTATCAACTAGATTTTTACTAAGGTGTCAATCACTAGCTAATTTAATAGCAAAGTTTGGTTATATAAAGGAATTAGGAATAACTACAATTTAAAACATGGATTTAAATTATCAATATAAATAAGCATGCAATAATAATTTAAAACAAAATTTAAATAATTTGAAATACTGAGATCAAATATGATCAAAAGATGTAACTTGCCTTGCTCGTATGCCCGAGGATCTAATTCTTCACCAAGATCGGTTTCCCCGGAGTTGTCGAAATCTACACGCAAAAAGGAGCCAAATTCAAATAATATTCAAAAAGATTCAAATGAACTCCAAATTGAAAAATTATAGTATAGATAGGTAGATCTTGATTTTATACAAATTTAGAGACAAAGATCAACTCATTTGGAGTTTTCTAGCAAAAGTTATTATGATCTAAATTGGTTCGCCAAGAAATTCCAATTAAAAGGAAAATACGTTTCCTAACAAGGAAAGCGATTCTTTCTGCCTCTTAACAAAAATACGTCTTCTAAACTTAGAAAGCGTATTATCACTTGTACGCTTATGTTTTATGCTTTCCGAGTATGGAAAGCGTCTTTCGGTCATAACTAAAGGCGTAATGACCCTGTGCAGTAATGGCCTTGGGCCCACGGGTCAGTGACCTGTGCGGGAATCAATGCAATTAAGTGCTGAAGTTTCTGAGCATGGCCCACATGGCAGTGAAAGTTAGCGACAATTAAATCGGCTTTGCTTTCCGCTTAACCCTAAAGACATGGATTTGGTTAATTAAATCTGCCGCTATAGTATTTGTCGGTTTCCGACAAAACGGGAAGCTCCCGGGCGCTTGATTCTCCGGCTAGTCGCCAGTGATCCAGAGCATGGCGGCACGAGTGAGTCATCAAAAACGGAACTGCCTAGCTCATGCGCACCCAGAGCTACCGGCCGGAGGTCCTCGTGGCCGGAGGCTACATGTGAAGAAGAAGCGGCGCCATTCTAAAGTGAACAAGGCATTTGGAAACCCGATGGCGACCTCGACCAATTTGCGTGCGCATGAGCAATGTTAGACCCCTACGAACTCACCGGAAGCACGCGGGCAAGACGGGGTAGCCGGAGGTGTCGTGGCGACGAGGACCCATGGCGCGGGCGAAGCGGCCGACGCGATGACTCACCGCGAGGAGAAAGAGCCCAGCGATGCTTGGGGTAGTTTTGTAGTGTCCACACAGTGCTCCTAGCTTTAGGAATTGGACGGGGGCGAAGCGTAGCGCGATCGGCGATTGTGGCGGGGATGATTGCCGGAGACGGGGAAGAGGGGCCCCTAGCGAGATCCTGTGAAGGAAAAGTACAATTAACATGGGGGAAATACTTGACGCAGTAGGGGAAGGATGATCATAACTGAGTTGCCGACGGCGAGTGGGCGGTGCCTCAGCCGAGACTTGGAGCTCGTGATGCTCGGTGAAATTCGACGAGAAGATGATCGAGAAAGGGGATGAGTGGTACTAGGGTGGTGAAGAGGGGTAGAGGGAGGCCCATGGTGCCCTTTTATAGGTGTCGGGGCGATGAATTCGCGAGGAGCGCCCGAGAGTGCCGGCGATGTCTTCGGGCGCACGATGCTCGAGCATGGACGAGATTAATGGCCGAATGACAGGGCGGTTAAAGGGGGCGCAGGGCATGGCGAGGCAGCAGGTGATGCGGGCAAGAGGCGACATGGGCGCTGGAGTGGCAGAGAAGTGGTGCCACGTGGCGCCTTTGAGCGCAAGGCGTGGCAAGAATGAGCGGCGACGCTTTCGGGAAGAAGAAGTAGTAGGCGAGCGGTGACCCACTTTGGCGCGAATGACGAGAGGAAGAATGGCTGCCTATGAAAGAGGTCATTTAAAATTTGGGCTACTACAGTGAAAACAGGAATGGGCCGATGAAGATTCGCCCAAGGAGACTTTAGGAATTTCCTTTTGATTAAACATTTTCAAAAATGAAATAATACCTTTGTGGTTTTAGAAAATAGCTAAACGAGTCCAAAAATAATAGGAAAATTCACATAAATTTCTCAAGCATTCTCGACTTAAGTAAAATATTTCCAACTTAACTTTGGTATTTAATTTTGTAATTAAATTATTTTGGTTTTAACATAAATAGAAAAAGCTTTTAAAATTCCAGAAAATTCAGAAAACTCAAGGAAAATAATTAAATTTTATTTTTAACCTAATTTGAAAATTTGGGATGTTACAGATCATGCATGCACTTAGAATTTGTTTTGAAAGCCAACTTTGCACTTCTCGTGATAATCAGTAGATCTGAAATGTTGATAGATTATCAAGACAATGCAGATGACCGGGCCGGTGGCGCAGTACTACCACAACCTGGTCGCATCAAGATTAGTTGGCGTGACGATTTTCCAGAGTGACACCAGTTTTGGTTTGGTTGTTTCACCGATGAGCAGTAGTTCCAGATTTACTTGGCAGGTGATTACCGCATCGCATATGACCTCATTCCTTCCACTTAACTACTGCACCCCAAATGTTACCGAAATGGCGCAGATGTTTTTTCAAGAAGTACCCTTTTGATTTCAGTGAAGCGGTAGTACCGCCTGGGTTTTCAGATGATCAAGACAAATGAACTATCAAGATGTTGCATGGCTAGAGTACCGTACCATTGCATGGCGATATTAACAAGATTTGTCGAAAAGTTGGGGGTTTTGCCCCCAACGGTTGTATTTGTTTGTGGAGGGTATAAATACCTCTCCCCCTGCTCAAGGACAGCAAGAGAGACTTCATTTAACATCTTTGAGCCTTGAGTACTCTCTCTACACCTCCAATTAACTTGTTGCATTCATTGTGAGGTGGTTAAGCCAAAATTCAAGTGCATTCATTCTAGATTGATCCTTAGCACTTGTTTGCCGTCAAGCGAAGATTGTGGTTCATTACTCTTGGTGTTTGCCAAACACTGACGGCTTTGAGAGCTCTCGACTGTGATCTCTTCAAGAAGATTGTGAAGAAGCCCGGTGCCAATATTGTGAGTGGTTTGGTGTTCACCATCTCCGGAGTAGAGGAAAAACAACCGATAGTGATCGAGAGAAGGCTTAATTTGTGGAGCCAACTTGATTAGTTCAAGCTTCCTCAACGTGGACTAATGAAGACCGGCAAGTCTTCGATACCACGGGAAAAACTTAATCATTTCCTTTGTGGTTTATTCTTGTCTTTACTATTTCTGTATTTACATTTCTAGCTATTATCTTGTGTAGAATTGCTTAGCTAGAATTGTATCTAGTTTAGACTTGGTCCTTAATTGTCTTAAATTGATAATTAGTCAAAAAGTTTTAAAACCTTCTATTCACCCCTCTAGTTGGTTATCCTTGATCCTACAAAAGTGTCGATGGTCGGGAGATCCTTGCAGCAAGACAAGGACCCGTACAGACCTAAAGAAGAGGGGGAGGAAGTCTTAGGACCAGAATTCCTATACTTGAGCACAGTAGGAGCACTCATGTATTTAGTAAACTGTACTAGACCGGACATTACATTTGCAGTGAACCTATTAGCAAGGTATAGTGTAGAACCTACCAAAAGCATTGGCAAGGAATAAAGGATATCTTCTGATACCTCCAAGGAAGTAAAGATCTTGGTCTGTTTTACAGAAAGAATCAGGACCTAACTATGATTGGCTATGCAGATGTCGGATACCTATCAGACCCACATATAGCTAAGTCGCAAATATGCTATGTATTCCTATGTGGTGGAACTGCAATTTCATAGAAATCGTCTAAGCAGAGTCTTGTATCAACTTCGACGAACCACTAGAAAATCATAAGCACTGTACGAGGCCTCACGAGAATGTGATTGGCTTCGGCGGATGATTCACCACATCCAGCAGTCGTGTGGATTGAATACCGCGCAAACCCACACTATTATCTATAAAGATAATGCAATTTGTGTTGCACAAGTGCAGATGAGTTATGTGAAGAATCATCTCACAAAGCATATCAACCCCAAGTTTTTCTATGCTCATGAATTGCAAAAGATGAATGAAATTAAAGTACTACATACTAAGTCATGTGAAAATCTTACAGATTTATTTACTAAGTCACTTCCAGCATCTAGCTTTGAAAGATGCATACGTAGAATTGGAATGATGAGACTTAGAGAAGTGTAGAATTCAGGGGGAGAATCTTCATGAACTCATTATTGAAACTTCATTACAAAGATCGAGTACCCAATGAGTAAATCCTGGAGATTAAATGAAATTAAAGGATTGTACTCATTTTCCTTGACGAGTTTTTTTGAAGTTTCGCTAAGGTTTTTGATGAGGCAATTAAATGCAAGACAAGAGAACGTATTTCATGTACCTTTTCTCTAAAAATTTTCCAATCGGTTTTTATGGAGTTTGATGAGCATACTGAACATGACGGATAAGTGCCTAAGTGAGTTAAGAAGAAACCGGGCCTGCCGCCAGCTGCTGCCCATCGCTGGCCTCCTCATTCATCCAAAAGAGGCTATATAAAGGAGAGGACCCTAACATCAGAAACAGCAGAAGAATAATAAAGCAGGTTCAAGTTTTTATATCTCTCAGATTCAATCTACTATTCTATTCTTCGTTGCTCGTGATCGTTTCACGATTCTAAGCTTTTTTCACGATGTAATCGTTGACTCGACTCGTCAATGACGGTTCCTCAACAGTAACTACACGTACAACAAGATTCAACAGGACAAGCAATAGCTTGCACCCAAACGCCGTGGGCCAATGTGTGGCCGATCAACGTTGCTCCTATTTCGGTGAATTCTCATGTAATCACACGTACAGCAAGATTCTCAGGTAACCATTGCCATCGAATTGCCGGTCTTTGCACGTATCTCGCCATTGCCATCGAATTGCACCTTGATGTGTGAATGTGTGATGCATTTGGACATGGGAATGGTTCAAACAGTGACCCCATGTCCCACTGGATTTGTACTGGATCCGGAGGAGGAAAAAATGAAATCCCCCATCTCTGCCTCCACATCTAGCTTCCTCTCATTTCGGAGAATTATCATGTAACCACACGTACAACAAGATTCAATAGATAACAGGGACAAGCAATATCTTGCACCCAAACGCCGCGGGCCAATGTGTGGCCGGTCTTTGCCGCTATCGAATTGCCGGTCTTTTGCCCGTATCGCCAACGAGGCAAAACCCAGCCACAAAAGAAAGAAAGAGAAAGAATGAAAAAAAAAAATGAGCACAAACAATGGCATCCAAACAAGGATCGACAGACAGCACACTACACGACCGCCTCTTCACGCTCACACCCTCCATTAATTCCTAGTTTCCTACGCCTTCTTAAACCCAACACACGAGCGACACACGAGAGGGGCAAAAATGGCCGCCCTTGGCTCACCATTCCGTCTCCTCGCCTTCTTGGCGCTCCTGCTTCTCGCAGCCTCCGCACCTGCAGCAACAGCGGCAGCACGCTCCTCCAAGCCCAAGAAGCCTTCTTTCCCACGAATCACTCTGCAGCTGCAAGCTCTGCAGACTGCAGCATCAGCGGCCGCGAGCAAGCTCGAGTGGCAACAGGTACGTCGCCGCCGCCACGGCCGCCGCGACCAACGGCACGGCAGCGATGCCGTTCACGGCGCACTACTTCCCGCAGGAGCTGGACCACTTCACCTTCACGCCCAACGCGTCGGCCGTCTTCTACCAGAAGTACCTCGTCAACGACACCTTCTGGAAGAGGAGCACCGGCCATGGCAACGGCAACGAGACGGCGGCCGGGCCGATATTCGTGTACACCGGCAACGAGGGCGACATCGAGTGGTTCGCCACCAACACCGGCTTCATGTTCGACATTGCTCCCAAGTTCGGCGCCCTGCTCGTCTTCATCGAGGTACGTAGGTACATGACATAAATATAATCATCAATAGCTATAGAGAGAAGCTTACCTAAGCTTATACTGTTATACATAGGATTAATTATCTTAGCATATGTATACACATTAGTTACTAGCCTTGCGAACTGGTGTTTTAGCCTTGTTGATAGCCACATTTTGGTCCAAAATTTGCTTGTCGTATTGATTTGATACCACACACTTGATTTGATAAATTAGCACGGTCAAAGTCGTTCTGCTATTTGGTGAAGATAACTCAGCTTTCGTTTTCATTACGACTTGCATATTATTCCAGAAAATATGGTTGCATTGATCCCAAGACGTTACTTTCTCGATGTTATCTTACTTTGCCGGACGCAATAACTGAAAGAAAAAACACCACATCAACCATCACACAAATTAAGGACGGGTTAAGCTTAATTAATTCTGCTAAATAACACTGACCAAGTAGTTTTGCTTCAAATTTGCAGCATCGTTTCTACGGGGAGTCGAAGCCGTTCGGGAACGACTCGTACAAATCCGCCGAGACGCTGGGCTACCTGACGTCGACGCAGGCGCTCGCCGACTACGCCGTACTCATCACCAGCCTCAGGCAGAACCTCTCCGCCGTCGCCTCCCCCGTCGTCGTTTTCGGTGGCTCTTACGGCGGCAGTAAGTCGCCATAACCACGATTACGTATAGTTAACAGGCACACACGTGTGACGCGCCCTCGTTATGTTCCGTGCGACGCGGGTCTGAATCTTTTGATTTTATACACGGATAAAATTATAATGTACTGCTATTCTACGATTGGCTTGGGCCGTCTTGTGTTTTGTTTGATTAGGATAAAATTAAAATCATAACTAACGTTGTTTATGGTTGCGGCTGTTGTTTACAGTGTTGGCTTCTTGGTTCAGGCTCAAGTATCCCCATGTCACCATTGGGGCCCTGGCATCGTCTGCACCAATCCTGCAGTTCGACTACATAACCCCTTGACTAGCTTCTACGACGCCGTCTCGCAAAACTACAAGGTACTAGCAATATATAGCATTCTGCTTAATTTCCTAGCAAAGTACCACCGGAACTCATCTTTGTGAGTTGTGACAACTAAACAAGTGTGTCTGACGAGAAAAATTAATCAAAATATCTACGTGGTGGCCCACTGTCATTGGACCGCTGGCTCGCACGGCTTAATCGACACCTTTGTGAGAGCCAGATTTTCAAAATCCCGAATCCTCTATAAATATATTGTGCTATTTCGAATCAAGAGATAACACTCACAAGCACATTCATTGAATCAACTCATACAAGTCGTGAAACCGAACCATGCAATATATTACAATCATCAGAGTGGCATAGACCACATCGGATTGAGTTTACAGCAAGGGCCGAACATGCCAAAATGATTACATCACAAAAGAATAGCGGAAACTGCAAACCAGTTCCAACCACCTGGTCGAAAAGAAGTTTCGACTACCTGGTCGGAAACTACAGCGGAAACCAAAAGGGGCAAAGTACATCTCTCCACAGGCAAGCGACTGGAATACTCGTGTATGACTGGTATTAACCAAGGACTTAGACAATACTGGTCGTACGCGAACACCGACAAGCCAGCTATACTGAGGCGATACCAAAACTACTCAGAACTAATCTACTCTTCAGCACCACCTTGTCCATCGACTCCGGGGTCCTTGAAGTAGTCGTAGTCTCCGTGATCCGCCGGATCTGAAGGGTTTGGGAAAGAGCGAGGATGAGCACAACTTCCGTGCTCACGATCCAACACACAAGATGCAATAGTATACATGCATGGCCTAACAAGGGAGGCTCGGGTTCTTTTATTTGCCAAAGCAATGTTTCAAATATCAATAGTAGTAAAGTCCGACCACTTAGCATTTTAACCAAATTGCATTTTTGTAAAGAGAAAGTAGTTGTGCAATATTCATAACAGCAGAGGTTACCTCCACCCATGCTTACTTTGCTCGTGGTTACATCCACCACTTGCCAACACTGGGTACGACCACCCAGGAACAACACAAGGTCCGGGTTACATCCACCCGACCAGCTTTCATCCCACTCACAAAGCTTTTTGAAATAGAACTAACTCTAGTAAGTTCCCATGTCTGCCTTTGACTGAAGGCACAGCTGTTTAAACAGTTTTACACTCTACAGAGGTGTGTACACTTTACCCACAAGAGATAATTAACTCGTAGCCCCACATGATTCCTTAGTCATGTGGTCGAGAGACCATCACAGTAACTTTTCAAATCATCTCGCCCTTTCCGTCATCTTACCCATATGGGGTTGCACCCATACGTTGTACGAGGTGTTCACCACAATGACTAGCACAGTTGGCCTCCACTCGTCACAATGACTAGCGCAGCTGGTGAACATCACCTTACCACGGTGTCCCATTCAAGCCGGAACACATCCGCCGCTTGCATTAGCCCAATCCTCTCCAGCGAGATGACTTTCAGGGTTTGATAACTTTACTAAGCCAAGTTGCACTTTGCAGACTTGTGGTTACACATGTTTTATGATGGGAGGTCGTCACCGGATTAAGTCCTTAATGTTATCTCGAGCGTTCTTTTCATGCACTCCACCATTCTCGTGTTACATCCGCACTCACCATCATACCATCCGCCCAGATGTGGCAAAGCGTTTTGGGTTTTTTAAGGAGGAAAACCAATTTATCTCAAATACTGGCAAATATATACTTCCCCACGATCGCCCCAAATCATTTTCATATTTTAAGAGATGATGGTTCAGCATTTTAATGACCCGACATTTAAGCAAGACTAACCCACCGCTATACAACTCAGAATTAGTATAGTTACCACATAGTTACTAGGGTGACAAAGAATAAGGGATTCAATTATCAAGGATGGGATAATAAATCAATTAACCAACAAATGGGCATTTTACTACCTTAAAAATTAACATACATTTGCTTAAAGAATTAAAACATGAAGTTTTGGTAATTTAAAGGAATATAATTTGCATAAAAGTAGGCTCAAAATGATCAAAGTATTGACTCGCCTGGGTTAAAAGTAAGAGAGTCTTGATAGCCTTGAGCTTGATCAAACTGGAGGTCTCCCGCTTCTTCGAACTCTATTTGGACGAGCGAACCGAAAAAAAGGAACAAACAAGCAGAGAGAACAAAATAAATACAAAGGAAATAACAAATGAACTCCAAATAAAATCAGACCAGAGCTAAAAGCAAGATCTTGAATTTAAACAAATTTAAAAACAAAGAACATTGAATTCGGAATCGCAACAAAGGAGAACGGAGTCCTTGAAGTTTTGGTTTCGAGTATTGATCATTGACTCCACAAAGTCGGAAGGGGTTCAACTACACCACGTGGTCGGAAGGGTTCGACTACACGACGTGGTCGAAGGAAGTGAAGATTCGACTACTCAACGTGGTTGAAAGGAGGAAAGAATTCGACTACTCAATGCGGGTCGAAAGGAGAAAAGATTCGATCGCTCAATGCGATCGAAGGAGGAAAGATTCGACTACTCAACGCGGTCGAAAGAAGAAAAGAATTCGATTACTCAATGTGGTCGAAAGGAGGAAAGAATTCGACTACTCAACATGTTCGAAAGGAGGAAAAATTCGACTACTCAGCGCGATTGAAAGAAGGAAAGAATTCGACTACTCAATGTGGTCGAAAGGAGGAAAGAATTCGACTACTCAATGTGGCCGAAAGGAGGAAAGAATTCGACTACTCAGCGCGGTCAAAAGAAAAGAAGAACTCAAAAGAAGGACTCGACTGCTTAACGCGGTTGAAAGAACGTGATAGAGAACAGGGTACGGGAAACTTACCAAGACCGAGAGAGATGTCGGGGAAGGTCGGTGGACGGCGAATGGCGGCGAGGAAGCTCACAACCGAAGGCGAAGGAGGACGGTGGTGAAGTGGTCAGTCGAGACGGAACGAGAGATGGAAATGCGGTAGCTCCTACGAAACAAAATTGAACCAGAGTGAGGGGAATGCTTCCAGGAGCTCTGGGACACGAATTGACGAGTTAGAAGAGGGCACTGCACTGGGGCGGTGAGGACCAAGAGGAGGTGCGCGGCGACTTGAACTCGGAGCTCAGAGCTTCGGGCAAACCACAGCCACAAGGGTGAGAAATGGAGAGTTGGGTGGCGAAAGGAGATGAAGAGGGCTACTCAGCCTCTTAAATAGCCTAGAGGAGAGGAGGAGAGAGACACTGAAAGACTCCATAGAGCAGACAGGGCAGAGCGGGGCACTCTAGTGACAAGACCAGGCGGGGAAGTTGGGCACCTAAGTGAAAGTAGGTGAGAGGAGCAAGTGGCAGCAGAGGGCACCGGGTGAGGACAAGGCGCACGAGTGCGTGGCGCAGCGGGTACATGGTTGGAAGAAAGTTCCAACCGCTTGGTCGGAATGAGCTTTCGACCTGGTTGGAAGGAAGTATCCGACCAACTGGTCGGAAGAAAAGAAAGAGGCAGGGGGAGGAGAGGGGCCAGAGAAGGTCAGGCCCAACTAAGAGGATTCAAATAGAAGCTGAGATGCAAACTGAAACTTGAAATCTGAAATTGAAATGCCGCAGAAACTAGAGAGCTTTGCAAAAACACTACAATTTGAAAAAGGTTTTGAAAACCAAGAAGACAAACAGGAGATGAAAGACAACATCCGAAAACAGGATGTTATAAACCTACCCACCTTAAACGGAATCTCGACCCCGAGATTCGAGCTACTCTGAGAATAGGAACGGGAATTCTGACTTCAGCTGATCTTCGCGCTCCCAGGTGGCTTCTTTTGCCGAGTGGTTGCTCCACTGAACATTACAGAGGCGGATGATCCGGCGTCGGGTTTGCTTCTCCATGACATCGAGAATCTTGATCGGATGCTCTAGATAAGTCAAATCCTTCTAGAGGCTAATTTACTTCGACTAGAGTTTGCTCTTCGTACTCGGAGGCACTTCTTGAGCTAAGAGACGGAACACGCTAGGACATCCGACAAGTCTTTCGGTAACTTGAGTTGGTAGGCGACTTCTTCACACTTGGCGATAAAAAACGGGCCTATGAATCTTGGTACAAGCTTGCCTTTCACTTTGAATCTTCGGGTTCCACGAAACGGTGATACTTTGAGATGCACGCTATCTCCAACTTCAAAGGTTAATTCTCTTCAACAGTTGTCGGCATAACTCTTCTATTTGGACTGAGCTGCTTGAAGTCGATCTCTAATCAGTCAAACTTTGTCTTCGGCTTTCTTCAGAGTATCTAGTCCAAAGACATAACCTTCTCCTGATTTCGACCAGTGCAGAGGAGTTCTGCATTTTCTTCCATAGAGTGCTTCAAACGGGGACATTTTCAAACTTGATTGAAAACTGTTGTTATATGCAAACTCGGCGTATGGTAGACACTTCTCCCAATCTATGGTAAATTCCAAAGCACAAGCTCGAAGCATATCTTCTAGAATCTGATTTGTTCTCTTTGTCTAACCATCGGTATGAGGATGAAATGTCAGATCAAGTCCAAAGTGGGTTCCGAGTGTGTCATGCAAACTAGCCCAAAATGTGAGGTGAACTGAGAACCTCGATCCAAAATTATCCTCTTGGGTACTCTATGTAAACATACAATGTGAGCCATATATAACTCGGCCAATTTGGCTCCTTTGAAGGTGGTCTTTATCGATAAATGGGCAACTTTGGTCAATCTATCGACTACGCACCCATATCGAATCACATCCCGACTTGGTTCGAGGTAGACCAGTAATGAGGTCCATTCTAATTCCTTCCCACTTCCACTGAGGGATCTGCAGTGGTCGCAGCAATCCTGTAGGTCTTTGATGTTCGGCTTTGATTCACGCGCACATCACAACAAGCTACTTAACTTGGCGATGTCTCTCTTCATTCATGCCACCAAAATGTAATCTTCATGTCTTGATACATTTTGGTGCTGCCTGGATGCAGTGTGTAAGATGAACTGTGTGCTTCTTTCAATATCAAATCCTTGAGTTCCTTCTGGTGGAGAATAAAGAGACGCTTCCCATACCATACGACTCCTTGTCGATTTTCGATCATCTTAGGGGCTTTTCCTTTAGCCATGAGATGTTTAAATCTCTCGACCTGTGGTGTCCTTCTTGAGTGGTCTTGATCTGCTCTTCTAGAGTTGGGTGCACTTCCACGGTGGCTAGGGTGTCTTGCTTTATTAATTCAAGGTTGAGTGCCTTGAACTGCTCGTAGAGCTCAGGTTGGTGTTCTCAAATCATGATAGTACTTGTTACGCCCTGGGTAAACAACCCCCAGTACCTACCATGCATTTTGGACCAATCCTAAGATCAGTAGCTAGTCTCAAGACAAGATCAACAACGATGTGATCACAGCCATACAATAAACCATAGACAAAACAGATAAATCAACATTAATAACAACAAAAGACCTTATGGTCAAGGTTTTACAAGGTTTACAGGCTACAACATAGTGAACACAAAACACACGTGGAGACCGGCCTGACCGCCCACAGCAATCGAGTAGAGGACGTCCCCTAGCACGAGAGGTCTTCGAAGAGGTCGGAGGTCCCTGGGTGGTCTTCAGCTGCTGATCAATCAGAGAGCACCAAGCCGTGAGTACTTTTGAATGTACTCAGCAAGCCGTAGGGAAATGTATGCAAATAGTACTCATGCAAGGCTTGACAAGGAGGTCTTTATGGTTACTTTGCAGAAAGCAATATTGACTAAAAATACAATAAGTAGATTGAAAAGCACAAGTTGAAAGATTAATACATAAGTAATCAAGTTCTTTGAAAACAACTCGTGAACACCCTGTTCACTTCCCGGACCACTCGTGACCACCTTGGTCACGCCTGCACTAACTCTGAACCAACCAAGACCAACAAGTTTTGAGAAAGTCTACCCCTTGCGTGAAATCACCAAGCATGTCCATAACCGGGGACACGGCTATTCGAATAGATTTACACTCTGCAGAGGTTGTACAACTTTACCCACAAGACACGAATTCTCTAGTTTGTTTGGCATCCGTCGATACCACTGCTCACTACCTTTGGTAAGGCCTAGAGCACGTGACAAGACCTTTACAAAGCTCGCTTTTGGCTTGGTTCTACCTCGCTAAGGTTTCACCATGTGGGCCTCTTCTTGCCTGCAGATTCCATCCAAAACTCTGAGATCACGCTACCATGATGTAACCAAACCAAAACTTCGCTAATTAGTCGGCCAGTCCACCCTATCCCGACATGTGGTTGCACCAGATGGTCTTGATCAATGGCTTACAAGGTTAAGTCCTAAGTGGTTGCTCAAAGCGAGACCTCTCATCACAAAGGTGCTTATTGCACCCCTTTATCAAGACGATCACCGCCCAAACGAAAACATTTGGGTTCAACCCGGCCAAAAGACCAACCTAGTCATGGCACAACAAGTTTTATCAACAGTGGCCACGCCACAATTCCATATATCATTAGGTCAAATTCATCATTATTGAGTCATGTGATCGAGAGACGTCGCATAACTAAAACAGTCTAAGCCATAAATGCACCCATGTTGGTTATCACAATAAGAATGTCCAACTAAGATTACCCAACCTAAGATGGTCCAAGGGTACATGTCAACATGTAGATCACAAGTATTCAAGGAGTCATACTGACGAGTAGGTGTTTAGCTAATTCCCAAACCATTTTTATACAAATAGCCATGCATGTTGATATAAAAACAAAGTAATTTTGCAAATTGGGAACAACATGATCAAAGGGCTACGACTTGCCTTCGATGAAGAGCTGAGATTCTTCGGTAGAGGTCGTCGGATCCAAGAACTCTTCCATGAGGCTTAATCTACACGCAAGAAAAAGAGCCAAATAAATACAATGAATCCAAATAAAAACCAAAAACTGCCAAACTAAGAACCAAAAGAAAAGGTGCTGAATGAAGGTGAATTAGAAACGGGCTCTCGGGAGGAGGTCCGACTGAGAGAGAGATCGAAGGAGATCCTGAGGAAGAGGTCCTAAGGGGGAGGTCCTGAGGAGGTCCAACGAAGGATATGACTACCCAACGAGGTCGCAGGAGAACGGGGCAAAGAGAACTGGGTGAGAGCAAGAGAGTTGGGTGAAGCTAAATAAGATGAAAGAGGACTGCTCAGGTTTTTATAGCCTGCACGAATTCAAGGGTAGGTGAAGGAGGAGATAGGAGCAGGTCTGAGAGGAAACAAGAGGGGAAACAGGTACTGCAGAAATGATAGCATTTAATATGACACAACAACATTTAATGCTTAAGGATCTTTGCGTCAGCAATGACGCAGCGGGAGAAAGAAGAAGGTGAACAGAGCTGACAGATGGGGCCAGTCAAAAGGGATGTCGTGACTAAAAAGGAGGTCACGGTCAAAGGGGAGGTCGCGGCCAACTCCAAGACTACCCAGTGGTCGCCAGGATAACCTAGAGGTCGCCAGGACCACCCGAAGGTCGCCAGGACCACCCGAAGGTCGCTAGGACCACCCGGAGGTCTTCAGGACCACCCGGAGGTCGCCAGGACCACCTGGAGGTCTTGGACTAAGAGGGAGGTCCAGACGAGAGGGAGGTCTGGACAAAGGAGAGGTCCAAACGAAAGGGAGGTCTAAACCGAGGGAGAGGTCCAAACAAAAGGGAGGTCTAGACCGAGGGGAGATCCAAACCAACAAGGAGGTCTAAACCGGAAGGGAGGTCTAAACCAAAAGGAAGGTCTAAAGCAATAAGGAGGTCTAAACCGATAAGGAGGTCTAAACCAAAAGGGAAGTCTAAACCCAAAGGGAGGTCTAGACCAAAAGGGAGGTCTAAACCAAAAAGGAAGAGTTGGACCAAGGGGGAACACAAAGCGAGCAAAGAAAGGGAAAACTAACACTAGAGAACTCCAACAAGCTCAAAACAAACCCAACTCTTGAATTAGTTGAAGTTCGATTTAGTCATTTTAAACGATTTTAATTCCAAAATCTCAAGTTAAGCTTTAGAACTTCAACAAAACCAAATGGTTATTTTTATTTTGAAAATTTTCAAAAAGGCTCAGAAAATTGGGATGTTACATTACTACAGTAGAACTTTTGACTTAGTGCATCTGTGACTACATTAGCCTTTCCAGGATGATAATGGACATCCAAATTGTAATCCTTAATCAGCTCTAACCATCTTCTTTGTCGGAGGTTGAGGTCTGACTGGGTGAAAATATACTTGAGATTCTTATGGTCTGTGTATATATCACAATGATTCCCAATCAAGTAATGCCACCAAATCTTTAGGGCGTGCACTATTGATGCTAACTTCATATCATGAGTTGGATAATTGTTTTCGTGAGGACGGAGTTGTTTGGATGCATAAGCTACGACTTGTCCACCTTGCATGAGTACGTAGCCAAGACCTTGTCGTGAAGCATCACAATAGACTTCAAAGTCCCTGCGTATGTCAGGTAGGGTCAACATTGGTGCAGAGGTTAGCCTGGTCTTCAATTCTTGGAAACTCCTTTCACAAGCTTCTGCCCATTCATACTTCTTCTCCTTTTTGAGCAGATGAGTCATTGGTTTGGAAAGCTTCGTGAACCCTTCGATGAAGCGTCTGTAGTATCCGGCCAAACCAAGAAAACTACGCACTTCGGTTACTGAGGTAGGCTACTTCCAGTCCACGACAGCTTCTACTTTGGATGGGTCAACTGCTACTCTTTCAGCAGATACAATGTGTCCGAGGAAACTTATCTCACGAAGCCAAAATTCACATTTGCTGTACTTGGCGTAGAGCTAGTGCTCTTTAAGCCTCTCTAAGACCAAATGAAGATGTCTAACATGCTCTTCATTAGTCTTTGAGTAGATCAAGATGTCGTCTATAAATACGACCACAAACTTGTCCAAGTATTCCATAAATACTTTGAAGTAAGCTGTCGCATTGGTTAAGCCAAACGACATGACCGTGAACTCAAACATGCCATACTGAGTGGTAAAAGTTGTTTTAGGAATGTCCTCGCTCCTGATCTTGAGCTGATGGTATCCCGACCTTAGGTCTATTTTAGAGAAAACTGCTGCTCCCGACAACTGGTCGAACAGGTCATCAATGCAGGGCAATGGATACTTGTTCTTGATGGTCACATCATTGAGCGCTTGGTAGTCTACACACAATCTGGTGGTGCCATCCTTTTTCCTTACAAAGAGCACCGGTGAACCCCAGGGAGAGGAACTAGGTCAGATAAATCTTTTTTCTTGCAAGTCTTCAATCTGAGTCTTAAGCTCTTCGAGTTTAGCAACTGCCATCCGATAAGGTTTCTTGGTAATTGGGGTTGTCCCTGGTCTTAAGTTGATCACAAACTCCACATCTCTGTCTGGTGGCATGCCTGACAATTATTCTGGGAAGACTTCGAGGTATGCTCCGACTATTGGTGTTGTCTTTAGGGACAACTCTCCTAGGTGGTGGACTGCTCGATCCAAAGGAAAGGGGCGATCCACCCTAACTCTTATCGTAGTCTCTGGGGTCTTTGGTGAGCACGACCACTTGGTTGGTGCAATCTAACACTCCTTGATACTCGGCCAACCAATCCATCCCTAGGATGATGTCCAGAGTTTGGGATTCTAGCACTAGAAGATTTGCTAGGAATTCGGAATTTTTTATAGCAATCTCTACTCGGGGACTTACTAAGGTGGCATAAAAGGATCCCCTGGGTGAACTAAGCACCACGGGTTTCTTTAGCTTAAAGGTCGGCAACTTATGCCTTACGACAAACGATCTCGAAACGAAAGAGTGCGAAGCTCTATAATCAAACAAAACTTGTGCGGGTACTGAATTAACAGGGAACATACCCATTAGCACTCCTGGGGCTTCCCGGGACTCCTCAGCGGTGACATGGTTCACACGACCACGGTTCGGTGTCGGTGTAGACCTTGATGCTTGGCGGCCGGGATGACTCTTGCCTTGAGTTGAGGTCCGGCTTGGAGCCGTGTGGCTCCCGAGTTGAACTTCACATGCATTCTGGCGATGGGGCACTTATTGGCAAGTGTCATTCTCTCCACAATGTGAAACAATGAAGGCGGGTGATGGGTTGCTCGTCAGAGGTTGCTCGGGCGCTGGGGCGCGAAACCATTCCCATTGGAACGCAGGTCGAGTCAAGTCCTCTCGAGGCGATGTTCTTTGGTGGTCGGAAAGACAAGTCCGTGGAAGGTCGACTGGGGTAGTTATTCGCGGGCTTCGAATGCCATCTTTCGCCTGGCCGGTGACCGCAGATCTTCTTCTCATTTTCGAGCACGAGGGCTTTGTTGACCAGCTGGTAGAAGCTGGGGAAGTCGTGGAGGATAAGCTGGATTCTCATATCTTCATGTATTCCCTCCACAAAGTGGTCGATCTTCTCCTCTTCATCAGCTACGTCGTTGGGAGCGTAGCGGGCAAGCTGGTTGAACTTGGTCAAGTACTCATTGACTGTCAGGTGACCCTGCTTGAGAGCTCTGAACTCATTCTTTTTCAATCTCGTCATACCTGCTGGTATGAAATTGGTTCTGAAAGCTGCCTTGAATTCAACCCAAGGAATTGACTGCCATGCAGGTTCCATCTCATCTAGTCAACTTCAAGAACCGCTCTATGACTGGTAGGATCTTTGCCGATCGTCGCCTCAAGCGCCGCTGTTTCTTCGCATCGGTTCTTCATTAGCCACTGGACTTCACCACCTCGAGCAGCGAAGTAGTTCTCCCACCATGCAGCGGCGGCTCCTTTCAGCTGATGGGTGGCAAAGTTCACCTTGTCTTCTTCTGGGCATCGAGCGAGACGAAGCTTCTTCTCTGTGTCGCCGAGCCAGTCTTCTGCTTCCAACGGTTCAGTTGCTGCAACGAAGGTAAGGGGTCTTGTCTCGAGGAAGTCCGCCAGTTTGGAGTTACGACCAGTTGCTCCCGTTTGTTGACTGGTTAGCAAAGCTTGGATAATCTGCGTCTGCTGGAACATGACTTGCGCCGTTGAGGGGTTAGCTGGCGGCGGGGGAGGTAGATCCTGCCCACGGCCACAACCACGGTCTGCTGCAAAGGTACCACGGGTTGGAGCGGCAACTCTTTTAGGTGGTATCCTGAAGAAATGCTAAGGCTTAGAACTAAGGGAAGGATATATGAGGATTTAAGGGCCCTCTAGAGCACAACAGAAGCACTGGACCAACGAGGAAAACGATCACAAACCAGACAAAGCCTAGAATGGCTGTATTATATTAAGGAGTAAAGTGTTACGCGACTTCGGAAACATAGCATATAAACCATGCTAAGCCGCAACACAAGATACAAACCACAACGTGTACAGAAGGGTACTCTTAGCAGAAGATCTTCATGCAACTGGTCTTTTGGCCTCTGAAGGTAGGCTTGCGGCGGTGGCCCAGGTGCTACATCAGCTGGCAGAAGATGTCCACGAACTCGCCATCGGACGACAGTGCTACCATCAAAAGTTTTGAACAGGAGAGAGCCAGAAAACCCAACGAAGGTAGGGATAAATTTAGAACTAGGAGTGATGAGAAGGAGCAATAAGTACGCTATATTTTGACCAAAACTTTTCTTAGTTTGAAAATAGACTCAAGTCCTATGGCAACGACCAGTCTAACTAGGGCTCCTACAGTCGTATGCTCTGATACCAACTTTGTCGGACCCTAATTTTTGAAATCCTGAATCCTCTGTGAATACACTGTGCTATTCCCTGAATCAGTTGATAGCACTCACAAGCACATTGCTGAATCAACTCATACAAGTCGTAAGACCGAACCATGCAATATATTACAATCATCAGAGTGACATAGACCACATCGGGTCAAGTTTACAGCAAGGGCCGAACATGCCAAAATAATCACATCACAAAAGAACAGCGAAAACTGCAAACCGATTCCGACCACCTGGTCAAAAAGAAGTTTCGACCACCTAATCGGAAACTATAGTGGAAACCAAAAGGGGCAGAGCACATCTCTCCACAGGCAAGCGACTGGGATACTCGTGTACCACTGGTATTAACCAAAGACTTGGACAATACCGATCGTACGCGAACACCGACGAGCCATCTATACTAAGGCGATACCAAAACTACTCAGAACTAATCTACTCTTCATGACCACCTTGTCCATCGACTTCGGGGTCCTTGAAGTAGTCGTAGTCTCTGTGATTCGCCAGATCCAAAGGGTTGGAGAAAGAGCAAGGATGAGCACAACTTCTGTGCTCGTGAGCCAACACACACGATGCAAGTAGTATACATGCATGGCCTAACAAGGGAGGCTCGAGTTCTTTTATTTGCCAAAGCAATGTTTCAAATATCAATAGTAGTAAAGTCCGATCACTTAGCATTTTAACCAAATTGTATTTTTGTAAAAAGAAAGTAGTTGTGCAATATTCATAACAGCAGAGGTTACCTCCACCCATGCTTACTTTGCTCGTGGTTACATCCACCACTTGCCAACACTGGGTACGATCACCCAGGAACAACACAATGTCCGGGTTACATACACCCGATCAGTTTTCATCCCACCCACAAAGCTTTTTGAAATAGAACTAACTCTAGTAGGTTCACATGTCCGCCTTTGACCGAAGGCACGGCTGTTTAAACAGTTTTACACTCTGCAGAGGTGTGTACACTTTACCCACAAGAGATAATCAACTTGTAGCCCCACACGACTCCTTAGTCATGTGGTCAAGAGACCATCACAATAACTTTTTAAATTATCTCGCCTTTCCGTCATCTTGCCCATATGGGGTTGCGCCCATATCGCCAGCGGATGTTCACCACAATGACTAGCGTAGCTGGCCTCCACTCGCCACAACGACTAGCGCAGCTGGTGAACTTTACCTTACCACGGTGTCCCATTCAAGCCGGAACACATCCGTCACTTGCATTACCCCAATCCTCTCCAGCAAGATGACTTTCAGGGTTTGATAACTTCACTAAGCCAAATTGCACTTTGTAGACTTGTGGTTGCACATGTTTTATGATGGGAGGTTGTCACCGGATTAAGTCCTTAATGTCATCTGGGCGGTTCTTTCCACAAACCCACCATTCTCATGCTACATCCGCACCCACCATCATACCATCCGCCCAGATAGGGTATAACAATTTGGGGGGTTTTTTTTGAGGTGGAAAACCAATTTATCTCAAATATAGCAGTCATGTACCTCCCACGACTGCCCCAAATCATTTTCATGTTTTAAGAAATGATGGTTGGGGTATTTTAATGACCCAGTATTTAAGCAAAACTAGTGCACCACTTAAGTACAACTCAGAACTAGTATAGTTACCATATAGTTACTAGGGTGATAAGGAATAAGGGATTCAATTACCAAAGGATGGGATAATAAATCAATTAACCAACAAGTGGGCATTTAACTACCTTAAGAATTAACATACATTTGCTTAAAGAATTAAAGCATGCAGTTTTGGTAATTTAAAGGAATATAATTTGCATAAAAGTAGGCTCAAAATGATCAAAGTATTGACTTGCCTCGGTTAAAGGCAAGAGAGTCTTGGTAGCCTTGAACTTGATCAAACTGGAGGTCTCTCGCTTCTTCGAACTCTATTCGGACGAGCGAACCGAAAAAAGGAACAAACAAGTAGAGAGAACAAAATAAATACAAAGGAAATAACAAATGAACTCCAAATAAAATCAGACCAGAGCTAAAAGCAAGATCTTGAATTTAAACAAATTTAAAAACAAAGAACACTGAATTCGGAGTCGCAACGAAGAAGAACAGAGTCCTCGAAGTTTTGGTTTCGAGTACTGATTATCGACTCCACGAGGTCAGAAGGGGTTCGACTACACCATGTGGTCGGAAGGGTTCGACTACACGACGTGGTCGAAGGAAGGGAAGATTCGACTACTCAACATGGTCGAAAGGAGGTAAGAATTCGACTACTCAACGTGGCCGAAAGGAGGAAAGATTCGACTACTCAGCGCGGTCGAAAGGAGGAAAGATTCGACTACTCAACGCGGTCGAAAGGAGGAAAGATTCGACTACTCAACGCGGTCGAAAGGTGGAAAGAATTTGACTACTCAGCGCGGTCGAAAGGAGGAAAGAATTCGACTACTCAACGTGGTCGAAAGGATGAAAGAATTCGACTACTCAACGTGATCGAAAGAAGGAAAGAATTCGACTACTCAGTGTGGTCGAAAGAAAAGAAGAACTCGAAAGAAGGACTCGACTGCTTAACACGGTCGAAAGAACATGATAGAGAACAGGGTACGGGAAACTTACCAAGACCAAGAGAGAGGTCGAGGAAGGTCAGTGGACGGCGAATGGTGGTGAGGAAGCTCACAGCCGAAGGCGAAGGAGGATGGCGGTGAAGGGGTCAGTCGGGACTGAAGGAGAGATGGAAATGCGGCGACTCCTGCGAAACAAAACTGAACTAGAGTGAGGGGATTGCTTCCAGGAGCTCTGGGACACGAATTGACGCAGTTAGAAGAGGGGGCTGCACTGGGGCGGCGAGGACCAAGAGGAGGTGCGCGGCGGCTTGAACTCGGAGCTCGGAGCTTCGGGCAAACCACAGCCACAAGGGTGAGAAATGGAGAGTTGGGTAGCGGAAGGAGATGAAGGGGGCTGCTCGGCCTCTTAAATAGCCTGGAGGAGAGGAGGAGAGAGCCACTGAAAGACTCCGACGGGACAGAGCGGTGGCAGACGCTGATGGTCAAGGGGCAGGTGGGTGACAGAACAAAGCAGACAGGGCAGAGCGGGGCGCTCTGGTGACAAGACTAGGCGGGGAAGAGGGGCACCTAAATCAAAGTAGGTGGGAGGAGCAGATGGCAGCAAAGGGTGCCGGGTGAGGACAAGGCGCACGAGGGCGTGGCGCAGCGGCCACATGATCGGAAGAAAGTTCTGACCGCTTGGTCGGAATGAGCTTTCGACCTGATCAGAAGGAAGTATCCGACCAACTGGTCGGAAGAAAAGAAAGAGGAGGAGAGGAGAGGGCAGGAGGAGGTCTCCGCCCAACCGAGAGGATTCGAATAGAAGCCGAGATGCAAGCTAAAAGTTGAAACCCGAAATTGAAATGGGGCAGAAACTAGAAAGCTTTGCAAAAACACTACAATTTGAAAAAGATTTTGAAAACCAAGAAGACGAACGGGAGCTAAAAGACAACATCCGAAAACGGGATGTTACACCTTTCGACCTGCCAGGGGCAGTAGTACATCCGCTAACTGACGGTGTCGACTCTGAATCGATAGTACTAATCTCACGTGTTAGCTAGGACACACACCGGTTAGCATGTATCTTCCTGTAGCTGTAGTCTATAGGACCAACGAACATTGCCCATTAGTTATCAGTCCTTGGCACCTTACGCGTTTCAGTTGTGAACAGTTTCCGTGGACATGCAACTTAAGCTAAGATTGCCATTTTCTCCAGATGTTAATTGATGTACCTTGCTACTAATCTTTCAGTCCGAGAGCTTGAATTGCTTCAGTGTCATCAAGGCAGCTTGGGACGTGCTAGATGACAGGGGATCCAACGACACAGGGCTCTTGGAGCTCAGCAAAACCTTCAGAGCCTGCAAGTAAGTTTGTTTAACACACAACCTAGTCCCAATCTTAGCAGACAGGGAAAAAGAAATTTCGTCGCAAAGAAAAGAAAAAATAAGTTTTTTTTTGAAAAAATAGGCAGGAGTGGTGTCCATTATATTAATAAAGAACGAGTGCGGCACAGGGCAGCATGAGTAACAGTTTTAGGGTAGGGACTTAATTACAATTTGAGAATTGCTCCAAACATTTCACCCCAGCGAGGGACCACGTTCTTCCTTCCTCTTTTATCTTAGCCAGGAGGTCCATTAGGGTGGATGATATGTTGTGAAAGATTCTGGCATTCCGTTCCTTCCAGAGTTTCCAGGTAACTAGAATGAGGACCGTGGATGTCGCCCTTCTAGGGAGTCCTCGCAACTCATTGATCTTCGTCTACCGGTCTGCAATGGACCGACAATCCACCCAATGGGGCGACCTGAGCTGAGCAGTTCCTAGCCAATCCGCCATGGCAATCCAAATGTGTGTAGAGAATCTACAGTGGGCGAAGAGATGCAGTGTCGATTCCAAAAATTGTTTGCAGGGAGGGTAGGTGAAGAATTTGCACTTGGGGGGGGTAGGATTTCCATATTACTTATTGGTAATTCATTGTTGTAGAGCCAAAGAAAAGTAGAGCATATGCAAATTTTGAAGAATAGGATCCCCTGGGGTCAACTTCCAGGTTATCTTGTCTGGGGTATTTGGATCCAACTGGATTTGGCTTATTTTCGTCCATAACTCTATGAATTGTTGTATGTGCTGGATCATCAATCCCTCAAGAATATTAATGTCCTGCACTCATCGCCTGTTATGAAACGCGACACTGACAATTGTGTTCTTCTGTTTGGAAACTTGGAAAATCATTGTAGCCAGATCTTTGGGAGCCACACCGTGTAGCCAAGAGGAGTGCCAGAACTTTGCTTCCTTTCCATCGCCAAGAGTGACCGCTGTGTCCGCTACGAAGGGGCATCGGTCCGCTTCATCACACGGTATTTCTATGCCTACCCAAGGTTTGTGCTGGGCTTTCCATTCCTGGCAGAGCCAATAGAGTCTGAGGGCTGAGGAGAGCTGCTAGAGGTTGAGGATGCCAAGGCCCCCAAGCCGGGTTGGGCGGCAGACCTTCTCCCATTTGATTTTACATTTCCCTCCCGAGATCTCCTCTTGACCTACCTAGAAGAAACAATGTCTGCTGCGGTCCAGTGTATGGAGGACTCCCTTTGGTGCTTTGAAGACCATGAGAAAGTAGTTCGGGATTGAGGAGAGTACATATTTAACCAGATGGTCCGACCAGCTAGTGTAAGAAGCTTGCCCTTCCACACTGCCGCCTCCCTCCCACTTTGTCCACTAGGGGCTGGTAATCAACTCTGCGAAGTCTTCACAAGTTAGCGGCAACCCTAGGTATTTTGTAGGGAAGGTCGAACGGATAGCAGAGAGTTGATGTAAGAAAATTAAGACTGCAAGTGTTGTGTTGTGTTGTGTGAAGTGCAAGCAAATCAAACATTAGTCAAATCTTGTAGGCGAGAAATGAGATATGACTTGCAGACCTAAATAGTGTACATAAATCCAAAGGAAAGATAATATACACAATGAACTATAAGCATTTTGTCCTTTGTACTCGTGTGATATGTAAGCAACTATAAACTTGCTAGTTACAGAGACCTTATCTGTTACATTTATGATATGACAAGCATGTAAAGCTCACCTTGACAAGACTGCTCAACCGATGAACTAATGAAGAATGCCATGTATGACATTGTTTTTTGTCCTAAAAAATTTCAGGACTGTCCAGTCTATTAATTCGTTCATAGACTGGCTATGGACAGCATTCGAGAACACGGCCATGGTGGACTATCCAACCCCAGCCAATTTCATTATGAATCTGCCTGCCTACCCCATCAAGGAGGTTGTCACTTGTAACCTATTCTGTAACCAATTCAATTCTCTTGTCTACATTTCAACCAAACGGATAACCAGGGCACCAAGTGTTTCAGAATCAACAAACTGAATCATGCAAAAACAAGACCTGTGCTTCTGTTCTACGGAACATGTAAATTCTCATGAAACTTCTGCAGATGTGCAAGATCATCGACGGGTTCCCCGCTGGCGCAGACATTCTCGACAAAGCTTTGGCAGCGGCGAGCCTGTACTACAATTACACAGGCGACCAGACATGCTTCCAGATAGAGGATGGGGGAGATCCCCATGGTGAGTTCATTGGCTGGGACTGGCAGGTAGAAGAAACCTGACACACATGTGGTACAATATTAGTGGCAACACTGCGAAAGATCATAGATGTGTTCTCTGAAAAATAAAACTTCCTGTGTAGGCTTGCACAGAGATGATCATGCCGATGACAATCTCGAACGAGAGCATGTTCCCGCCATTCACCTTCAATTACGATAACAGGTCCGAGGAGTGCCTTGCGAGCTACGGAGTTCGGCCGAGACCGCATTGGATCACTACTGAGTATGGTGGCAATGTAAGTGTTCTTTCAGACTTTCAGTGTAAACATATGAACCGTCAGTAGCAACAATGGCTGGTTTTCAAGTCTTCATCTGGCGCTGCATTGCACAATTCACTGCAGAAAATTGACCTAGTGCTCAAGAGGTTTGGTAGCAACATCATCTTCTCCAATGGAATGCGAGATCCATGGAGTCGAGGCGGGTATGCCTTGAAGATTTCACCATCTGATCATTCTTGGTGGTAGTTACAGCCTTTCAGATAACATATTTGCTACAGTACCATAATTGTTTTCCTTTTGTATCGCAATCAGGGTGCTCAAGAACATATCAACCAGCATTATTGCCCTTGTCACAGAGAAAGGTAAACAAGAAGTTGAAGAAAATGTTTAATATCATAGTATTTTAAGACTTATTTATGCATGGTTACTAGTTGTGATGGTCAGGGGCTCATCATTTGGACTTCAGATCTGCAACCAAGGATGATCCAGACTGGGTTGTAGAACAAAGGCGACAAGAAGTTGAGATCATACAGGGATGGATAGATCAGTATTATCAGGACATTGCACAGATGTAACAGTAAGGCGCATTGCTGTCACAGATAAGGAAAAGAAATATTTGGCTCCATATAAAAAAATAAGGATATTTTCTTTCTTCACAGGGTGATACCGTGATAGACAGGGCAAGTTAAGATAAAATACAGTGCAAAGTCAATAAGTTATGTTATGTCACTTAGCACCATAAATTGTAAAACTCAAATAGTCTTACACGGATCATGAATGCAAGGTTCCCTTTACACTCAGTTTCTGTTTCTGAAACTGCATTGCTTCTTCTGTTTGCCTTCCAATGCAAGACTTCAACGAACAATGGTTCGGCATCTGCGCTCACTTATTTTGGTTGTTTCAAGGAAAGAGAAGCATTGAACAGATAATAGACAGATCAAGCACAACATTTCAGATAATCCATGAAAAACATTTCATTTGATCATCCGACACATACATGTGTTATGGAGAAAGGCGCGAGGGGCTGTAGTGCGCGCATGAACAGCACCGTGGGTACTGTAGCGCTCATGAACAGTGACCGTCGGTACTGTAGTGTCTCATATTTCCATATAGAATAGTTGGTTAGGTAGGTTATTTTGGATTCCTTATCTATCTAGTTATTGTTAGGAATACGATCTTATTTATTAGAAATGTTATTTTTAATAGTTAGAAAGATTAGATTGGATTGATAGGTTTCTTTATAGATTATTTCTTAGGTGTCAAGTCGGATTGTTTCTATAAAAGGGATAGCATGTATCAATTATCAATCAAGCAATGAGAAATCAAAAGTTCAACTAAACCTCAGAGCCTCGCTACCTCGACAAGCAAAAGCTCTGTCGGTGGTTAGATGAGGGCGAGTGCCCTACCCTCGGTCCTTGGACCCGTACCCAACCAACGACCACAACATTTGATATCAGAGCCAATCGTTGTCCCTTCCATCATGTCGGGCAGCGAGGGTTTTGACTCCATGACAATCAGCGACATGCTGGGTCGTATGATTGAGATGCTTGGTGTTCTGGAGGAGAGAAGCCACGCCGGGAGCAAGGAATGTTCCACCAATCCGCTGACCTTGACGGCAACCCCAACGGCTATGACCTTGGCCAAGATGGAGGAGCAGAAGGAGGTGACACCTGTTGTCACCAACATAGCTGCACCGCCACTTCCATCACCTTCAGAACTAGCACCGCCAACAATGCCATTCTGGCCGTCGTCACCAACACCTCCTCAACGGGCAACGCTGCCCTTGGCTGCACCCGTGCGTTCGCCGAGGAGGGTTGCCGCTGTCCAACGGTGGTATTTTCCACTCGGCGGCCGACACCGTGCCCTAGGCGATGCGGAGCACAACCAACACCACCGTCACGTCCTCCCCGCCATCATCACGCTCCACGGCAGTACGGACGTCACTGCTTCCCCATGCTGGTTGCCCATGTCGCCGGCGTCTTCCTCGATGCCACGTCATGCTAAGGTGTTTCTTTCTTGGGCGCCATGTGCCTGAGCGTTGCCGATCTGCCGCAGTTTAACCAACGCCAAGATCGATACTCTTGTCAACATGGGGCCACCAAGGACTTCAACCGTGGTTACCACCGCAGCCTCGAGGATTTAGCCGCCTCGCCACGAAGGTGTAATGTTATGGAGAAAGGCGCGAGGGTCAGAAGCGGCATGAACAAAGACCACTGCATCAGAGAGCTCATGAACAGCACCAATTGGTAATGTGAGCGCCTTTATATTTCCATATAGAATAGTTGGTTAGGTAGGTTATTTTGGATTCCTTATCTATCTAATTATTGTTAGGAATACGATCTTATTTATTAGAAAGGTTATTTTTAATAGTTGGAAAGATTAGATTGGATGGATAGGTTTTCTTATAGATTATTTCTTAGGCGTTAAGTCGGACTGTTCCTATAAAAGGGATAGCATGTATCAATTATCAATCAAGCAATGAGAAATCAAAAGTTCAACTAAACCTCAGAGCCTCGCTACCTCGACAAGCAAGAGCCCTGCCGGTGGTTAGATGAGAGCGAGTACCCTACCCTCGGTTCTCGGACCCGTACCCAACTAACGACCACAACACATGACAACTGGTTCTACCAGACATAACATAACCTTGTTTTATGATCCCAAAAACCACCACCAAGTTAAAAGCTACAGCTGATATAAAGTAGACCTCCATATGAGTCTGACTACACTAAATGCAAATGACGTTCTTCTGAAGATGAGCTGCTCCTAATTAGCTTACTACAAATAGCACAATTTCACAAACATGCAAGAAGCACCGATTGATCAGTAGTGGGCCTATGCAGTTGCAGAAACATCTCTCACGAAGGGACCAACTCCCAGTCTCCATCCATGAAAGCATCGTCATTTTCGATGAAGTCCTGCAGTGATAAAAGAAGTTGATATAGATGCACCTTATGTAACCAGGTTGATATTTGTGATACGTATGTGATCCGAATTTCTAATATGGTTGAATCCAATCATGCCATATTAGCGGATTAGTTACGATATTTACGGATTAGTTTCTTACTTTGTAACATTCTGTTTTCAGACGTAAATAGTAATTGCAATTTGGTTCTTGGATTTCAAGCCTAATTCAAATTATCGTGTATTCTCAAAATTCTCTGGCTTCTACCTAAGTTCAAATTAGAGTTTCAAACCCCTTTGCAATTCCCGAATTCAAATTTCAAATTTGAATTCACCTTTTCAAATTTTGGGCCTCTTCTCAATTTTACCCTCTTCTTTTTCTCGGGTTAAGCCCGAATCTCCCCTTGGGCCCTGGCCCACTCCCCTCCTCCATTCTAGCCCATCCGCCCAAAGAACTCCCCTCGCCTTTTCTTCTTCCTCACCCAACGCCCACACCACCACGAGCGCCTCGCCGTCGCGCCACTCTCTCTTGCGCCACGCCCACGCCGCCTCGCCTCTCCTCTCTCACACCAAGGTTCATTGCTGCCTCTACCGCCCGCGACTCGGCCTCCTTCGCTTTGTCGTGATCAACCCGCCCACGCCGTGACGCCATGCCCGTCCTCGCCGCTCTAGAGCGCCCGGTCCGCTGCGCCCGCTCGGCCGGGCCTCCAAGTCGCTGCCCTCTCATCTCCCCGCCACGCCCACCGCCTCCTTGACCCAAAGACTCCGCCTCCCGGCCCTGCCGCCTCCTTGCGCAGAGCCACTGCGGAGCCGCCATCGGGACCACGCGCGCACCCAAGCCCCTCCAACGGCTCTCTCGCCCTCCGGTGCCTATAAGAGCTCCCCTGTGCTCCTCTTGACCCTCCCCACTTCATTCCCCTCCTCTCCTGGTAAGTCTCACCTAGGGAAAAATCCAAAGAATCGAGCTCCTCCATTTCGGCCGAGCCACCTCGGCCGGCGCCTAGCCGCTCCGGCGACGCAACCGCCGCCCCACCCCCACACCCTGTGCCCCCGATGCCAAGGAACCCAACGCCCCAAGCCACTTTGGTTTTGGTCCACTGTCGTGCCCCTATTTCGTGTTCTTCCTCACTTCCGGCCGAACCTTTCTCCGCCGGCGATCCCCTTCCTCCGGCCACCTCCCCCCTCTTTGGCTTGGTGAGTCCCCCTAACCCTCTTCTAGCTCATGCTCTCACCCATTTGTGTCATGAATCACCAGGGCACCATTTCGGCTTTTGCCGCCGCACCGCCGCCGCTTCCCCGCCACCGCGCCATCGCTCCAGTGATCTTCTGGTCGCGTCACCCCCGTCATCGGCTCCGCCTCGCCAAGGGCTTTCCATTTTGGCCTTGCTTGGCCGCCACCATGGGCGCCCTCGCAGGCGGCAAGCTCTAGTTGTGCGAGCCCGTGGACCTCCCCTTGTGCTGTCGGGTTGGGACAGGCACTGTTCTCCCGCAATTAATCCCTTAATTATTGTCATTAGGGCAAAACGTCATTGTTTAGCGCTAAGGCAATGATTAGCCAAAGTAATGGCTAGTTTAATGACGCCTTGACTCACTGCCACGTGGCCCGCAAATACAGTAATGGTTGGCTTGATTTTGGCTTTGCCCCTAGTGACCGACAGGTGGGCCCCACGCACAGTGTGGACCGAACCCATGGACCACATGCACAGTGCATGTGGACCTCTGATCCATGCACTGTGCACATGGACCAAGCACTATTCATGGGTCCCACATGTTAGTGGGCCACTTTCTCTCTCTCTCCTTTACATTTTCCCAATTTAATTCAATTTCAAATTTCGGAAGCTCCGTTCTCCTCCGTTATAACTCCAAATTTAGTGAAATTTGTTTCTAAAATTTTGTAAATTCAAGATCTTGCTAATGGCACTGGTCTTGTTTAATTTGGAGTTTATTTATTATTTCTTTAGTATTTATTTGCTCCCTTTACTTGTTGTTCCTTTTTCTGGTACATTCGTCCGATTAGGGTTCGAAAAAGCGGGAGATCTCCACTTTGATCAAGCACAAGATTGTCAAGACTCTCTTACCTATAACCAAGGCGAGTCGATACTTTGATCATTTTGAGCCTACATTTTATGTAAATTATATTCATTTAAATTACCAAAATTGCATGCTTTAATTCTTTAATCAAATGTATATTAAATCTTAAGGTAGTTAAACACTCATTTGATGATTAATTAATTACTATGCCATCCTTTGATAATTGAATCCATTATTCCATGTAACCCTAGTAACTATGTGGTAATACTAGTATAGGTTGTACTTAAGCGACATGCTAATCTTGCTTAAGTGCCAGGGCATTAAAATGCCCTAATCATCATCTCTTCAAACATGAAATGGTTTTGGGCAATCATTGGAGGTCCATGACTGAAGTATTTGAGATAATTTGATTTTACTCCTCAAAACCCTAATAACTTGCTATTACCACATCTGGGCGAATAGAATGGTGGTGGGTGCCGTTGGGCACGAGAGTGGTTGGTATGTGGTATGAACCGTCCAAATGAATTAAGGACTTAATATTGTCATGACCTCCCTTGTAAAACATGTGCAACCACAAGTCTGTAAAGTGCAACTAGACTTAGTAAAATTATTAAACCTTGAATGTCATCTCGTTGGATGGATAACGGGAAAGTGCAAGCACGTGATATGTCCGGCTTGAAAGGGACACCGATGCAAGGTGAAGTTGCTAGTCGCCGTGGTGTAGTCCAACTACACTAGACGCTGAGGTAAACATCCTGCACAACGTATGGCCGTAACCCCATATGGGTGAGATAACGGAAGGGGCGAGGTAATTTGAAAGGTTACTGTGATGGTCGCTCAACTACATGACTAAGGAATCATGTGGGGCAACGAGTATAATTGTCTCTTGTAGGTACAGTGTACCACATCTGCAGAGTCTAAATTGTTTAAACAGCCATGCCTACGGTCAAAGGCGGTCATGGGAACTTGCTAGAGTTAGCTCTATTTCAAAAATCTTTGTGGGTGGTATGAAAATAAGATCGGGCTCACCTAGCCCTGAGATTAGATTTTTCCTGAGCCGTCGAGCTCAGTGTTGTTGATAAATGGAGGTAGCTCCAATCAAAAGAAGCATAAGGTAGAGGTTCCGACGGAGGGGACCTTTGTTGTCATAAATATTGCACAATTACTCTCTTTAATAAAATGCAATTTGGTTAAAAATGCTAAGTAGTAGGAATTTGTAATTATGATAATTGAAAATGTTGCTTTAGCAAATAAAAGAATCTGAGCCATCCTTGTCAAGCCTTGCATGTATATTATTGCATCTTGTGTGTTGACTCGCGAGCACGAAAGTTGTGCTCTTTCTCGCTCTCCCCAAAACCCTTCAGATAACGTGGATCAAGGAGATTACGCATATTACGAGGACCTAGAAGCCGATGGACAAGGAAACGATGAAGAGTAGTCTAGTTCTGTAGTCTAGGTCTCGCCTCAGTCTAGTGGACTCGTTTCGCATTTATGCATAACCGATATTATCCAACCTCTTGGTTAATATCCGTCAGACACAAAGTTACCCTAGTCGCTTGCTTGTGGAGAGATGAGCTCTACCTCTTTTGCTTCCGCTGTAGTTTACATTGCCTTCATGTAATGTAATCAATTTGGCATGTCCGGCCCCTTTTGTAAAACTTAACCCGACGTGGTCTATGCCTTCATGTCATGTAATCAATTTGGCCTGTTCGGCCCCTTTTGTAAAACTCGACCCGATGTGGTCTATGTCACTCTGATGTTTGTAATATATGGAATGGTTTAGTTCACGCCATGTATGAAATGATTCAGAATGTGCTCGTGAGTGCTATCTCTTGATCCGTGAATAGCATGTTGTTTTTACAGAGGATTTGGATTTATGAAATCCCGGGTCCAACAGTATTGCATCGAGCATACTGTTGTAAAATCCTTAGTTAGATTGGTCGTGCCTTAGGACTTGGGTCTTATTTCCAAAAGATAAGAAATTTTTTGACAAAATATAGAGTACTTATTGCTTCTGCTCATCACGGTCCAGGGGGACCAGGACCTCGCAAGGCACATTGAGCTCGAAGCCCTCTCACCAGCCCGACACGTCCATACCGTAGGGCAGGACCAAAAGGACCAAGCAAGCCCACCATCAGCAAAATGGGCGCCGAAGCCAAAACCACAGGGACAGCTTCGGAGAGTCCCCCTAAGTTGCGACTCTTCAGAGAGGACAATGGCCCTCGGTTCGGAGCTCTCGACGGAGGCACACGACGCTATCCTCGCGGTGCTCCGTAGCAATGAGGATGTCTTCGCCTGGGGTCCGGAGGACATCCCCAGTGTGGCACGGGGAACAATCGAGCACCGTCCGTTCATCCAAAACGACGCATCACCCAAGAAACAGAAATTACGACGCATGTCGGCGGACTAGTTGCAAGCGGCAAAGAAAGAAATTGCGAAGCTGCTGAAGGCAGGGGTCATTTGTGAGATTAAACACACGGAGTGGCTGGCCAACCCCGTCCTCGTGCAAAAAGAGCCAGTCGCCAAAATCACGGTTGTGGCAGCACAGCGGTTCGTGTGGAAAAGCATAATTTTCCAATACGGGGTACCGCGTGACATCGTCATAGACAACGGCACCCGGTTCAACTCGGCGGCATTTCGAGCATTTTGCCAAAACTTGGGCATCACAGTATGTTTTGCATCCGTGGGACACCCCGAGTCTAACGGGGCAATCGAGCGAGCCAACAGCAACCTACTAGAAGGTTTGAAGAAGTGCCTTGTGGGACTTCTAAATGGACTCTGACCTGAAGAGCTCCACAAAGCCCTATGGGCACTCTGCACATCGCCAACGAGGGCTATGAGTTTCTCTTCGTTCCAGCTCCTTTTCGGCGACAAAGCCATGACCCCGAGGGAATTCACAGCCAAGTCTCTCTGAGCAACATCCGAAGCCGACCCAGCAGAGCGGGAGACCTCCCTCGACCTCCTCGAGGAGCACCGCGTGCAGGCCATAGCAACCATGTTCAAGTACAGTACAATGCGCGTTTGAGCATACAACCGAAGAGTCAAGATTCGCCTAGCACCAAAGTATATGGTTCTCAAGCGAGTTGCAAATCCCACGACCGTGGCAAGCTAGAGACCAAATGGGAGGGGCCATACATCATCACCCGCGGCACTCGGGCCGGTTCCTTCTACATCGCAACACCGGAGGGACAAGAATTGGGCCACACATGGAACGCAAAGAGCCTCCAAAAGTTCTACCCTTAAGGCCCTTGTAAAACCGGCTACGTCCGGGAAATCGCCCCGTCGCCTTTATACGGCGTGGGCATGTACAAAAACAAGTGTACTCTGTGGCATTTTGCCCCCGTTTAATGAACAAGCAGCAACAAGCCCACAAGGGTGGCATCAAATAAGCCCACCACAGTGGCAACAAAGACACCGCGCATGGCCTTCAGCCCCGGTGCAATCCGATAACCTCCGTAGGCATGAGTGTATAAACTAAGACACCGCGCATGGCCTTCGGCCCCGGTGCACACTGATGCCCTCCGCAGGCATGAGTGTATAAACTACGACACCGCGCATGACCTTCGGCCCCGGTGCACACCGATGCCCTCCTCAGGCATGAGTGTATAAACAAAGACACCGCGCATGGCCTTTGGCCCCGGTGCACACCAATGCCCTCCGCAGACATCAGTGTATAAACTAAGACACCGCGCATGGCCTTCGGCCCCGGTGCACACCGATGCCCTCCATAGGCACGAGTGTATAAACTAAGACACTGCGCATGGCCTTCGGCCCTGGTGCCCTCCGCAGGCATAAGTGTATAAACTGACACCGCCCAGGGCCTTCAACCCTGGTGCAGACCGATGCCCTCCGAGGGACAACGAATAGACGAAGACGCCGCACAACGCTAACCTTTTTAGGTTGGGCATCGCTACCGCCAGCCGAGGTGACTCGTCGGCGCCCGCCTCGCTGGGTATGGAGGGCCATCACGACGGCGAGGAGCTAGAGATCGATTGGGGATCAATCGCGATTAGCCGCGATGTATCGCGACATGTGCGATGCGCGTGCTATAGGACGGTCCGCATCTATCCTCGCGCTGCCGCCTCTGCTAGAAGTTGTGGTCGTTGAGCACTTTGCTCTCGGACGGCCCATGCTCGTAGACTCTAGTCCGTACGACGAGGACATGTACCATGGGGACGCAGTGGACCGGCCAACCATAGGGTCCCTTTGGTGCCATAGACAGTGCACGCATTTCTATATCTTTACCTCACCAGACATGTGTCATCCTTTGTAACCAATGTTCTGGTTCACAGGCACAATATGCACACGTGCAGGTCACACGTGTGTACAAGCATTTTGTGGAGCAACTGGATCTGTCTCACTACCGACGACGCGTCGTTGGAGCCATACTCGATCAGAGACGGAGGCCGGTTCTCGGGGCTGTCTTCATCTTGTCTGGGCGGGCGGGCGATCTTGGCGGACATGTATAGTTCGCCTTCAATGTGTTCGCCGAGGACTACGCGCTGCATGTGGTGATGCGCCGCTGCGGCCTCCGCCAAAGTTGTTCCAGCTTCCGCCGGACGAGGGTGCTCGACCGACACACGCGCGGAGTTACACACAACACTTGTTCATATATGTTTTTGCTAGTTCTATTACGACGGATTCTAATTGCAGTGGTACATTTCGCAGCATAGTAGGAGAGGTGGCACCGTGACGCATGTGGCGCGCAAAGATGGAGCCGTGGGTGGCGAATGGGCTTAACGCCCAGGATCGCTAGGAGGATCTACCAGAGCGGCGCGTCTGACAAAGGCGACGACGAGTACCTTCGCTAGTATCGCCTCGCAGACACGCACCAGCCGGTGCATGTCGTCGACCCTCCCCGCCGCGCAGCAGCATCGATCGACCGACGTTGCACTCAGACATCGCTATGCGGAACGCACCTCGCGGTACATACTATCGTGTTTTGAAATGTTTGAGCGCGCTTAACTCAATCGTAGGTTTGACGCCATGTACTCTTGCGCAGCGGACATCAACGCGGGGTTGCGAGGATGGACAACAATCCCGACAGGCTTGGCATTGGGCGCGAAGTGACGCGACGAGCTAGTGTAGTTTGTCCGCCGGCCTGCGGCGGCGGCGAGGCGTTGCGTGACCTCGACGTCGCAGCGGGACGCCCAGAGGTGTCCTCGCGGCGCGATACGCCGAGGCCGCAATGTCCTCTGACAAACCACCAGAGGCTCGTGAGGCACGCCCACGCAGTTGCGCCTATGTCAAGGCTTTTGCGGCGTGCTAGAGGGTCCGGTAGGCACGCGGGTACGCACCGCCACCGCCGCTGCTCCAGACACCTACCGAGAGCGCCAGTGGGTGCCTTTTTCTTCCCGACCCATCGGGACAAGACTGGCGGGTTTGACCCTTTTCGCGCATGGCCCCTACCGCTGCACGCTTCTCTCTTCGCTTCAGGATCGCCGATATATTGTAGAGATTAACATTATTTGTCCCGCAGTTTGTTGCTCCACCGGCACCGAGCTCTCCCCGCATGAGGATGTGGATGCCTACTTGGCGGATGCACCCGGGGAGGTCCGGGAGAATCGACTGCACCGCCGAGGTTCTTTCCGGTTGCAGCCTTAGCGGCCCCCAGTGATCACGTGACCACAGTGGAGTCGACCCTTTGGGAGCACAGATCAAGAGGGCTCCTGGCGCCTTTCTGTCTGGCCCCGACCAGCACCCTGCTGGCCAAGCCCAAGCGGGGCGACATGGGCGCGACGGAAATGTGGGACGTGGGGCGATGGCGGAGCGGAGGTGTCATGGTGGCCAAGAAGGGTCTTCGTTGTGCTCTATGTACTTGTATTCTGTGGTTTACGATTGTATTTCAGAGGTACTATGACATGGTTGTCTATGCATTCCTCTAGCATTGTTCTATAACTTGTATTATGTGTTTACATATTCTCCTTCGTAGTTACTATGACATGGTTGCCTATGTATTCCCTCTAGCATTGGTCTATTACTTATTCATATATTACTTTCGAATCATTGGTGACCTAGTCGCTGAACCGTTCGACGACGTGGCAGGAAATAGTGGCCCACTGCTACCCAAGTCGTGCAACGGTTGAGCGACTAGTCCACGTGTCGCTCAACCATTGTGCCAAGATTTGCCGCTAAGTCGCCCAACACCAATGACTATCAACCGTTGGGCAAGATTTATCGCCAAGTCGCCCGTCGCTGTTGAGTGACTAGTGCACGTGTCGCCAACCCTTGGGCCAAGATGCTAACGCTGTGTCGCCCAACGCTTGAGCGACTACACGGTCATATAGAAAGCCAGCCTAGGTCCCGTCACGGTTTCTTTCACCATTTCTCTCGGCAGACAACCATAGTAGATCGGGAGAGAAAAAAAAGGGGGAGAAGGTAGGGAGAGGGAGAAGCAGAGGAGCTCGAGAGAGGGAGACAATGGGACGAGAGGAGCTTGGGAGAGGTACACAAGGGGAGGAGCAGAGCTCGGGAGAGGGCGGTTTGGGAGGAGAGGAGCTCGAGACGTGAAAGCAAAAGATGAACGAAGCTCGTTGATACGAAGAGATGGTCTCCGCGTGAAGGTAATAGTCTTGTTTGTTCTTGTTCTCGGCCGAATGTAGGCGACGTGTAGCTACTTGTTAGTTTAGCACGTATATGGTGAATGTATGTCGAGAAATCACTAGTTGCAATGTTTGTAATATTTGCAGTGATAAATCAGTCATGTCAGAGCCCACAAGATTGAAAGTGCATTACGGTGTTGGTATGGTTCGTGAAGGTCCATACGGTGTTGACCTAAGTGATTTCCGGCAAGTCACTTTGGTACACCCGAACCTGGAGAATGCCCGAATCGGAGATGTCCTACGGCGGCTCACCAGAAGCTTCTCCTTGGACTCCAAGGTGTGGAGTGTCGTCGTACAAGGGATTTGGAGTCGGTCTGCCACGCACATTTGATGGGAGTTAAGCAGACTGATGCGCACAGTTGCATAGAAGGGATTTCTGGAAGGCTATAGGCGCTGTGGCTACGAGTGCGTGCTACGAGTGCAACCATGTCCGAAGGGAGTCATCAGAGGCCCTGCCGACGGCTATCGTCGGGTTGGTGAGAGCAGCTCGGGTGCGCAGTGCGCGGTTCATGAAGAACACGCGGTGGTCGATGTTGCGGAGGCAGAAGAGGACAAGGTGACCGATGTTGCGGAGGCAGAAGAGGAGGCGATGACCCATGTTGCCGTAAGGTAAGAAGGATATCAAGACACCGCACGGCAAATTTCAAAGGCACAGCAGACGCGGGGAGCATGTTGATGTGATAATGCATCGATGGAGATCGATGACTTGACAACTTCAAGGAGGAGGAAGCTTTAGAAGAGGATGATAATGACTCTTCTAAGGAGGACGAATGTCCCATCCCGCAGGAATGGAATAGGGTGGACGTTGAGGGTCTTTCTGTGCACGATGAGCACGAATCACTGTGGGAGTACCATGGGACGGAGGTTCGGCTTCGTGCAATGTTTGCTGACAAGGGATCACTACAGGATGCCATTAAGCTGTGGGCCTTGTCCATGCAGCGGACGTTTCATGTCCTCAAATCCAGTCAGGAGTAGTACACCATGGTCTGCGAGCAAGCTGGGTGTCCTTAGCATGTGCACGCACGGAGACCCAAGTACGAGACTCACTGGATTGTCTCTAAGGTGGAGGCGCACTCCTGCTTGCTCAGTAGTGTTTTGCCGAGGCATCGCAACCTGACGTCCACCTTCATAGCCAATATGATGTACGGAGAGATAGTGAAGAAGACGGATCTAGAGGCCAAGCACATTATGGTGGCTATCGAGCAAAAATTTAAGTACAAGATTAGCTACGCGAAGGCATGTCGTGCTAAGTAGAAGGCTTTGGAAAAGAGGTTCGGTTCTTTTCGAGGCGCCTTCGATTAACTTTCCTCAGATGCTCCAGTGTGCCGCAGACGTGAACCCGCACATACATTGTCGGAAGGACAAGCCATCCAAAAGACCGCCGCTAGGTTTTATGATATTGAAGAGGTCCTTCTTAGCATTCGGTCCCTGCATCGATGCATTCAGACATATGTTGCCCATGATCTTAGTAGATAGGATGTTTCTAACTGGGAAATACAAAGGCATGATCCTGACAGCAATTGGCGTTGATGGCAACAATCAGATTCCGCCCTTAGCCATCGCTTTCGTCGAAAGTGAGAATTTCGACAGCTGGTTGTGGTTCCTTCGACATCTGAAGGAGTGAGTAGTTGGGGCACGTCCGGATGCCTACATAATCTATGATCGCCACCTCGGGATGATGAAGGCCATCCGGAAACTTCAGTAAGACCCCGATGAGCCGTTCCCTTGGCCAGACATGAGGAACAGATGGTGCATTCGCCATCTGGGAGCCAACTTCTTCAAACAGTTCAGGCAGCAACTTCTTCAAACTGTTCAAGAGACTTGCTATGCAGAATCAGCAGCGTAAATTTGATGCGTTGTGGGATATGTTGGACAAGCACACCAGGAAGCATGTCGTCGAGAGGAACAAGTGTCCCCTCATTCCTAGGGCGGCGCAGCCCGAACGCCTCACACCACTGCGGGAGCTCGACCCTCCACATTTGATGCGGAGGACCTCGAGGGACATTGGGTGTCTCTCATTGGATTGAGGCCGAGTCATTGGAGAAGTGGTCCTTGCTACACGACACGGACGGTGTAAGGCACGCGGATAATGACCACTAACCTTGCGAGGTGTACAAGCTGGTTATTAGGGGCCTCGCTTCACCTCTCGTCACCATCATGGAAGGCGTTCTGCATGGTACAATCGGATATTTCAGGGAAAAGTATGCAAATGCGACACTTCATGCAGCCAACCCACATACATCATACTGCTCGAAGATTATAGCGTACATGCAGGCCAAGACCGAGAAGGCTCAGTCGCACACGGTCTTCGTAATGGGCAATACGGAGCATCGATTCGACATTGTCCTTCGAGACAGAGCCGAATTTGGGACGGCTCGGTCTCTTGTTACCCACGAGGTATGCCTTGGAGACCATGTGAATGAACTTAGCTGCACATGCAACAAGCTAAAACTCCTTCACAAGACATGCTCTCATGTCCTCGCCGCGTGTGGCACCATCCACATGGACCCATTGAATTTCATATCGAGTACTTCATGAAGGAGAGGGTGCAAAGAAAGCGGGAAGCGCGTAATTAAGGGGCTTTCAGGCTGTGGGCAACTTCGCCACGCTGGATATTGCACAGAGGACTTGGATTCCGGATCTAGACCTGTTGAAGGGGGGGAAGGGCCGTTGGCAGAGTCGTTTCATTAGGAACGATATGGACGAAGGGGAAGTTGGAGTGGCGGGTAGACGTTTCGGCCGCTGCCGCCAGGAAGGCCACACTGTGAGAACTTGCAAGGCGCCTGCCGACACGTAGGAACACCAGCATAAAGTAACTTGTATTAGAACTGCTAGCATGTTGTAACTTGTACTTCAGTCAGTACTTTAGTTGTTGTAAGCACTGTGAAACTAATTGTATCGTATTTGCAAATTTTAACTTTATTTGAAGTGTCAACATCTCGCCTTAATTGTATCGGATAATGTCAAGTATGGAATAGCTCAGTTTTCAGGTTCAATCAGAATAGTGTATTGCACGTTCATTGTGGCCTTTGCCTTAGGGAATGAATGACGCCTTCACAAGACCAAATGGGGTAGCTTTGCGCAGTGACAAGACCAGATGGAGTTGGCTGCTTTGCGCAGAGACAAGACCAAACAAGCGGCTTTGTGCAAGAATAAGACTAAAGAAGACAAACTTTGGCGCAAAGGACAAGACCAAACGGGCAAATTTTTACGCAAAGGATAAGACCAAATGGGCCAGCTTTGTGCAGTGACAAGACCTAACGGGGCCGGCTTCTTTGTGCAAAGGATAAGACTAAACGGGCAATTTTTGTGCACTAACAAGACCAAAGGAGACAATTTGTGCAAAGGATAAGACCAAATGGGCAGCTTTGTGCAAAGGATAAGACCTAACGAGGTCGGGTACGCTGGCGCATTGACAAGACCAAACGGGCATGGCGCATAAGATGACAAGACCTAATGCCAAAGAACTTTTCATAATGACAAGGCAACACTCCTCCGCAGAGTTACTCACATGAAATTTACCACACCATACCAACCTCGCGACTTATAAAAGGAGGTGGAAGATTTCGGAGAGAACACTACACAACCAAATCCAAAACTACACCGTAGTTTGGTTCACTACACCGGATGGACAACCCGCAAGCTAATGGGACAAGATCCGCGAACTAGCAAGGGTCCGCTGGGCGCGGATTTACCAAGCAAGGGCTATCATGTGCCCGGTTCGACAAGAGGAGCTTGCTAGGATGGCACTCCGCAATGAGGCCCCCGTAGCGAAGAGCGCTCTCCGTAACGCTCCAACCGAGCGTTCGCCGCAACACCCGCTAGAGGGGGAGACGCCACCCCTCTATTGGTGCAGGGAGCCATGCAAGTTCTTCAAGTCCAAGCACCGGATTAGTCTGGGCTTGTGTTATTGGGGTTGCGCGAACTACTCTAGTGACTATCTCGACCGACGTTGGGACACGAGCAGCTATCGACAGCCGGTAAGGGCCAGTTAAAGTATGTCCCCCTACTATTTCTCTTTCAAAGTATGCACTGACAACCTCTCCCGTCTACCTGTAGTCCCCGGATCCGCTATGTGGCTACCGCAAGTGGATCGACTAAGAGATCCACCCACATGACCAGTGGTCTCTCGACTTCGATGAGTGGGATGCCAAGAGAGCCCGCGAGATCCGGGAGGAGGAACGCCGCACCCACGAGCAAAACGAGCGCATACGTCGGGAGGCGAAAACTTATCTTGAGGCATGCAAGTGCAGGGAGCGCGAGTCTCGCGAGAAGGAGCGCGAGAGAAAGAGGGAAATGGCGGTCAAGGCCAAAGAGGCCGGCGAGGAGTTCAACGCTGAGCTAGTAAGGAAGGGAAAATGGTCCCGATCTACGCAGTAGGTCAGACCATTCTGTACTAGTCCCCCGTTGAAGGTCGAATCTATTTCCATTCCAAAAAGGCGCATATGTACGTAGGAGTACTTTGGTTTGTTGTATCGTGTATGATGATGTTTCTTATGTACGTAACCAAACCCTATGCGCCGTGTTATTTCCAGCTTCATTATAACGTCTATTTTAATTCGCAACATCAAATATCCTCGTCTTTTCGCATTCGATTCTTTCATGTTATTCCCAGCATCATTATAAAGACATCCAACAACATGTATCACTTCTGGGCAAGACCTGCAAATATTGTTTGTGAAGGACATATACGCTGAAGTGTCAAAGGTTATCAATCCATCCCAGCATCATTATAAAGACATCCAACATGTATCACTTCCGCAAACCTCGCAAATATTGTTTGTGAAGGACATATACCAAGTGTCAAAGGTTATCAATCCACAAAAAGATTTTTAGTCCATATATGTATTTACGCCATTAAAAGAATGGTCTTATATATGATTCACATATAGATTCTCTAGTTTTAAGTTATGGATAGTTCGAGAGGATTAACTTTCAAAAATTTGTAAAAAAGAATTAAATAATAAAAACATGGTGCCTCCAGCCAACTGTCGCCCCGTGTTATTCCCTAGCGCATCGTAATATCACTTACATTCCTACTTACGACTCAATACTATCTCAATTGTCCTCACAAAATTCTTCAGAAATTTAGCATACTAACAATATACGACAATCAAAAAATGTTATTGCGAGTTTGACAAATTTCGTACCATTGATATTCTACAAAAATAACAAACAGACCAATCAACCTTGTAACCACATTTTTATTTTTTAAAAAAATAACATCATACAATAAGATTTGCTAAATGTAATACATACGAAATGTAATATTTATTGTAACACAATTATTCCAATCGGATTATTGAATAGGGTAGATATTATCTAAAATCACCCAGTGGTTGGACGACATAGTCAAGTCGCTCAACTAACGGGCGATGCCAACGCATGTCGCTCGGTGGTTGGACGACTTGGTCCAAGTCGCCATACCATTAAGCGACTATAACCTGAGCGGTCAAATAGCTTAAATGTTGAGCGAGTTGGACAGATGTCGCACATCTGTTGGACGACTATACGACGACTGACGATTATTTCTGACAAAAAAATTAAGTAGTATTATTTCTGTAATTTCAAATAAAAAATAGATTATTTAAAAAAAATTGGTATAGTTGCCCAACCGTACGGCGACTGACGATTATTTCTGACAAAAAAAAATTAAGTAGTATTATTTCTATAATTCTGAATAAAAAATAGATTATTTAAAAAAAAATTCCAGAGTACCAGTCCAACAAAGTTCTTTCAGTTTTTTTAGTAGAGTGAAGAGCAAACTATGCATTAAAACGGGCTTGTTTCAGAGTTCAGATGGAAGATCACAGATCAAAATATTTCCTTTCTATGATTTTCTTTTCTCAAATTAAGATCAGCATCAGTACAATGAAATCCAAAGAGAAGAACAAAAGACATTTATTTTCCTCTCGATCTGTAGTCTACCATCTCGGGGTAGTACGTCTGGACCAAACAAATAACTAGGGAAACAAATTTCAACCGGGGAACAAGTAGAACAAGCAAGTGCATGCACCTCATTTTGGAACATCGCTAGACTGTTGACATGAACAGTTGTTCTTGTTCAGTGCTTGCTTTGAATGAATAAAGGATCTTGATATTTAAAAGGTACAGAGAAAGATGCACAAAATTACAAGTTGCTGAATTGAAGCAGAATCATGTTGCAGGGCCTAGGAGACCTCAGCCTGCTTTCTTGTTGGCTTTGAGGTAGGGCAGTGCGCCCATCACGTTGTTGTAGTCGCTCTTGTTAACTTGAGCCTGCGAGAAATATAACACTGCTCTCTTAAGAGGACATGCACGTAAAATTGTGTTGCTTGCAGGCTTGCAGCACAAGATGCAAATTTCAGACTTTCAGTAAAACTGTCGTAGTGTCACACTCACTTAAGAATCCACTAAAATGGAACTGTACCTATACGATCAGGCAAGTTATTGTTATTTTTCGACAAAAAAAAAGTTATTGTTGTTTCCCCGGTGCATAATTGTCCAACATGATTGCCGGAAGTAGACCTATTTTTTTTGAAGCAGCTGATGTAAATTCTTATAGTAGAATGATGTTTAATGAATCCTAAGTAGTTGTAAGGATTTGCAGGGACTGGAAATATTGAACTTGGGGGTTTTGGGAGAGGGTAGCTGGGGTAGGAATTGGAGAAGTAGCAATAGATTGGTTGGAAGCAGCAAGAAGACGGAGGGAGGGAGATAGAGCTAGAGGGAGACGTGAGGGAGAGATTGGATAACATGTTTAGTCTTTGCTTGATTGATCTCAATAGTTTACCTTCCCTTTTATTATAGAGGTAGGCCCTAACTTCGACTAAAGATAGAATGCAATCTGATCTTATATTAACTAATTGGCTTAAGGCCCGAGCAAATGCATCTAAAAGGAAAACTCCAACTAATATTTTTAATAGAATACCGAAAAGGGAAAGTATGCACAACAATCATGGCACTACTCCAAAGTGAGCTTGGCATAGTTCAGTATTTAGCAACTGATGTCGTATATCCCCCTGCACAGTAATTATATAACCTTCAATGTCCAGCCCTTCTGATATTACAAGGCCATGACTGCTAATTTTTGGATACGCATCTCTAGAGACAAAATAATTTCTACAGTCCGACTCATCGGAACAATAATTTCATCAAAGTACGTCATACTGCAATTCCATGTTTCAAATACATTCCTGTTCCTCAAGGTGAGCCGCTTTGCAAAGCCGGGTCCAACCCAACCACCTCCTCAGCTCAGCAGACCTCTTTTTCCACCTTGATGAGGTCGTGGCAGTTGGATTCCTATCTATGACCACGACCTCCTCCTCTCAACCAACTCATCGACCTCCTTCCTCGCTGTGGCGAGGTCATAGCCAGTTGGATCAAAGATCGAGGCCATGACCTCCCTCGCTATCAAACCATCGACCTCGCTTGCATTTCTTGAGGTCGTGAGTCGTTGGATCGATCCAACACCACGACCTCTCGCTTATCAAGCGCTTTGACCTCCCAAGATCATGCGTTGTGCACCGCTGATTAAAAATCCACGGCCACGACCTCGTTGTCATCATCGGCGCGCACTTGACCTCCCACTTTTGTTGAGGTCATAGCCATTAGATCCGCATCTAAAGGCCACGACCTCCAATCTCATCTCGCTGCGTAGATCATTATCTCACTACCATGACCTCTTTGCGCTTTTGCGCACGCTTTGGACCTCCCCATTCATTGTGTGCCCTGGATTTAAATCCAAAGGCCATGACCTCCACATCTTGGGTCAGAACGCGTGCAACGTTAAGTCTCCCCAGAAGTCCGCACTGCTGATTTAGATCCAACGCTTTGGACCTCGTCTCTTTTTCCACTTGGCGCTCACAAGAATCAAATCGGAGGGCCACGACCTCCCCGTCCAAATCGTCTTGTTGGGACCTCCTCCCACCACTTAAAACGCACTGCTTCAAACTCAAATCACATCCGAGGGCGGGACCTCCCGCCCTCTTTATCAGCGGTGGAGATCATGCCTCGTTTTTCTTCCTAGCTTGGGCTCGCGTCAAGAGCTATGGCGGTGGAGAAGGTCGAGCCTTGTCATGTCCAACGGCTCAGGCTCAGGCGCATTAAATGCGTGTCGGTCCTCTTCCGCCCCTAGCCCATGCTCGACTCACCTACCCCGTCCCTCCATCTTGTCCGAGCCATGGATTCTCCCGGGCTAAGCTCACCATGAGCTTAACCCGTGGTCCAGACCTCTTTGCCCTAGGTATAAAACCCCCATCTGCTTCCTTGGCTTCCTTTACACACCATTGTTGCCTTGCTTGCACCTCCTGGCTTGCAGCTCAAACCACCCAAGCTCTCCTTGGTCGCCATCGTTGGAGCTTGAGCTCCTCGGTGGACAAGGGTCCCTGAGTTTTCCTATCCTCTCATTGCTTCATGTTGTGCCATTTTCCTCTCAGGACCAAGTCCTAACTTGTTTAGTTTGGGCATTTACAGAGGTGGCCAAAGCGGAGCTTGGAGTTGGCAAGGAGCTCCTTGTCTTCCCCCCAGCCCGGCCCTCACCTTCCTCAACCTCCTCAAGACCCTCTCGACCTCCTGTAATCCTCCCGATAATCCCTAAGCGCTTGGTACACGCTTGAATGATGTCATGGAGCTTTATTTCACAATTTGGTCTTTGGTCGTGCTTGTCATTTTTCTCTCCGGCCGCCCGGCTGCTCAAGGCCGCCGCCGCCGAGAGCGAGCCCGTGGTGTCGCAAGACTATTGCACACTCGATGGTGCCGTGGATGTCGCGGCGAGGTCCAGATCGCCGGCGAGGACCACTTCATTGCGCTTCGGGTTTTTGTTTGGACGAAAAACAGCAAAGACCGTTGTCATTTTCAACAGAGATCCTCTCTAAATGCGCTTATCATTGCTCAACCTCGCTAATCATTAGCGTTGTCTTAATCGCTTTAATTTCCGCTTCTTGCGCGATTTAAGACCACGCTACTGGACCTCCTTGTGTCTCAAGCGCCTTAACTCCTTGTTCATACAGCAGGCGCTGTCTGTACGCACGCTGTTGATCTAGGCCATCCAAGACCTCTTCCGAGGAGATCTTGAACGCCCGTGACCTCACACTCTCATGATCTTGGTCGGCCCGCACTCCCCGGAGGTCTCAGGACGCTTTGACCTCCGCTGTAGGACCTCCTCGAGGTCATCTCGACCGATTGAGGACCTCCTTGCTTAATCTGGGCCGTTCAGGGCCTCCCTCCCTGTTGTGGTCCGCTGGATGTCGCGATCAACGGCCACGACCTCTGCTCTGCTGCCAGCAAGTTCTTTGGGAGAGGACATGGACCGCTGATCCAAGATCCACTACCATGTCCTCCGGGATCTTCGCGAGCAGCTACAAGCGTTGTTCTGGGAGGTCTTGAGCCACGATCCGTGATCTGTGGCTCATGTCCTCTACGGCTTTTTTGGTTTTTAGGAAATTTCAGAGAGCTCGTTATTTTATGAACCTAAAAAGGTAATAACTTTGAAAATGCATAACTAATTCATTTTAAATCCAAATTAGGTGATTCAAATTTCAGTAGCTCGGTTTGGACCAGCTCTAATCTAAAAATGGTTATGAGCCGAGCTTCACCTCGTAAAATGGTTTTGTAGATAAATTTCAAAACTAACTTTAAATGTTTCTTTAAAAATTAATTTAACTTGTAAAATGCATAAGTAAATCAGAGATTATTTTTGAGTGAATCCAACTTTGTTGGCTTCCTCTGTTGGTGCACTAAATGTTAGAATAGGATTTAGGCATGTCACTGCTTTTCAAAAAGCTTACTTGTGCATTTTAATTTTGTTCAAGTTCTTATCTTTGAAAAATTATAAAACATGCATAATAGCTCCAAATGAGATGAACTCAATGGTGTTATTCATCTCATGAGGTGCCGGTTTTACAGAAAAATCCAATTGCACTCACCTTTCTAGAAAATGTTGCCTAATAATTAAATTAGTGAATAGTAGCGGTTTGGTATTTTTTAGGTGGCGTAATTGTTTTGCTCATATCTTTTGCATTGAGAATCCAAATCAATTGGTTCTTGTTGCTAAATTCCCTAAAAATCATCCTCTTCTTCAGTCAGAGAAATTTCGTAACATTTGGAGTTTGTTTGTTGTCTTTGTCTTTGTGGTTTAAATCGTTTTATCGATTCTTTTCGCTTTTCGTTGGAGCGTTTGGCAGTGCTTTGAACCCGTGAGTGATCCTCAAGAACATATTGAGCAAAACCAGCAAAGACAAGCAGTTTGATCATATCCCATTAATGTCCCATTACTTTAAAGCTTAATACTTTGTTTCACTTATATGTATGCATGCTACTTTGTGTTAAAATGTTGTTAGTAATCCTATAGATGCATATTCAGAGGTAAATGTCCATTCTCTACTACTAAGCCTAGGATTATCTTTCATGCGATTTAGAGTTCGATGGACGGACTCTTGTCGCTTAGTAGTTTACGCTGATAATGCTTAGAAATGCTTAGATAACTGTGAGAAATGGGCTGGTTGTTTACATTATGTCGATGGCCTTGATCACACTAAAATTATTATTCCATTATGTCCATCTTGTGCTTTGTTACTTTGTAAACAAATAAAACAAAAAGGAAAACAAAATTGTTATTGACTTGGGCACAATGGATGTTGGTGTGATTGTTGGGTGTGAATGGAATGGTACCTAGGTCCTCAAGGACCGAAAGTTACTTGTGTCACTAAGCTAAGCGCTTCGTGTATAACCACACGAGGGATATGGGACCCCTCTTGGCTAAGTACTTGGGAGGTGTTAATTGTGGTCGCAGTGAGTAAAAGCTGCTTTTATAAGGGAAAGAGCACGCATGATTCTTTGGGTTGGGCTTGTCTCCTACCTTCCCAAGTTGTCGCGACTCTTAATTAGCATCATTCATTGAAATGCCTCGTAGGACTTAGCCGTTTAGACACCAAAAGAAGTGTGCTAAATAGCTTGGCTTAAAAGGCTATCTCGACGTGTGGGTACATTGGTACACCCTGCAGGTTAAAACTATTCAATAGCCTCGCCCTAGGTTATGGACATGCTTGGTAAGGTGGGTGCAAGAACTAGACTACAACATTTAATTAAAACTTGATGGGTTGGTATGAATGGATGTTCATACTATTGTGGTGGCTATGGGTTAGTCACTTCCGTGATTGTTGTCATCTATCCTTTTGTTACTATTGTTACTTGTCTCGTTGTTTCTTGCAAATGAAAAATGAATTGCAAAATAGCTTTGGAACCTATTTAAATATTGCAAATGAAAACTTGCTTTATACTAAAATAAGTCCAAAGCCTCATCCACTCAAATAAAGCTTACATGTAGTTAAACTATAGTTCTGTTATACTACACGCCGCCTTGCGAGTACATTTTGTACTCATTTGCTTTGCTTAATAACTTTGTTGCAGAGGTAGGGTCCAAAGGGCTTTACTTTTGTGAGATGTCGGTGGTTGGGAATCGAGCTAGGCGACTTGGTTGGTTGCCTTGTGGGCTAAAGGCGCACCTTGTGGCTCTCTTTTTGTTTATCGCCATCTTATGGCATTTGCTTCCATTGTGTTACTTTTATTAGTTGTATTTGGTAGGTCGGCCCTTTTGTAATAACTCTATACGATGTATGTCTTTTATCCTAGTTCGTGCTTTGGTTCTATGCTTTGAATGGAATTGATGCATGATTTTGTAAAGGGTATGTATCTTGCGATTCGGGAAGTATACATATTCTAGACACAGATTATTATGTTTGTGATGCTAAGGTCAATGGATGACTAAGTATTACAAACCTAATAAACCGGGGTCCTCACAAGCAGTAAGTTAGCACAAATGCACAAAGGAAATGCCCACTTTTCAGCAACAGCTCAATATGAGAAATTGAGAACCCAACAATAGCTCACATACTATAAGATAGCTTGAATTCGCTTGCCAGCTATACAAATTCAGCCACCTAAGGAGACAGTCACCACGAGATTGCACAATGCTAGGAAAGTCAAAGCTTTGACATGGCTAAGACCAGATGTAGAACTCCATATCATGAGTGCATTTTAAGGCACACCAGCTAAATGACACTAACTCTCACTTAGCATTTCAGCCATTCCAACAAGGCAACAAAACAGCCTCAACCTAACTACCAAACCAATCACAGTAGTTTTTTCACATCAACAGCCCATTGACATTATCACATTACCATGCAATCTAAGAATAGACTCCCTATGAGCCAGCTAAATTCAGCACCAACCATGAATTCTCACACCTAAAGCAACGCTAGCTATAAGGATTGCAGGGCAAAGACAAGAAGCGTACCATCTTGGACAGCCTCTTCCTGCGCTTGGTGTTCTTCTTTCCGAGCAGGTGCTGCTTCCCGGCTCGGCGGCGCACGATCTTGCCCGTCCCCGTCACCCGGAACCGCTTCGCCGACGCCTTCGGACAGCCACACACACAAGAGGAGAAATCAAGAAAGGCCAAACAAATGAACTTAGCAACCCAACAACCAAGGAGCAAGAACCTTGTGTGTCTTCATCTTGTACCCCTTCCCCGCCGCGACGACGGTGAGCGAGCTGGAGGTGGAGGGCCCGCGGGGGAGTGGGGACGCCGAGGGGAGGGCGGTGGCGGCGAGCGGCGAGCCGAAGAAGGACTTGGCGGGGAAGGCGAGGCCGGCGGGGAGCTTCTTGGCGGGGGAGCCCTGGAGGAGAGGCGGCGAGAGCGCGAGGGAGAGGCGCGCGAGGGAGAGGGACAGGGCCATGGCTTCCCTTCCTCTCTGTCTGTCTTCAGGTTCACTCCCGCTTCGGTTTGCGGATTAGATAAGCAGCGGCGAAGAGGATGATGAGCGGATGGGAGGATAGCGCAGCGGAGCAAGCTTGCGCACGGGGAAAACCACGTAACTCATATCACATGGGCTGTAAAAACGGCCCACCGCACACGGAGTGGCCTGGGTAAGTAACCGGGACCGCGGGCCGGGCGCGCGGTCAAATGTTGGACACTTGGGTGTGTTTGGGTGTCCTATAAGGTTAATTTGTATGAGTAGATATAAATTTTAGATATTTAATTATTTGGTTGAGTGGATGAGCTAATTAAGTGGATCTGAAGTTTCTCTCTGACCAGCCTAAGGAAACGCCGATTCGAGCTTCCTCCTCACCGAAGCTAAGCGTGTCTGGTCGACTCAAAGACTCGTGAGTCCGTTCACCTTCTTCCGCATTAGATACAGTCAATCAAACAATATTTTAGCATAGTCTGACCTAACAAAAACAGACAACCAAACAACCCATTATTGTATCCACTCAGTCTGATTAGATTCAATCTGAATGATACATACGGACAAGACTGGAAAAGCAACCAAATACACCCTGACGGTGGAATGAGGTGGGCGCGTGCGGCCCAGAGCGGAACGTACGTTGTGAGAGCAGCCCAATACGGGGTAGGAGTCGTATTTTGGCCTATAACTAACACACCGCACGGCGCTCGCGGCCCGTTTTCTTCTCCCGGGACAGTGAGATTTGTCGACTTGACCTTTCTTTTCCTTTTTTTTTCGAGAGCAAACCATACAGTAGTTTGAACGACAGAGCAAACCAAGCGGAGCTAGCTCAACATCAACCGCGCGAGACCTTTCTTTTCCTACTACACGACCATTGTGCAATGTGCAGTGCTTATGTAGTGCTCTCGCTATATTTAGCATCCCTTTCTTTCCTGCGATCCTGAATTCCTGCCGACAGCTGCTGATCGTGCCGAAGCCTTTTTTATGCGCTTTACGAACCTCGCCTGCGCATCACTCACAGCCTCGTGCTTTTTTAGAGAATGGACAAGGACAGCAGTTACTTGTTGTGGGTATTATACCGAAAAATCGAGTGTGTGAATCATGTTTTCCTTTCCTGTGTGTTCGTCTTTCTCTGATTCTCTCTCCATGTTTTATCAGCCGTTGGAGTGAAGATGAGCTAGCACACATGAAACCCCCCCAAAAAAAAGCACCCCAAGCGTTAGTTTTCCAAAGCACACAGCCGTCTGGATCGCAGAAAACTAGTAATTAAAACCAGCTGTTTTTCCACTCTTATTTTGGAGCACAGCATGTCAGCATGTGGGTCACGAGGGCTGGCTCTACGGCATCCAAGCCTCCTCGGTTGGCATGTCCATGAACACTTGTCAGTTGTCACACTGGCAACACTGCATGTTGCATCATGATTCATGCAACGCAATGCAAAGCAGTACACAAACGGCGTCGTGAGTTCGTCACCGGTTCATGGCTTCGTTTCCACACCACGGCAATAACTGCAACTGGTTTCACACCACGCATTAACCAGCCAGTAGCAGTGAAAAACTTACCGCTGAAATTTTACCGAAATTTTAGCGGTTACGCCAAAATTCGGGTTTACCGGTGGCCCCAATAAAATACTGTGCCGGGCAAAAATTTTCGGCCTGTTTTGAAAACTCAGCCCGGTCCAGCCGAGCGGCGCATCCATTCTCCTTCCCCCTTCGGTCGCTCGCCCTAATTCCCAATCGCCCATGCGCTGAGACGATTTCGGCGGCGCTCCTGAGGCGAGGACGCGAGCAGCTTTGGCAACAGCGGCTTCGGCCGCGCCTCCACTCCGTCAGGTGAGTCCAGCCTCCGTGAGGTGACCTCCATGGCTCCATCTGTGATCTGTGATCCATGGCTCCTCTCCCTAGTCCCTAACTCCCTATCTGCCATCTTCTTCCTTTGACGGGGCTCCTCTCTTCTCCAGTCGCTAGGGGCATGGGATACTTGGCAGAAGAACCCGGTCGCTGGTGGGAATGCAAGGGATGGTGGCAAAGTGGGTGGCATCGATGGGGTGCCTTAGAACGAACACTACTCAAGAAGAGATGACTTAGGTAAATCGATGCTGAAACTTCGTTGATCGATTTTGTTATGGTGAAATTATGCTTGTCGGGAAGGTGAAGTCTTTGGCATTGCTAGACAAGAAAGCAATAAAACTCTTGGTTCTAGTATCGGACTAATAGAAAAGTCTAATGGATAATCCGAATAACCATGCTATAGGCCTATACCTAGTTTATCGTTACTCTCGGCACACATGGTGGGCTTACGTAATCTGATCCAGATGGGTCATGCATGATGGGTCATGGCCTCATGGGTCATGGTCTCATGGAATTCAAATGAGTGGTGCTTTGTTTTACTTTTATCACTGCACCACATGCCCATGTCTCACTAGTCACTATCTGTACTATATTGTTTTGTTGTTAAACATGGCATTTGATTTGACAACATGTTAATCGAAATTCACTGCAGGGAAATTTATGGAAAAGTTTCTAAAGAGAAAAGCTACCGCCAACGAATAGTGCTACTAATGCTAGGAATTCACCCTCGTAAGATATCAATTGGGAAGAGGAAATTCAATTATTTGTGCAATCGCATCGCTGATAATTTCATAAGTGATAGCCTAATTTGCTATGTGGAGAAAGAAGAATCAAGAGAGTTACCAATAACGCCGTGGTTCATCGTTTCATGAACTTGAAAGAACGTAAATACTAAAAGGTAATGTGTTTACTCTTAGAAGAAGAATAACAATTCACGTGTTAATCTTAAAACATTTGACAACTCCTTACCCGAAACAATTTTGTCAAAAGAAATGACAAAACATCAAGAACATTACACCTATGAAACTAATAAAATTCCCACTTGCAAGTTTGACCGCTTGTAGTGGATAAATGCCAGACTGAGCTGAGAAACAAGAAATGCATGTCAAAGAGTGTTATAATGATCACAACAAAGTAAAGCCTAATGCACCTCTTTTTTTGCTGGTTTTCTTGCATAGTTTGATCTTGGTATGGATGTGTACAACGCTATATATGCTCATCAGTGCGTGTGCATATTTAGATACTCCAAGATACAATTGTACAAGCAATTGAAAAACAGGTAGAAACTACGGAATTGAGGATAATGTCAATATACACTTGCACTAACTGAGTTGTTACAATTATTGTACATATACTGGTCTGAATTCTGAAATGCTTTCTTTGAATCTTTGTACGCTTTGCAACTTTGATCGTCGTCTTCTGCTCGAATCAATACTTTCGTGGTTGCATCTCTGAGGGGCGTGCGATTTATCAGAAACATCAAGTTTGGTGGGCAAGCACTTAAATAAGACAACCCTTTGAAGCACTGTCCCCATGTTTTCTGCCTCTTGGTAGCACATATGTTGTTCTTGATACTGCAACAACTTTGCGAACTGAAAATAATCGCAAACAGAATGCATTAGCATTTCAGATAAAACTCAGCACATAAGATTCATGAGTTTGGACAAATATTACCTGAGATGCTTTGAGATCAAGTTCATCCCATTCAAAAGATGGATTTGTACCTTGAACAATCCTAGCACCAGCATAAACTGAAGTGCTATGACCCTAGAACAAAATAGCTTTGTAACTACATGCCTCTTAGGATAAGGAAACAACAAGGACAAGTTTGACAAAAACATTGCAGATCCCAATTGCGTAAATCAATTGTGCAGACTACACAGTCTTGCTTACTTTTCCAAGTAGTGCTGATCTAATCCCAACAGCAAACTCACTTTCAGCTCCTCCGAACCAACCAACAGGTCCAGCATACATTCCGCGGTCAAACATTTCTGTAAGCACATCAGAAGATATAATTCACTGATCATCATAAATAAAATCTGATTGATTCAACAAACAGTTAATACATAATACCCATTGCATATGTTAGTTTGAAGATAACATTGTAGCCAGAATACAGACACATACCATAATCTCATATGAATTGACGCGCCTCTTCAGTGGGCAAACCACAAACAGCTGGGCTTGGATGAAGAGTATTTAGGATGTCAAACTGCAATGCCCAACACAAAGAATCAAGATTGTAATATAGAGGACTGGTCATGTGTCTGACAATCTGAGACAAAGGAAACCCAAATAGTACCAACTACCAAGTACCAACATATGCAACTGATAAGAAGGGCTAGAATCATAGACTACCTTGTCGTCTTCGTTCCTTATTCTTGCAGCTAATTGAGCTGACAAGTGTTGTACTCTTGGAAGTTTCTGAAGGGCCTTGCTGGGATGGACAACAACCTCATCATAGATCATCTGCATATCAGATTAGAGCCACTAGTTGAATAAAACTGCAATAACCATGTTTTTCCTAAAAACATTCTGCTGAGCACCAAGAGCAAAGCAAACTATTTCAGGATCACGTTCGCTATTACATGGTGGCTTTATATACCACCGTCTGACATAACTTGACTCCACAAACAATCGCAGAGTTTGATGGTAATTGTAAAGATGATATTAGCTTTCTTGAACATACATTTGGGGCGGCGCTGCGCAGAGGAGGAAGGGCACGCAGGGTTTCTTCTGCTGGACGGCGCAGGGAAGACAGCGAGGCGGCCTCGTGGTCGAGGTCGGCCAGGACGGTAGTGGTGGGGTCGAGACAGCGGGGTTTGGCGGGGTTGAGGTCCGGGGCGTGGGATCCAACAGCGACATCCTCGAGGACGCCCAGATCCGGCGAGGGGCACAGGTGCTCGACGGCAGAAGTCTCGCGAGTCTGGTGCTTTCGGTGGGCGGCAGGGCTCGGTCAGTGCTGGCTGGCGACACGCTCCGGCAGAATCGGTGAGCACGAGTGAGTGGAGTGGGGAGGCCGGCGAGCACGAGCGAGCGGAGTGGGGATTGGGGAATGAGGGGAGCTCGCCAGCTCGGGGGGTGCGGGGGAGAACGAAGAAGAAGGTCTCACGTGGGGGCAAGAACACAAAATGCCTCACTCGCCCACGCTCGGTCACGCTCGCTCACCCTGCGCCGCTCGTTTCGCGATGGAGGGCCAGGATTGCTCATGTGCATATGTTCACAATTTAGCCCATGAGCTACAAAAGTATGTGGAGCAATTCAAAAAAGATTGGGGCACATTTAGTGTTACTATCATGTGCGATTCTTGGACAGGACCTACCTTAATGAGCATCATCAACTTTATGGTTAACTGCAATGGGCGTATGTTCTTCCACAAGTCTATCAATGCAACTGGTCAAATTCATAATGCTGATTTTTTGTATGATGGGATCGAAGAGGTGATTGTAGATGAGATTGGCCATGAGTCGGTTGTGTGGATTATCACAAACAATGGTTCAAACTACAAAAAACCTACTTGCATATCATGAAGGAGTACCCCCACATTATGTGGCAGCCATGTGCTGCCCACACCATGAACCTTATGCTCAAGGATATTTGTCGTTTCGATGAAATCGACAAAGTGGTCCGTAGCGCCAAGAGGATTTGTAGATTCTTCTACAATCATGGTAGGATGCATGCGGAGATGAAAGTGAAGATTGGTGGAGAGTTGGTCCGACCCAATGCCACGAGGTTTGGGACTGTATTCATCTTCTTGGAGAGTTTCTGGGACAGGAAAGACAAGTTCCGAAAATGGGTTGTGTTAGAGAAGTAGAAGAACAGTGAATGGGTTGACGATCCAGACTATGACTACGCGAGCGACTATCTAACAAGTAGGACTTGGTGGAATAAGGTCAAGTGGGTGATAGATGTGGTGAAGCCACTCTATGGTGTGTTGCGATTCGACGATCAACAAAAGAAAGGAACAATATTTGGTTGTGTGCCAACCATGATGAACGCTATGTGTGAGTTGGAAACTCTTTTTGAGGAGAGTCCAGGAGATTTGAAGAGGTTCTTTGCTGTGGTTAAGAGGATGACCCAATATCTTTGCAAGAACACACTCATTTATGCAGGTAATATGACATACACTCCTTCCTTTATCATGAAGTTTTATATTTACAAACTATGCTTGCTGATTTCATAGATTGATGCAGCCTGTCTTCTCGATCCTGAGTGCAACTACAAATATGGATTAAGTGACAACTCAACATATATGAAGGAACTCACGTTGACAGTAGAGAGGATTGTTGACTCTTCGGAAGAAGCAGTTGATGCACTTGCTGAATTTGAGATGTTTCGTGCTCATAGAGGGATGTTCAATGGTGGTACTGCACAGATTGCAACAACACGCATGACTCCAAGTAAGTGAGCACTAATTCGCATTACTTCTACTGTGCTTCAATGATTCTGAACTACAAATATGCTATTTGTTGCATCTACGTGGTGGAGGACTTATGGAGGAGATGTGAAAGTTTTGCAAAAAAATATGTATTGCGGATTGTTTCGCAATGTGTGTCTTCAAGTCGGTGCGAGCGTAATTGGAGCACGTTTGCGTTGATTCATATGAAAGGAACAAACCATCTCAGTTATGCCAAGCCGCGCAAATTAGTCTATGTCCACTACAATTTGAAGCTTCGCCTCCAACAAATGGAGGAGGACCGACAAGAGACAGAGCTAGATGCTTGTGGAATATTGATGGAGACCACACTCTTTGATAGCGAAAACCCAATCATAGATTGGTTGAGTAAATCCATTAGTGAGTACGAGCCTACTGTGGATGAAGGAGTTGTTTCCCCCAAACCCTCTAAGGTGGTGAATGAAAAATCAAGTGATGTCGTTCTCAACAAGCCCATCAACTTGTGGGCTTCAAAGAAGAAACATCCTAATTGTGCAAGGAAGGAAAAGAAGAAGAAAGGAAAGAAGGCGGTGGTGGACAAAGAGGAGGATATTGTGGGAAGTGATGACGACATAGATACTCCTCCCAATAGCCTTGATTATGCTGAGTCTCAAGACAGCAGTTCTCCTGAAGATGATGGTGGTAACGATGACAACGACGAAGGGTCAGATGGCAAGGGAGCAGAAAGAGGAGGACATCAATATGTCCAAGCAACTGAGTCTCAAGGTATTTGTGTTACTTTTGTGAGTCTTTCAAACTGAGTTCAACAAAATGCTAATGGACTCCTGTTTCACATTTGAAGCTGTTAACCTACCACTTCGATTTACCGTGGAGGATCACTTCACACATGCAACACAGGACGCAGACCATGGTTCTCATCTATCGAGGGTTGCTAAGAATAAGGACCTCTTCAGCCTGTACTAGCCATTAGGTATGCTATCACAAACTTCTCAGATACTAACTGCTTCATCCATCATTAATTATTTATTTCGACCCTACTAGATTAGCTCATTTTCATTCTTCCAAGCTAAACTTAATTTAAATGTTCTTTTTGCATCTTACTACTAAGCTCCTTTGGCTTGCCAGCTTTCCCCAAATCCATTGCCAAATGTGATATTTCAATGGAGAATCCAAATCTAATAACAATTGATTTAGCTAAATAGCTGTCAAAAGTATCAGTTATTTATTCCCAATAGTCAATATATAATGAATAGACAAGAACACATTTGGGATACAAACTAGGGAGCTCATAACCTTAGTGACATTCTAATTCTGCATGTGATGTCGCATTTACCCACAGAAAGTGTCAAAAGTATCAGTTATTTATTCCCAATAGACAATATATAATGAATAGACAAGAACACATTTGGGATACAAACTAGAGAGCTCATAACCTTTGTGACATTCTAATTCTGCATTTGATGTCACATTTACCCACAGAAAGTGACTTCGTATTTATGATTATCACAGAACATGTAGAATGGATTTTCCATTTTTACAAAGGGGGTTAGACATATTAAATCAGAGAAGGTAGAAATGCAGTTGCAAATTAAGAAAGCTCTTCACTTGTTAGACATATTAAAGGCTTAGGCAGCTGAATTTTTAGCTAGCTTAGGGCCTGTTTGGTTCATCGCCAACCATGTGTGCCACACATTTTTTGGCATTCAGGCTAATCACTTGTTCATTTTTTAAGCTTCTGAATTGCCTTTATGGTATCTAAAGTAAATTATGCTTGCAATTACTATAGTTTAGCACTTGTCCATTTCTTAAGCTTCTTACTTCACCTTGTCTTTTTTTGCTTGATATTACACTCAGAAGACAAAATTTTGCACAATCTGGAATACCCTCAGAAGATGAAAGCATGTGGTTGTTAGTTGTTTTGACATGTAATGTAAGTATGTAATGATTTGGAATTGACCTTGTTTTCTTGATTTTATCGGCTAATTTTGTTTCATCATTCTTGACTAAAGGATTTGGATCATATGGGAGCTGGAGGAGGCGTTGATGGAAGCTTATTTTGAGATAATAGCTTCATGTGCCTTTGCTTGTCGTGTAATAACTTGCACGATGGGAGTCGGAGGTTGTTAGTTAGTTATTTTGTTTATTAGTTGTAATAACCGGCTGTTTGACATCATGAATCGAGGCTCGGCGAAGCAGTAGAGCACTTGAGATTATTTTTATTTTATTCTGATAATATACCTTTGCTTGCTGTTGACAAGAACCTGTTCGAACGAAATTTCGGAAATTTCGGCCAAAACAACACGGGAATTCAAACTGGCATTTGCAAATTTTGGCCGAAAGAATTCCGAAATACCCAGTTACCAGCGGTAACCGGGTCTATCAATGACCTCCGATATTTTTTTGCGTCCAGTAGTGTTTTCCCTGATGCCATCTATATATTTCTTTCTCAAATCTATTGGATTAGTGCCAAATGTTGTGATTTTTCTCGAACTCTTTGAAACCACTAACTGCTTGGACTTTGCTATGTGCAACTAAAATTAGCTGACACTCTATAGCATTTCACCATTCTTAAAGAAACTCCTTGGAAACTGAAACTCCGGATGCCCGGTGGCAAGAACTGGTGGGACTTAAATTTGCTCACATCTTCCAGTTTGGTTTCTGTCAAGCATAACACTGTCGGATTTGATTCTAGGAGGGTGTTGTATTACTAGTGAATTCTTCTTTGAGTCTCCCAGCCCTCTTACATTCAAGCTAACGATCCTCATTCTGTACACGACAATGTAACACAATTTCTGGTCCTCATAAGGGAGGATCAACCGTAAAAAAAACAGCGAGAAGTACAAAATCCAAATTCCCCAGCCACCATTTTCTAAAATGCAATCCTACAAAGGCTACAACTACAAGCCCTTGTAGCTAACGAAACTCCCTTGCTAAACTCTGAAAAAAGGAGATAGTTTAGTATTTAATTAGCGCCTGAATAGTAAAACTTCTAGAGAGGAAGAGCGGGGAGGACCATTGCCGCCATTGTGTCACGGACCGGACTGGGCTGGTTCGTGGGCCGTGGCCCAGGAGATGAGATAAACTGAGACCAAACTACAAAGGGGAGGGTTAGCGTCTGGAGACGGCATCGAGGAACAAACAGGCAACCACCATCTTCCCAGTCTTCCCTTTCTCTGCTGCTGCTTCTTCCCGTCCCCATTCTGCTCCTCCCCAACTTCTAGTTCTTCTTCCAGATTTAGATTTCTACTTCGGTCTTGTTTTCTCTTTCCAGTATTGATTCTAATCCTCCACTTTGTATCCTCAAATACTCTGAATATTGTGTTGGATTTGGTATTGAAGCAATTGAGTCGTGTTCATTCGTGTTCTTCAATCGGGTACGTAACAATTGGTATCAGAGCCTTCAATCCTGATGATGCTGAGCTCCGAGGTGGCCATGACCGACGCTGAGAAGGAGAGCGAAGCACGGTAAGGAGATGTTGAACCAATTAATTGCAGTCGTGAAGAAACAAACATTGGAGATTGAAGATTTGGCAGAGAGCATGAAAGAGCTTGCGGTCGGCTTGAAGGCCGTCGCCCAGCCGCCAGGAGCAACCGCTCATGCCTCATCACCGCCTATGACCGTGCCAACGACCACCCTTGCCACCGCTGTGGACCACGCCGTGGCGGCAACTACTCCACGGGCAGAAGCTGCCTTGCCCTCGAGTCGCCCGCCAGGTGTTCGATGATTCGTGCCAGCGACAACACCACCTCGCAGATGCCCGCATTCATGCCGGACGTGGCCCCGGGTCCTCCCTCGACCACCACCCTGATCGATGTCACCATCGCCAGCCCCGGACCGACGGTCACCACCATTCGGGTGCGTGACAGCACCAGTGACCTCGCCGCACACCAACAGCTCAAGGAAATGCCCCGACATCGCCCGATTCTGATGGTATGGGCGTTAGCGTGGCGTCACCAAAACCAACGGTGACATCGCCCTCGACTCCTACATGACAACCATGAGGAAGATGGACAAGCCACAACCATGGCCACCACCCAAGCGAGTGGAGGCTACGGGAGTGGGTGCTGAGTCACGGTCGGCACCAGGGCCGATGTTCATCTGCTATGAAAGTGGCGTGCAGTTGAAGCAGCCGCCTGTTCCTGGATGCATCGTCAGAAGGGTGATTGTGGAGATGGAAGTCTTGACCGCAAACTTGGTGGCTTTGCCAAGACATTGGGTTTCAGATGAGGAGGTCAGGAGACAGAAAGTATTCCCATCCCTCACCAAGATTGTTGGGACACTTGGGCCCAACTCACACTCGGTGGAGGTTATTGAAGAATGCCTCACTGCTGGGATGTCAGTCGTATGGTTTGATTTCTCATGGATGGATGCTACGTATCATCAGGAGACCCTTGACAATCTGAGGAAGGCAGCACAGAATCTCAAGAAGCTGTGCCCTGTAATGTTGGATACACTGGGTCCAGAAATTCAAGTTCACAATTCAACTGGTGGGCCAATTGACTTGAAGCTGGAAATCATGTCACGATAACACCAGATCTTTCTAAATATCCCTCAAACTGAGATCCTACCAATTAAATTTGGTGATCTTGCAAAAGTTGTGAAGAAGGGTGATACTCTTTTCATTGGTCAATATCTCTTCACAGGAAGTGAAACAACGTCTTGGTGGCTTGAGGTTTTGGAGACTTCATGGGAAAATGTGAATTGTCTTGTGAAGAACACAGCTACGCTTGCAGGCCCCATTTTTACTCTGCATGTTTCACAAGTCCATGTCAGTTTGCCCATTTTGAGTGAATATGATAAACATGTCATTTCAACTTGGGGGTTGCACAACAGTGTTGATATTATATCACTTTCCCATACCCGCTCTGCTGAGGATGTCAGGGAGCTTAGAGCATTTTTACAATCTTATGACCTTCAAGATACACAGTTATATCCCAAGGTTGAAAATGCCGAGGGTATGGAACATTTTGATGAGATTCTCCAAGAGGCGGATGGTATCATTATCTCCCGAGGAAACCATGGGAATTTTCTTCAAGGCAATGCTGTGGAGGTGTGGGAAGCTCACAAAGTTGCTAGTGGCAGTGAAGATCGCTCTGTCAAGATATGGAAAGATGGAATCTGTGTTCAAAGCATTGAACACCCAGGATGCATAGGGGATGCTAAATTCTTGGAAAATGGAGATGTTATAACTGCATGTGAGTATGCAGTGCGTGGAGAGATTGTCATTCATGCTCAGTGTTTGCAACAACAACTACAGACTCAACCAGGATCTCTTCCTTTTGATGAGATCCTCTATTGCAACATTGGGGGTTCTCACCTTATTGAGGAGTTCTTGTATCTGCAGAAGTTTGTCCAGGGCAGGGGTGATTTGACACCAACCATGCTTATGATGGCCCATCATGTGCGGTTGGAGATCCTTGTTGCGATCAAGACCGAAATCAAGTGTTTTGCATCCAGTGTTACCATTCCCCAAAGTCGCTGGTGGAGGTCTTCTTGTACAAGAGGTGCGAACATTGCTTGCCGAGTCGCTCCTCGCCGAGGAGTGCAGATGCAATGTATCGCTAACAGAACGGCTTTTGCAACCTCTGCCTGTGTGTGATTTGCAACAAGTTTGATTTTGAGGTCAACACGTGCCGTTGGATTGGGTGTGATTTCTATTCTCATTGGACTCACACCGACTGTGCTATTCGCGAATATAGGGATGCTTTATTACGGGAGCTTGAGTTTGTTTGTAAGATATTATGTTTAAGTGAAGACCCGAAAGGGAGGAAGTTGTTCAGGAAATGTATGGATCTGATTGAAAGACTGAGGAGCAATCTTGTTGATTCCATCAATCCTAGGACGATACTACATGTGCTCCAAGAGTTTGAGATGAGAATCAATCCAGCAATCTGGGAGCTCAGTGGCCATTTGGTACTGAAGAGGAAGTGGCTTGAACACATGACAGGGTTATCGATATTATGGATTGAGTTGAAGCCATGGCCACCATCTCGTAGAAGTGCAACAGTGTTTCAGTTTATTATGACTTTGTCAAGATTCAAAACAAAGATCACAAAGCTCTCTGAGGTCGAACTGAAGGCGATGAAGTCATTCCTACAGGAATTGCTTTGGGTGGTAGATTTGTGTTGTCTTGGCGTGCTAGTGCAACAGAAGCATGGTGGTGATTGCGTTCAAGCCAGGCCGGGCATGGAGGATCTTCTGGTACCATGGGATCCTGGTGGCAATGGTGACTATTCTTTTATATCGGCTTGGGGACAAGCCGAAATTCAAGGTGGGAGGAATGTCACGGACCGGACTGGGCTGGTTCGTGGGCCGTGGCCCAGGAAGCGAGATAAACTGAGACCAAACTACAAAGGGGAGGGTTAGCGTCTGGAGACGGCATCAAGGAACAAACAGGCAACCACCATCTTCCCAGTCTTCCCTTTCTCTGCTGTTGCTTCTTCCCGTCCCCATTCTGCTCCTCTCCAACTTCTAGTTCTTCTTCCAGATTTAGATTTCTGCTTCTCGGTCTTGTTTTCTCTTCCCAGGATTGATTCTAATTCTCCACTTTGTATCCTCAAATACTCTGAATATTGTGTTGGATAGGGGAAATGCAGCTGGAGTGCTACAATTTGGAGGGCGGAATGCCGAGGTACAATGGGCGTGTGCGAGGTATCTTGTCACGTCTGTCCTGAACCGACGGCGCGGCTGGCTGGCGGCGGTGGCACCTGAGCCCGGCGTGGCGGGCGTTGGCGTCCTTGTAGACGCGTTGTGTCTGTGACAAAGACGTAGGCCAAGACGAGCATCCCCACGACCACCATGCCTACGTCGCGCCCTGCTGACTTGTGGCAGTCCTCCGAGTAGTAGTTGTACACCGCTTGGGCTCGTCTCGTAGCCTCGTAGGCCCATTTTACTGGTCCATTAGTAGCAGGCTATATCATTATATTGGGCACGTTAAACAAGTGATTCAGGATAGTTTTCGGCCAAACAAAGTATCAATTCTCTATTTGTTTGCTTTGAATGGCAAAATAAGAAAAATTCCAAGGGAAAGATCACATCACGAAAAGGAGGCGACAAGGACAAAACGGTCTTTTCCCATAGGGTATATATATGCTAAAAAGGGTAGAAATAGATAAATAATACCGAAAATTGGCATACCCAAAACAGCATCCTAATTGTGCCACGTCACCTTTAAAACTCTAGCAATTAGATCACATTCAATTAAAATATTAACTCATAGATCTTAAATACTCACGAGATACTTTGATTAGACACCTTTTAGTTAAAGGGGTGCAAATTTAAAAAATCATATGCATTATTTCACTAAAAGACATCTTTTATAGAAAGACACATTTCTATGACACCATTTAGAGATTATAAATAGTCCACCATCCAAACAACCCGCGGCATAAATATAACTAGCGGCAAACCCGCGCGTTGCCGCGGGCGGGAAAAAAATCCCAAGTATGATAGACGATCTGAGAGCTTCGTCATGATGTATAGAAAGAAAGCAAAATAATTAGATCGGGAATGGTACGATATACATTTGTGTGGTCAAAAATAGCAAAACTTGATCTGACTTTGTTCATCTGGTATATTAATTTCAGAGACTTCACATCTACCTCGTGAGGAATAAAAACATGGTAGAGCAGGACAAGGTAGCAATATAGCATATGGTACATCAATAAGTATATAAAGTATTTAAAGCTTTTAAAAGTTCGAAGCTAAGGGACTCTAGAATCATGCATTTCCTTTGGAATGAAAATGTTGTCTTGGTTGGTACTTCGGATTTTTTTTACGAATAAGCATCTGTTAGAAACAAAAGAGAGATCATCAGTGTGGAGTTTCTGAGTTATACCAGATGTAAAAGAAACATGCAAGACACGTCATTTACTTTCAAATTAAGGAATTAACAGGGACTTTCTCAAAATAAGAATTAGCATGCTGTATAGAGTGATAGTTTGTATGTTGAGTCCAAGAATGTTCAGAGTGATCATAGCAATTGTTTTTATCTGCAACAATATATCATCCTCCACCATTTTAACTCCATATCTGAAGTAAAAAAAACATGATATTTATACAGCACATATGTTTTGGCTAGAGGTAATGTATACGACTTATATAGAAAGCTATGAACTGAGCGATCAGCTCAAAATATGTTGCTGTAATAAGCAAAAGGGAAAAAAGTAGTTGATCTAGTACAATACTCTGGGAAGGAATGTTTCAAACATGAGAAAATCTATAGAAATATATAATGCAAGGCATTCTGTAGTAAAGAGATACCTTCAGCCATCTTGTAGTGCGTGACTCAACCGCTCATCGCACCTCAGCTCACTGCTCAATGACCAAGCGGGAGCAAACAAGGTTCAAATGAAATAAATAGGCATACGCCGGCAAGCAAATCTTCTCTCATCCATGGAACACAACTCAGAACCTAAAATAGGAAAAATAAGCAACTGGACTGAAAAGAAACATTTGTTGTTCCAACAATCCAGCAAACAACAAAATACTGATCGGTCAAACCAAATTCGCCAACAATATAAATATGTAGGTGAAGTTACAGAGCCGGGCATGTGGTTGTGGTCAGCGCCTGTTAGCCGAATCCTTTCAAACAGAGACAACAACCTCGTCTGAAAGAAAACGGGCACAAAATAATTCTTTTGTCCCGTTCTAGCTGAAAAGGTAGCGATGATAATATAAATATAGAGAGGCAACAACGATTATAATGAATATATATGGGAAAATCTGCAATGCTAGCTCACCCATTTTTTTGTACAACCACCTATGAAATAAATAAAAAAATGAGCCTGAATATACGCAATAGTTTGCTTGCAACCAAGATCCCACATCCCAAGAAAGATTATCTCGCAAGTCAACAAAATTAACTATAACTACTACATTTAATCATCAAATATTTGGAAAAAGGTTATCAAATTATAATGCCGCGAATCATTATTGGCAAAAAAAATGTATTGGTCTCGCTTTCATGCGTTCAGTCTGGAGAAGTTTCGATCAAAGTTACAGCTGTAACTACTTGAATTCTATCGTTTAGGCAATCCCAGGAGAAGATATAGCACATAATATAGGTCCAGATGACAAGATGCAAAAACAAAGCTGTTCTAGTGTGAACCCTACAGAAGAAAAGAGTTGTGTAGAGCAAGCAGATCTTTAGGCTGAAATTAGCAAGCACCTAAGCTTTAATTATCTATATGTTTTGTTTGCTAATCCATAGGATAAACCCAGATTGCTATACTTACTAAGACAGAAAAAAGGAAGCTTGGCACATGCATAGATTGAATAAAGCTTTTCAGCAAGCATGTCTTTGCCATCTGCAGTGCCATGTTCATGAAACCACTGTACAATTATACAGCTCAAGGAAAAGCTTTTCATTACATGTATTACTGGATTGTAACTTTTATACTAAAAACTTTGTTCGATGGACTACTTCTTTCTTGTGATTCACTGGCCTTGGTACAGAACAAAGCGCAGTTAAAGAAGCACACTAACAGTGCTCTTTCTTGAAGCACACATCGGAACTTCAGAAGATCAATATAACAGAAACTCCAAAGGAAAAAAGTGAACAGAGAAATGCATAAAAAGAACAGCTAGAAGACTATAGACTAATGGCTAATCTAATAGACAACCCACAGCAATTGAGATAAATTGTACACAAGAAATGAAGAATAGGCTAGGTGGGTTTGGTTGTGCAGAACAATTTAACTATAAATGAATAAACCACACCTAATCACCTCAATCAAAGTATAAACACTATTTTCGCTCAGACATTATCCTGCGTGTGGGGAAACAAACAAAAATCGTATAATAAATTAATATCAATGGAGCACTAAACTAAAACAGGGGAACAGCATGATCTCAACATGTATCCAATATAACCATTCAATATTTTACATATAAATTTAGCTCATAACATGTGTGACTATGGGCTATAGCTAGAAATGTAAATGTTGATGAATCACATGTGAAACTAACAAAAAAAATACATCCTGCAGGCTATGTATGGCATGGGTAGTACATAGTATTTTTCTCTTTTTCTCCTCACAATTCCCAGAAGTAGCGCAGGAAGCTGATTTGCTAAAAAAAGGTGCGTAATTTAGAGAAGACAGTCCCCTAGCATGTATTATCCGGAAGGCTAGGAAATAAGGCAAAACAAAAAAAAAGTGAATAATGCTCTTAGCTAAACCTAGGGAGGAATTTGTAGTTCAGCGATATCTAAATTTGTAAAATGTGATACTGATTTGCATTCGTTGAAACAAAACGAAAGTACGAAACAAAGGAACGCAATAATTCAAAAAATTCAAATGACCAACCCCTATCTGTATTTGTATGAATTGCAAGCCGTCTCTGAATGTTCTCCCTGTTCATGTCAATGAATCAATCTCAGATACAATTCAGGCTGCAGGCACTTCCTAGTATCCCTGCAATACCATATCAAAAACTATTTAGGCCTAAGAAAGAACCTGCTAATGGCTAATCAATAAGCATGATTTTAATAGCTCCACTGTAGTAACCAAGCATCTTGATAGCTTAGTCTTGCCGGGAGGATACAATGAAAACCAAGGCTACCCACCCAAAATTGTCATGGATTCAATAAAAATCAGTTAAATAGTATCCAGTTCATCATGCCTATCAGGAGTCCTAAATGTGATTTATTCATGAACCTCTAGGATAACATTATTTATGATTTTAATCTATGCAGCCTGGTTTTCAAATGTACTTGTCATATTTTTTTCAGTTTTAAACAAATTTGCCAATTGCTCCATAACTGAAGACTCGCACATTCTTTTCTACTATCAAAGTGACATCAACTGATAATGTGGCAGATCTCCTGTGGTAGAAGGCAATGACTCTTAGACTCGCTCACGCAGAACACAATAACTGAACCTTGTCATGTTAATGTTTTGAACTAATATATATTTGCAGGGTACTACAACTAAAGCAAAGACACATGCTGGTGTTGCCTTTAGTATTGCCCGTAAATTGACAATTCAATATGAATTCCTTCGGTCATACAAAAGAGAAGAGATATATCCTAACTGTGACATGATTTTGTTTTGATGTTCTCGTTTGGTAGATGCGTGATAAATATGGAAACCAATTCTTTTTGTGAGAATAAAGACTTGCACATTCTTTTCTACTATCAAAGTGACATCAACTGATAATGTGGCAGATCTCCTGCGGTAGAAGGCAATGACTCTTAGACTTCGCTCACGCAGAACACAATAACTGAACCTTGTCATGTTAATGTTCTGCACTAATATATATTTGCAGGGTGCTACAACTGAAGCAAAGACACATGCTGGTGTCGCCTTTAGTCTTGCCCGTAAATTGACAGTTCAATATGAATTCCTTCGGTCATACGAAAGAGAAGATATATATCCTAACTATGACATGATTTTGTTTTGATCTTCTACAATCTGGTAGATGCGTGATAAATATGGAAACCAATTCTTTTTGTGAGAATGGAGAATATGTAGGTGCCTGCATATAACAATGCTATAAGAATAATGAGATAATAGCGCTTACTGTTGATATATCTGTAGCTTCCCATCTAGTTAGTAGATCATCTAGCAACCTGCATAGTGTATAAATATAGAACGTTAGCATGAGAAGACATGTATATGATTCAATCTAGATCCAGCTCACACAACAAAAATATGCAAGTAATACTAACAAATAGTCGATGCTAGTTTATGTCTAATATAAGCACTACCACAGACCAAGCTTCATTGATTAAGATATGACGTTATGAAAAAAGCATGCCTAACTGGAAAGATATGAGATTCACTGAGTATGGCTGAACTGGCACCCTGAACTAAGGTTAACCTGAATACACATGAACTGTCTGATCTTGACACCAATCTTCGAGTTTCAAACTGGGCACACTTTCTTGAGACAGAGGAACGACCGCACAAGCAGTTGGGCACCTGAAATCCAAAGGAGTTTGGGACACATACATGGTCAATGAACATTAAAAAAATGGATAGTGATAGGGGGAAAATGGTAATCTACCAGACAACAAACAACAAAATTTAATATAATATGACAATAGAACTATGCCACCCTTTAAGAAAATACATCTAAACCAAAACTTAGTTTGTGTGCTAAACTAACAACTGTGCAGTAGGTAGGGAAACCAAGTAATTCTCAAACTACTGACAACTGATGCCAGCAAAAATGGGTCAAATCCAAAATCTAGCCAAAGAATGTAACATCAAACGTTAGCAACTTAAATTTTCTAAAGGATATTTCTACCTAAGGTGAAAATCTACCAGAATAATACAAATAGAAGCTTGCATCTTTTAGTTGAGCCACTTGTTAACAACTACAGCAAGTGCTGAGTATTGAGCAAAACCACGGTTAGGAGGAAAAGCAAATGCTTTCAATAGGCTCAATCATACAAAAAGATATCAAACATAGCATAACTCACTAATCAATTAGCAATTTAGCATGTTGCTAACTTTTGGCTCTAAAGCTCCTCGTACCATATCATCTTCCACAAATCTGCCTAACACAAGACAAAAACTATAAGAAGCCAAGTGAGCTTGTAATTTGCAGAAGCAAACCTCTGATTACTGAGACGAACACAAAAGGTCCAGAACAAATTCGTAATTGTTGAATCGGCATACCGATGCCTGCATGCCAATGTATAGCGTGAATCAATTGCCATGCTGTAGTCCGATGCCCTGTACGTATGCTAGGCAGGAATCAATTCCTAAAGCTTGTCCTGCAACACCAGATTCGATATTTACCACAAATCAATGGGTTTCTTTGATCGAAAGCTCATTGAGTAGCTTGGTGTTTCACAGCAACAGACACCAATATTCCCAAAGCAATAAAAAAAACCAAAACTCGTATCTACAGAGAGCAAGATCTGCCCAAATCCGCCGGGTAGGTGGAAGAAGTGTTGGCAGCGGCGACCGATTGTGGTGGTGACGAAGGGAGAAGACCGAAGGAGAGCGGTGAAGGACAAATGCACGCGCACGGGGACGATCCGGAAGCAAGCGAAGAAGAAGTGAGAGAGGATGAGGACGCGAAGAAAACGAAAGAACCCAAAAGGAATGCCAAACCGTGGCTCACTCATCGTTGCCAGGCATGGCAACGACCGAGAGGCCCGGCCTGCGCAGGCGCGGGCGGAGACCGACAGCGGATCCGCCACCACGGAGTCTGGCGGCGACGACGCGCAAGGGCGGTGGTGGCGAGGAGGAGGCGGGATGCGACGCGTTGGAGACGGCCTGGCCGCCGCAGCAGCAGCTTGATGGCGGCTCGGCGCCATCGTGGCAGCGCCGGCAACGGCAAGGAGGAGGGGCGGGAGGAGGGACAACGGGCGGCGCGCTGGTGAGGAGGCTCATGGCGGGCGGCGTTGAGGAGGCGTCACGAGGGCGAAGCAGACGAAGGGAGGGCGAAGAATCGCGAGCAAAAAGCGGCGGACGAATGAGGACGCGTTCGGCCGATCCACCCGATGGCTTTTCTCTCTGCGCACGAGCCGAAGCGTCGAGGCGGAGCCAACGCGTGACGCGATCCGACGGGCGCGACGACGCGAACGGAGATCCGACGGGCAGATTTTTTTTGTCGACGTGGCCAACTGGCTGAGCTCAAAGAACGTCTCCCTTTATATATAAAGATACTAGTTGTAAATATTTGCAAGAACAACCCAAGCTATCATGATCTCATCCTTATCTCACATTCCTTGCATTTTTAAAGCTATCTCATGATCTCATCCTTATCTCCTGACATTCCTTGCATTTTAATGTAAACACCGAGACAGACACATGAGTGCCGTGCCGTGCTTTCATGGAACTATGGCTATCAAAAGCAACCCAACAAGTAAAACGAGAAGAAAATGAGGCCGACTTTTCAATAAAAGAAAAGAAAAAAAAACACAGAGAGAGAGAGAGAGCATTGACATTGAAGTGGGTTGTTGCACCCCTATATCATAATATGGCCCATTTCTACTGTTGGCGCGTCCCTGTGTTGGAGTATTCATGATTGGCTGGCCCAAGTCGTTTCTCCTATATTCCCTCCCATATTTCGTTTTTAGTCAGCAGAGCCACTTGGAACCTACTCAACTCTCAACTCCCAAGGCCGTGGTTACCATCTTGTCTCATGTGTCGATCGCAATGCCTAACTGATACTAACAACCGGCACTTCATTGTCGGTTCAGTATTTCATATAGTTACATCTGTTACTTTGTGTGTGTGTTTGTCTGATATGCTAACACAAAATTGGTTGTTATTGCTTTGCATCAACTTCTTTATTTGATTCTCTGTCATTTGGTTGACATTGTGGATTATATATATATATATTCTTGCGAGGGATAATGGTGTACATTCCACACGCTCGGTCATACAACCTACTGTTTGCACCTAGTTTTGCTGGGAGCAGAGAAATGATACATTGCACAAAGCACTCTCTTGGAAATAGTAACAAGAAAGTTAAGTTGCTGTAGATACAGAGATGTCTTGAAGGATTGAAAAGATAAACTTGTCAAATCATCCTCAAATGCAAAATTAAAGTTCATAAAGAAGGAAGCAAGTACAGGCAGGCAGAAAGCATGTCCTGGAAATGGTTAACTCATACTTCCGACTTTCAAGTGCAAGTACGGCAACAGCAAGGCCCAATCATCCTCATGTACTGTGAGATGCAATAGCTCTGCTCAAGCTGGCAAATGCAGGCACGTGGAGTTATTGTCTAATTGAATGAAGCAGATGCCATCTCCCTACCAAACAAAGCTATCCAGTATCCAGCATTTCTTCTTGCCAACCTGCAGGGCTTAAATGAGATGCGTCCAGAAGGTATTGGACTGAGACTGAGTGGTTGATTTTCCAGTGGAGCTGACCTTGCACCTCAACAACACAAGCATTTCTTCCTTCATCAATGTTTTTCTGAATAATTGATCAAATCCAGCATGATAAGAATGTCATCAGAGCCAGTGAAACGACAAATTTAAGATAGCATGTCAAGTAATTCTTGTAAAGTATGAACCTTGATGGGTGCCTCTCGTTTGAAACAAACACATTTGTGGCAGAGAGATCTCTCCAAGAAAAAGACTTGATGTAACTCACCACCATAGCTGCCCATGATGTCCTACCTTCAGCACTGGGCAGACATGGTGTTCTAGTTGAGAGGAGATTGTCAGGCCCAGGTCAATAAGTAAGTATAAGGTCTAACCGCCTCGTGATGTATGCTACATTGACAAACATATATGGACATGTTACTTGCGTAATTCTACATGATTGCTTGCTCCATTTCGTTCATGTACACTTCTCCGGTCACAGTTTAAAATAATGCAACAATATGATTCTTTCATACCTATGGACATCCGCAGTTGTTGTTAGATATATACATTGTGTAGGGTGTTATTTGCTATTGTTCCAACTTTGTACATGTTATATATTGGCCTTTGGCCCATTAGAATATATAAGTGACTATATTCAAACATGGTATTAGAGCCATTGAAACCCTAACCCTACCTCTTGACCAGCCGCCGCCGCCGCTGCTATCCCGTTGCTCTTCTCTCCCTCCCGACGCACGGCGCCATCACGCCGCCTCTCGGCCATAAGGCGCCCGCCCAAGACAAGACGCGCTTACCCCGACCCGGCCGTCTCCCGCCACTAGCCGGATCAACTTTCGCCACCGGATTCGGCGCCTCCTACCACCGCCGCGTCTCCGCCTCAGATCCGGTCGCCGGGCTCTTCCCCGGGCTCTTCGCCGGATCCGGGCTCCCGCGTCGGATCCCGCCACCTCGGCCCACTCCATCACTCGAGTGCCGCCTAACGCCGAGGGTCGCCACCGCCGGTGCTCTCTCTCCGCCGCCACGCGCCGTCGTCTTGGTCGCGGCCATTCTTGCCGCCGCTTCGGAGGGCGGTGCTTCTTGTTGCCGCCAAGAACAAGACCATCGCCGAGCTCCTCTTCGCCGCTGCCGCGCTCAGGGGAACCCTAAAGGTCCCCGTCGTGCTCTCTTATTTTTGTGTTGGTGAGTGAGTCGGCCTAGCCGAAAAGAAAGAGAAAAAAGGAAAAAAAACTGAAGCTGATGGCTTCTCCCGGAGGCTCCTTTTCCATCCCGCTCCCTCTAGTTCGGTTTGATGGGACGAACTTCCGGGAGCGGACGTTCACCTGAGGATCCACCTCAATAGCCAGTGTCTCTGGGGTCATCTCACTGGTGAGCAGCCATGTCCGCCTCGTCCTACACCGCCAGCACTGCCTGCTCTCTCTGCTGGTGCGGATAAGGCGGCTCAGGAGCTCAACAATGCTGCATTGGAGGCACTAGAGCTCTACCAGTCTAAGCTGCACACCTATGAGCGCTAGCAGGAGGCCGAGGCTCGTGCTACAACTATCCTGGTGGGTAGCATGCCCGTGACCATCTCCATGGATGTGGCGGAGTTGTCAACGACACAGCTTATGTGGGAGCGCCTCTGAGCTCACTACCAACCGACGAGCGATGCTATGTATCTCTCAGTTGTGCACCAAGCATATTCTCTTCAGCAGCTCGATGCCACTGTTGATGACTTCTACCAGAAGCTGTCAGAGGTGTGGCGTCAGCTTGACTCTCTAGGGTCGGATGTCTGCCGGACCTGTCCCTGCTATGTGCGGCTCCGCGCTCACCAGGAGACTCACCGTCTCTACGACTTCCTGATGCGTCTCCGGCCTAAGTTCGAGACTGTGCGCGCGCTCAGCTCCTGACTTGTCACCCGCGCCCAAGCTTGGTGGAGGCCCTCAGGTGTGCGTGCTGAGGAGACTCGGCATCGCTCAGATGTAGTCTGTCTTGTCTGCTTCAGCACTTGCTCCTTCAGCACCGACCGTGATCCCCCCAGCTCCTCCGGTGGTTGCTGCCTCTACTGCGGGTCTCCACTGCACCTACTCTCAGCGTGCCGGCCACAGGTATCAGGATTGCTACAAGCGGAGGAGGGACCAGGGTTGTCGGGGTGGACATCCCCCGAAGGGCTTTGGAGGTTCCTCTCACTCCGAAGATGGCCCCTCTCGCCAGGGCTCCTCTGGTGATGCCACACAACAGCTCCTCTCACTGCTTCAGCGCCTCGGTGTCGGCTCGTCGTCAGACTCGGGTTTTGCTCATCGCTCTTGCTTCTCGCCATCTTCCTCGCCTCGCCTCCTCCTCGTCAGTATCTTGTCTCCGTGGATCTTGGACTCTGGTGCTTCTTTTCACATGACACCAGATTCTACCCACCTTACTTCTATGCGGTCCATAGATTTCTCTTCCACTGTTCAGACTGCAGATGGTACCTCTCTTCCTGTTACAGGCCGAGGCACCCTTTCCACTTCTTCTTTTCATGTTCCTGCAGTCTCTCATGTTCCTAAGCTTACTATGCAGCTTATGTTCGCTGGTCAGATCACTGATCACGACCATCGTGTTGTTCTTGAGTCTGACTCTTGTTGTGTTCAAGACTACCGCACGGGGACTCTGCTTGGTACTGGCCCTCGGCGCCATGATTTCGTGATTTGCAGCGTCTTTGTGAGCTCGACTGGCTTCATCTTCCTTCCGCTGTCTCCACCAGCCAGTCGGCCACTACCACTACCTCTACTCTTGTTGCGTCCTCCACTACCTCTTTCGCTCAGTGGCACCATCGTCTCGGTCATCTCTGTGGCTCGCGTCTATCGTCTTTAGTCGGTCAGGTGTTCTTGGGTCTGTTTCTGGGAACACCTCTTTACATTGTATGGGTTGCAAGCTTGGTAAGCAGCTGCAGCTCCCCTATCCCACTAGTGATTCTATTTCTACTTGTCCTTTTGATCTTGTTCACTCTGATGTTTGGGGTCCGGCTCCTTTCGTTTTGAAAGGGGGTCATCGCTATTATGTGATCTTTATTGATGATTACTCTTATCATACTTGGATCTACTTCATGTCCGAGCGCAGCCAGGTTCTCTCTATTTATCAAATGTTCGCCACCATGGTTCGCACTCAGTTTGATTCGGCCATTCGTGTTTTCCGTGCCAACTCTGCTGGTGAGTATCTCTTTGCTGCTTTGCGTCGCTTTCTCGCTAAGAAGGGCACTCTTCCTCAGTACTCTTGTCCTGGTGCTCATGCTCAGAACGGTGTCTCTGAGCGTAAACATCGTCATTTGCTTGAGACCGCTCGCGCTCTCATGCTTGCCTCTTCTATTCCCCTCACTTCGGCCGAGGTCGCTTTCTCCGCCACTTTTCTCATCAACTGCAGACCTTCTATCGCTCTTGAGGTTCTACTCTGCCGGCGTCTCTTTGGTCGAGCTCTAGAGTCTATCATCTTCGCAGATTTTGGGCGTATGTCTTTTGTCCTTCTTTCACCTCGTGGCGCACCAAAGCCGATCTTTCGGTCGCTTGAGTGTGTTTTCTTAGCTACGATCTTGAGCATAAGGGTTATCGTTGCTATGACCTGTTGCTCGCAGGATGAGGATTTCTCAGGATGTTACTTTTGACGAGTCCCGCTCTTACTACCCTCGTTCCCCCACTATCAGCCCAGATTCCCTTGCTGAGTCGATCCCCTTTCTGATTTTTCTTGACTCTCAGCTTTCCACCACTGTGTCGCCTCATCATCCATCTACTCTGCCTCCAGCTCCATTTGTTCTGCCTCCATCGGATTTTCCTTCCCGCTCTTTTGTTTAGGCTCCACCTTTACCCTTGCACTATTCTCGCCGTCCTCGGCCTACTACTTCCTCTCTTGAGCCTTCGTCTTTACTGGGCCCTATTCCCAGTCCTCCCTCTCCATCCTTGTTGGGTCCAGCTCGCCTTCTCCTCCCAGATATGATCTTCGTGATCGTCACTCTATCGAGCAACGCCACGCTTTCTGCCTTGGCCGCTCTCTTCGAGCCTAAGACCTATCGTGAGGCCGCTACTCATCCTGAGTGGTAGCTCGTGATGTCTGAGAAGATTGCTGCTTTGGAGCGTACTAGCACTTGGGATCTTGTGCCCTTGCCTGCGCGTGTTACCCCTATCACGTGTAAGTGAGTGTACAAGATCAAGACCCGCTCGGATGGTTCCCTTGAGCGCTACAAGGCTCGTCTTGTAATGCGTGGCTTTTAGCAGGGGCATGATCGTGACTACGATGAGACTTTCGCCCCTGTCGCTCACATGACCACTGTTCGTACTCTCCTTGCTGTGGCCTCTGTTCGACAGTGGCCTATCTCTCAGTTGGATGTTAAGAATGCCTTTCTCAATGGAGAGTTGCGTGAGGAGGTCTACATGCAGCCGTCCCCTGGGTATTTTGTTCCTGATGGTATGGTTTGTCGCCTTCGTCGTTCTCTCTATGGGTTCAAACAAGCCTCTCGTGCTTGGTTTGACTGCTTCTCCTCTATTGTCACTGCTGCCGGCTTCTCCACCAGTGATCACGACCCTGTTCTCTTTGTTCACACCTCTTATCGGGGTCGGACGCTCCTCCTTCTATATGTGGATGACATGATCATTACTGGAGATGACTCTCAGTACATTGCTTTTGTGAAGGAGCGTCTCAGTAAGCAGTTCTTGATGTCTGATTTGGGTCATCTTCGTTACTTCCTTGGGATCGAGATCACTTCTGCGCCCAAGGGCTACTATCTCTCTTAGGAAAAGTACATTTAGGATATCCTTACTCGCGCTTGTCTCACTGATCAGCACGTGGTGGATACTCCTATGGAGCTAGGTGTTCACCTTCGGCCTACTGATGGTGAGCCTCTTGAGGATCCCACTCACTATCGTCATATTGTCGGGAGCCTCGTCTACCTTGGGATTACTCGACTTGACATTTCTCACCCAGTTCACATCCTGAGTCAATTTGTCTCTGCTCTCACTCAGCTCCACTACAGTCACCTTCTTCGTGTTCTTCGATATCTTCGTGGAACCCTCACTCGACGTCTTTTCTTTCCACGTTCCATTCTTTCTGACTTGAGACGTACTCGATGCGACTTTGGCTAGCGATCATTACGATCGCGGTCTTTTCTGCCTATTGTGTTTTCCTTGGTTCCTCCTTGATTGCACGAAGACTAAAGCGATCGCATTGCTCGAAGGCCGAGGTCGAGTTGAGAGCCGTGCATTGTTGATACCGAGATCACGGCCGGTGGCTTCTTGCAGATTTCGGTGTTTCTGTTTCTACACCGACTCCACTTTTATCAGATAGTACTAGTGCGATCAGCATTACTCGAGATCCCGTGAAGCATGAGCTTACCAAGCACATTGGAGTGGATGCTTCGTACATGCGATCGCAGGTGCAAGATCAAGTTATTGCTCTTCAGTGTGTGCTTTCGGAGTTTCAGTTAGCCAATTTCTTCACCAAGGCACAGACTCGAGTTCAGCATAACTTCTACCTCTCCAAACTCAGTGTTGTTGATCCACCATGAGTTTGAGGAGAGGTGTTAGATATATACATTGTGTGAGGTGTTATTTGCTATTGTTCCAACCTTGTACATGTTATATATTGACTTTTGTCCCATTAGAATATACAAGTGGCTATTTTCAAACAGTTGCAATGTGTTATCAGTAATGCTTAGTAAAAAACATGAATTAGATGACGATCTAAATACATCTTCAGTCCACCAGATTCAGGTAATGTACAACATTATGCAGCAAACCAAACAGCTGACACCTGTGTGGGGCCAAAGCATAGCTTTCTCAAATGCTACTGAGTTATAGTGTTTGGAAAATTTTGATCTGTGCAGTACAGCAGGTATCAGATCCAAAGAAAATAAAATGCCTTTTCACTTCTTTGTACAAGCAAAGATATATGGGACAACTCTTTCCAAAGCAGAATTCTCTCTCAATCCAACCAGCAAGCAGTAGGTTGGAACTCTCATCCTCAGACAAGCAGCAAGTAAGATAAGTTATACAATAAACAGTAATCTAAGTTCGACGGTATAAATTTTTGCTCTGCTTCGACGAACTTGTAGAATCATATCTCAACAAGGAGAATGCTTTTGGTTTGGAGAAGGTGGCTCTGCAACCCTTAGTGTCCCTCCAAGCTCCGCGGGCACTAGAGGAACAAGTGAGTGGAGAACATCTGTTATCAGTGGTCTGTAACTCGGTTCGGGCTGCACACAAAGAACAGCCACCGCTGCAACCTGCACAGGTATGGAACATCAACCAAAACAATTGAAAAGATAAATGTATCTGTAGTAAAGAGTATTAACAGATGTTCATGATGAGTACTTGGTACAAGTGTTTCGGATCCATTGTGTCCCTGATCACTGGGTCAATTATGTTGGGGAGCTTCGATCTGTCAGTTAGCTGAGGCATGGCCTGTGTGTGATTATCAACATGTCAAATATTACTCAAAAGAGATGATGCAATTTGACTGCTTGAATATTCTCTCTGATGGTGAAAGTCAAAGGGTTTTTTTAAGTCAAAGTACAGTATGCAAAATGCAATAAAATGAACTAAATTCAAGATTTTTTTTTTGAATGCCCGGTTTTACATTGTAGAAGAAAGTATGCAAATGTCCTCAAACACACACACACACACACACACCCCCCACACAAGCCTACTGGTGGGCAGCTTGGGCAATGCCAAGTGAGCTAACTCACCTCCTCAAGATTTTCTTAATTAGCATACAAATTTGTGCAATCTGAATTTAAAGATTCAGCAAGTTGAATGTGAACAGTTCACTATACCCAGGTCACAATTGACTGGCACTGAGATGATGACATCTTCTCAACAGGCTTCCTTCCCATCAGGAGCTCTAGAAGCACTACTCCAAATGCGTATACATCGCTCTTCTCTGTCAATTTCCCTGAAATTGGCACAATCGCTAAATGGTTACATAATGAAAGTAGAATTTCGTTGTTGACAATGAAGTTTTGTCTACAAATAGGAGTAGAAGTTGAGAAGAAAAGGAGGCCATACCATCTAACAAGTACTCTGGGGCTACATAACCCAAAGTCCCGGAAAGCTTCAGATTCCCTCTGTTGAGATTCCCACCGGTCACTGCAAGCCCAAAATCTGCAATCTGCACAATTGAGGGGGGAAAATGAACATTCACAATTTTTACTTCCTTCCAACACTATGACCTGCAGTCAATATGAAAAATAAGTTGACCTTAAAACAAATATGAAAGAAGTGTACCTTAGCATTGAAGTCTGAATCTAAAAGTATGTTAGATGATTTCAGATCCCTATGGATCACTGGTGGACTGCAGTGCTCATGAAGATACTCCAATCCCCTGCCCAGTTTTAATTTACCAATGCATATTATAAACAGCCAATCATCAGTACATCAATTTAAAAATCATAACTCGGTGTCAAGGAAAGTGCAGGGATAAGATCATAAGAACCTCGCAGTGTCAAGGGCGATCTTCATCCGGATGTGCCAGCTCAGAGCTGATCCATGTGAAGGCCCTGAAGACAACCAGAAGACACATCAAAAGTTCCCAATCTGGAAGATCTCAAGAAAGAGCTGCAGATAATAAGTAACAGGGCCAATCATAGAAGGCAATACCATGCAGCTGTGTCTCCAAGGATCCCTTCTCCATCAGCTCATAAACAATGTAGTGATTCCCACCATGAACACAGAAGCCCACGAGGGACACTATGTTGGGGTGCCTAATCCTGCCAAGCAAATCCAGCTCATTCTGCCAACAACCACAACCGAAACATTTACATCAAGAGCACAAGAACCCCTATACATGGAAACAATGGGCAGCAACAATCACCTCAAATTCCTTCTCACAATCCGGCCCGCCGCCTTCCAGCCTCTTCACCGCGGCGGTAACTCCCCCGTCGAACACCGCCTTGTAGACGCAACCAAACCCGCCGACACCGAGCACATTGCTCCCACTGAATTTCCCTGTCGCCGCCTCCAGTGACGGGTACTCGATCGTCGCCACAAGCCCCTTCTTGCTCATCTTCATCGAGTTGAACTTGCTCAAGATTGGCACCAGTGTGATCCCTCTTGCAGTGTCTGAACAATGTAAGTAGGTAGAGATATCTGACTTGAGCCAACACATTCACAACTTGAGAACCGATTGAGCCAGTCCTAAGAAGTGAGGCGAGACCTGAGGTCCTCGAGCCCTTGCCGTCGGGGATCCGGCGAGATCGCCGCCACAGGATCCACGCGTAGAATGTGGAGAGGATGATCATGACGGTGGCGATGGAGGCGAGCACGGTGGCGATGACCAGCTCGCGGTGGAAATGGTGGTGCCTCTCCACTATGATCACTGCAACACATAAGGCAGCTCAAGGAGTGGGAATTACGCACTTGGGCATTTTCAAGAAGTATTATCTACTAACTCGAGAAGATGAACAGTTACAGCTCCTTTTGAGGTTGGAAAAATCAAATCCTTGGAACGGCCCTGAACTCCTGAAGTTTGAAGGATTTGATGACAGTAAAGTCTAACGGAAGAAAAGGTATGATGACATTGAACTCCCGCAGCGAAATTTCCGCAATAACGCTAAAGCCACGTTTCCCCCTCAAATTTGAACAAAACGTAAGGTCCCAAAATGCACTTTTTTCACAAGTCCAATAAAGAACAGTTTGTTTCCCCCCAGCTAGAACACTAAAGCAGCATTCTTCGTTGAAATTTGCGGAGCAAAACTACGAAGATCCCATAAGTGCTAGGTTTTTTTTGCCATTCCAGAAGAAACATTTTTTTCCAACTAAATTATCTTTCAAAAAAAAAAATTCCAACTAAATTCGCAGGGGAGGAATGTGAAGAAAAAAAGGTGATAAACTTCTTTCGAACTTGAAACAAAAGAACAGGAAGAACACACAATTCAGAAGAAACCAGAAATGCAGGGCCTGGTCCCTCAGCACCAGCCACCTACCAACGGGAGGAGGCGCCGGAACCGCCGGAGAAAAGGAGGTGGTGGTCCAATTGGCGGCTGCGGGAATGCGCGCGGCCACAGACGAAGGCCCCGGAGAAGAAGGCGCAACCCTCCCATTGGCCAATGAGCAAGAAGACATCAGCAAGAACAAGATGGAGGAACACAGAAGCGGCAATGGAGGCGGCTCTGATATCTTCATACTCCCCGCCTCTCTCTCCTCTCCTCTCATCTTCCTCTTTGGTCGAAGAGAGACAAACTAAGTCTGTGCGCAAGAAATCCTACTCCAAGAACACAAAAGTATATGCCTTTTGTGGCAAGATGACATGAAAGTGTGAGAATCCGAAGGCAAAAGGAAAAGAAATACTAATCTATAAACTAGTGGGATACCATGGCACTGTGGTTCTTGTGTGCAGTTGCTCTTGGCTTGCCATTTTATTTGGGGTTGCACGGAGCACAGCGGGCGACTGCTCGTGTGGGCCCATGTGACAGAGAGAGAAACCATGTGCAGAGTGCAGTTACGAAAGGTAGCGGAGCTACGGAGTCTTTTGTTGAACGGGCGAGTTTTTTTATTCGCAATAGCAACGTAACACTCCTAGTCCAAAAATTATAAAAATAGTATCGTGACATGTTTCTAGTTGGTGAAGTCACTTGTTGCACTTCCAGATCTTGGTAGGCGACTTACTATACTGACAGATCATAGAAGAGGTGGGATCGGAGCAGTTAGCTTTCGCTAATAAAGAGCATGGTAAATATACCAATTTTGTATACAGAGAACTATATTTGCTATTTCCTTAAGAAAAACAACAAAAACTAGATCGGAGTACATTTATGGTGTGGACAAAATGTCCCTTGTTTTGTTCTTCCAATGCTCCCCTTTGGAGTTTGGACCTGTCAGGCTGCATAAAACAAAACTGAGGTAGCCGTATTTGGTTCCCTGGGGTTTCTTTAAGAAATTGTCACATATTTTCAGTGGCAAAAGATTGTCTTTAGAAAAGTCCATGGCAACATCGTAATTATCGCAAACAATATTATCGACGCACACTGGAAGATATGGGAGGCAACTCCATACACTCACATCCCTGCTATTTTTATTAACTATACCAGACCTGACACCACTGCTTTCTAACATAAATTGTTGCACTCACAAACTATGTGACACCACTGCTTTCTAACATAAATTGTTGCACTACTGTGTAAGCCAATCAGTTAGTTTTGCCTTTTCTCATATTACCACTCGCTTATTTTTCCTATCAGTCACCAAAGGAAATAAAAGAGCAAATGAAGCAGACCTGTCTCCTGAATTGCACTGAGAAATACCAGTTACTTGTTCAAGTGACACCAAACAGAAGTCGTAGCTTAAGCTTAAGGTACTGTTTGGAGAGCTACAGCTTTTCTGAAAACCGCCTTTTGGATTTCTAGTCTGAAAAACAACTTTCTTCAACTTAGAAAAGCAAACTTATAAATCGGACCCGCAATAAGATAAGGAAGCATCTCTCACCTAGCTTTTGATTTTTGCTAATTATATGTGGCTTTCTGCTTATGGCATAAGTCGCTTGCAAGCTGACCTATTTGGGGGAGTTTACCAGTTTTTCGAAAGCCAAAGCTGGCTTAAGCTCCCTCAAACAGACCCTAAGTGAGCAACAGTAGCCATGAGAGGAATGAGTTACCCCGCCCCATCCCTAGGGGTGGATAACAAGCTAGATCAGCTCGACTTGACTCGTTAAACAAACGAGTAGAATAGCCAACTCGGCTAAGCTCGAACTAGCTTGTTAGGCTCGTGAAGCACACGGAGGCCAAAGCCGGAGGGGGTAGGCGGGAGGCTGAAGCCGACTGGCGAACAAGCGGGGCGACAACTGCATGGCATTGTTGTCTGTAACTCTGGATAGGGTTGTGGACTTATGGTTGAGGGTGGGGATGCGTCTGATGCCTGGTTGCATCCATCTCATTTGCATTAAGAGGTTGCTATATCGCTTTTTAGATGATGTGGAGACCTAAAGTGAAATTTGTTTACCTAAACCATGATTAATAGCAAAGCATAAGAATAACAAAAGCTCTAACGAGAGTTAGTTGTTCGTAAACACTTATTTTGTGGGTCCCATTAACTATCAACACTCTTGTAGTAATTAAAGTCTTAAACAAGCTTAAGAAATATCTATTAGAATGGTTGTTTTTTTATTAGTTTATGATTTCTCCTCTCGAGCCGAACTAGCTCATGATTTTCGAGCTCTTTTTTTTCCACACCAGTCGTCCCCGATTCATTATCTCCGGATCCGTCCGTCAGCTCCACCCCAAAATCAATTTCGCATCAGTTTTGTCTGAGGGCCCTACCTGTCAGTCTGTTAGTCAACAAGAACCCAGTGTCCTTGCAAAGGGGACCATCCTGATTCCCATCTGTGCTTTTCTACTCTGTCCTACCCTATTAGAACCAACCACGGTACTTTGCGTATCCAGGACGAGCTCGGCGAATCATTAGTACTACCTCATCGTCTGCGGTACGGCTGGGGTCTCCTTCCACAAGCAATCTGGGGCGTCGGATCGAGATCCGACCGTCTTACACAAGGGTCAGAATATTTCCCAAAGTACTGTGAATATCCCAGTTGCATATACGCAGCGCAGTGCAGGTTCTTGCATTTTTGGCAGCTGAGAAACTGTCCACGGCGATGTAGCTAGCTGTTTCTTCGTGGAACGCCTTCTTTTCTTTATGGAACTCTTTTTCGGCTAGCTAGAATCTGCTAGGTGCGTACGTGCCACTTTGCCCTCAGTTTCTGTCTCCAACGAACGTTCAGTATCGGGACAGCGAGAGCCGAGAGAAGTTGAGTAGCAGCAGTAGTAGTACGCAGTACCGGAAAGGATGAAGATGATGCTCCGTGAGTGTTTGACCAGCTTCAATTATTTGGTTTCGGGCTCGTCGGGGTAAGAGATAGAATTAGGAGCAAGAAGACTCGGATCATTCAGATCCTTTGTATTAGACGATAAAATACAGAGGATAAACGGTACTCTGCGTTAGGATCATCTTCCGACCGTCGTATTGGAATCTAAGGGCTAATATTCAGTGCTACAGTATCTGTGGGACAAAAGAAAAAAGAAAAAAAATGTTGCTAGAGCAAAATAGGGTATTTTGCTGATGGTTTTCGCGAGATCGTGCATTATTCGCTATAGCGTGCTCGTTTTTTCTTGTCGCAAGAACTCCCTTTGCAGTGATGCAGATGATCCGTTAAGATGATGCTATCTTGATGTGCTTGAGTGAGAACCCGTGTATTCCACGTCACTAGGTGTAACATCCTAATTTTTGGGCTTTTTGATAATTTACAAAATAAAAATAATCATTTGATTTTTGTTGAAGTTGCTAAAGCTCAACTTAGAATTTTAATTTAATTTGAATTAATCAAACTTCAATTAATTCAAAATTTAGTTTATTTGGGTTTCCTGGATTTCCTTGGATTTCAATTTGATTTATTTCCTTTCTGTTCTTCCCAAAATTTCTTTTCTTTGATTGAAAATTTTAAATCAGTTATTTTAAAAGTGTTGGTTTCTTTTTGGGATTTCTGCTATTATTTAAAATCCGAGTCTGAGACTCAATTTCAATTTCCAATTCTCACTTCGGATCTTTGATCCAAAATCCAATCCTTGCGGCTATTTCTGAATTCATTTTTCCTTTTTGAATTCATCAGAAATTCAAGCCTCACCCGATTTGCAAAATTCAAATTCCTATTTGAATTTTTCCTGAAATGTAAATCCTAGAATTTCATTGTTTGCGGCCACACCTCGCCCTGTTGAGTATCCTAGTCATTATTTGCGGCCACTACCTCGCATCACACACTGCCACAGGTGTTTCGATTTGTTGGGATTTTATTCTTGTGCTCTTCTTTTCATCACACACGGTGTTGGAGGTCTAGGTAGCGAGGGAACCAAGCGGCGACTGCCAGGGACTGGCGGACGGCATCACCAATCGTCGTGAGGCCACCGGCTCGATGGGCGACGACGGCCCACCCTGCCTGGCAGCTGCCTGTGTCGATTGGGGAATTGGAGTTTTGGGGGATACGAAAACGCTATCGAGCGCATTAGCGTTGCTAGGCACACTATCAGTTGTGTTTTCTACTATCCGAACACATTCTTGCGGGGCCCATGTAACATCCCGAACCGTCATCTGGGTCTGGAATGCCACCACTACATATAATCATTACAAACCTTGCACATCCAATTTAACAATTAAACATATTACAACAACAAAAGTGAAACATTTAGAGAGAAAGGTCTGCAAGGGAACTACGTGTGACATGGATGTTATAATCTCCCTCCCCGAAGCATGCCACTTGCACGTTCACCTAGAAACAAACATTAACAAGCAAGGGTGAGTTCGAAGACTCAGCAAGCACATAATAGAGACGATAAACACTGCCATACCAACAAACATAACCATGTCATTACTTCCACCATTAGCTTTCCATTAGTGCCATTCATCACCATTCTACATACTCATTTGATCATTGCATTGCCCAAACATGCGAATGCACCATCATGCTCATGCTTATGCTCATATGCATCTCATCAGATGATACCGGTATCGCGGAGTGTTCACCCGTCGATGAAACACTCTTTCCTCATCTTCGTTAGGATGGGGTCTTTACATTGTAGGACTTCATTTAGCCCCTACAGATGCAAGACTTCATCTAGAGCACACCGGACTAGTCATGCAACTTTCTCACCGACCTTACCGGATTAGTTACATGACTTTCTCACCGACCTGGCTCATGCATTCTTGCCATGATGCAAATACACATGTCCATTGTCATTAACATGATTCATCATTGTCATCATTAACAAGGTAGCCTCATTGCTCACCTTGTCCCATCATCATTGCCATCAACATGAAATCATTGCCATGTAAACATCATCATTTAACATTACCAGGTAAGCATTCTCATGTAAACACTACCATGTAAGCATCATCACGAGTATTATCATGTAAGCGTCCTCGTGTAAACATTACCATGTAGGCATCATCACATAAACATTACCGTGTAAGCATCATTACCTAAACGTTACCGTGTATCATTACCTAGACATTACCACGTAAGCATCATTACCTAGACATTACCATGTAAGCATCATTACCTAGACATAACCAAGTATCATTACCTAAACATTACCACATAAGCATCATCATGTAACCATTTCCATGTAAGCATCATCATATAAACATTATCAGGTAAGCATCATCATATCACACAAACATCACAGACTTCATAACACCTACAGGCTATCACTCTACTATGCACTTGCCTGTTAACTAAGCGGAGCGGAGTGACGTGTGGATGACGTCATTCCTAACCTCCATCCGAACAGCATCCAACCGATTCAATACAAGATTTCAATATAAGCACACAGACGGACGACATGATCCTACGCGCAGTCCGACACGAACGAACCCCTTCTCTCCGGGCATTATTTTGCTAACCCGGAGCCCAAAATAACAATAATAGATTAGAGTTCGAGTCGTCTAACCATGCAAATAAAAATTTATCTGCGCGTCTCTAATTTCTTCCCTCTTTTCTTTCTTTCCTCCTTTCTCTTCTTTCTTTTCCTCCCCCCCTTTCCTCTTCTGGCCAAAGCCCCCCTGAGCTCCAGCCTCATTCCCACCTCCCCCTTCTTTCACTCTCATTTTCTCCCTGTCCCTCAATGGTTCTCCCGGCAGGCCGCCTCCTCCCGTCGGAGCCGCCTCCCGCCAACCAAGCAGCCTTACACAGACCCAAGCCTCGTCGGCCCGCTCCTCTTGGCCGTGGTTGGGGTTACGGCAGCCTTGCGCCTTATGCCCGTGCAGTGGCTCCTCCAAAGATCGCCTCGCTCGCTCAGGCTCCTCCTTCGGCCTCGGTGGTGCGCTTCCTCCCTTCCGGCTCGGCGGCTCGACCTCCGTGGCCGTCGCCTCCCCTACTACGCCACGCCGAGTGCTTGACCTGCCTGACGACTCCTCCGATACACCCCCTTCCCTCCCCTTCACCTCTACCCTCTTTGTTTTGTGACGATTTGGTGGATGATGGGGGTCAGTGGCGGATCTAAGATTTGATCACGCCTTGGGCTAATTTCTAATAGGATAACATCTTAAAACTAACGCTAATTTCTACCCGCACCAAGACATAACAAAAAATAAGCGACAGATGCTTTCATTGACATGAAATTTTACCAAAAATGCTTCGATATAAAATATAATAAGAAAAACATGGCAAAACATAAATAATATAACATCTTAGAGATACAAATTGAGTACCTAAATAACGAAGATTTCATCTGTAAGTTTGTAACCTAGCCCACCATTTCTTCGTCAATAGTTGGACAAGTACCAGAACCTACAAAGACAACATAAAAAAATCAAACAGAGTTATGATTAAATACAAAGAACATGAAGTTTAGATTTGTAAGAACCTAACTGTAGTTCCAAACTGAATACTCATAAGCCCATTGTGTGAGTCCAAAGGACTTCGAAAGGTACCATTTTCGTAAAAATTTGAGCTAGTAAAGCAATAAAGCAAATTTGATTTGTCATAAGAACCAAGAAAAGCAGTAAAACTTAGGAACACGAGAATCCTTCTTGATTTGGAGGAATTTACATCCATACTTCCCAGTTTGAGCCAAGCGATACCCTTCAATGCCCCATTATGAATTTCAGACAATTCTTAACTTCCAGCAATCCACTTCAACAACTTATATCATCATCAGATCTCTCGCTGACGAATCGATCTCATCAATTAACTACTTGACATAATTTTTTGGCATCACTTCCTCATTCTTGTTACCTATAATGCATCGCACCAAGACAGCCAAAGAAATCTGGAAGAGACTGACCTGAGTGAGTTGAGTGAAGAAATTTGACATGTCAGGCCTGCTCCCTCCAATCTGCCCAAATGTGATGGCAATCACAAGGCTGATCATATCCAACTCTACAAGACTACAACCAATCAACCATAGTATCATATCCAACATTGATTCATTGAACATCCTGTTATAGAAAAATCACATTTATTTAGACAATTAGACATAACACATTAACACCAGATCTCATTACCTCTCCTCAATTCCTCAAACAAGCCTCAAAGCCAAAGCTCAATTCCTCAAAGCACGAGGCGCCGGCGCCGCCGAGGGAGCCTCGAGCTTGCCGCCGATGCCGCCGCCGAGGGAGCCACACTGCACGACACTTGCCGCCGTGGCCGAGGAGCCTAGAACTCGAGGCACCGCTGCTGCCGCTTGCCGCCGGCCTTTGTCATTGCCGCCGCCGAGGGAGCCCTAGAGCGGTGGAGGCGCTGCGTTGACCTTCGGCCGAGGCCTCGAGGGAACCTACACAGCTACGTCGCTGCCGAGGAAGAGCGCGGTCGTCGGCGAGAAAACCATGACCACTCAAGTATTGGTTGTCTCGTTGACGCCAGATCGCTGCCGAGGATGGCACGCCACGAGCCGCGCCGGCCGGACGCGGAGGGAGCGGAGGGGCGGCCAACGACCAGCGCAAGCAAGGCAAGGTCGCGAGGGGAGCCACCGATGGAGGTAGTGGCAGCGGCGCTAAGGGGATCAGCCAGGGGAATACGGGATTAGGGGATTAGGTTTGGATGGAGTGGGGGAAGGAGCAAGAGGCGTCGGCGTGGGCTGGGCCTCGGGCTAAATGGTCCAACGCTGCTGTTAAAGCCTATATGTAAAAAACATTTCCACTGTTGTTTTCTCTGGGCCTCGGGCTATAGCCCACCCTGCCCGAGGCCTAGATCCGCCCTTGATGGGGGTTCAGTTTGGGCAAGAAAGACAAGGGGGGGAAATGGGATGGGAAGAGAGATTGGGCTGGTTTTGGTCTTATCTTCCCCCTTTCTCTCTACCCCCCTCTCTCTCTCTATCTCTCTCTCTATCACTAGCGGAGGTAAATTGGTAAATATTATTCTTACTGATTACTGTTACTCATTTTGTATTTTTTTTTTTGGTATTACATTCCACCCCCCTAACAGAATTCGACCTCGAATTCTGGCATTCGACAAACCACACATCAAAACAAAATGAAACAACTGTACATAAAATAACTCTATCTCGTACCTGTAGTGAAAAACTCCGAGTACTTGTCGCGCATGTGAGACTCTAATTCTCAAGTCGCTTCTTGCTCAGACTAATGCGACCAAAGCACCTTAACATACTTTATCGTCAGGCCTCAAAGACCTTCTCTTTCCCCAAAATCCAAACTGGACAGGACTCGAAGGTGAGGTTTTGCTTAAGGGTCAATGGTTCTAGCACGATCTCGTGCTCCAGATCCCTTAAGTACTTTCTCAACATAGAAACATGAAACACATCGTGCACTCCTCGCATGGGTTCAGGAAGGTCCTGACGATATGCCAACTTTCTAATTCATGCTAGAATCAGAAATGGCCCAATGTACCACGGGTTAAGCTTCCCTTTGGTACCAAATCGCATAACTCCTTTAGTGGGAGACACTCTCAGGAACACCTGATCCCCCACTTCGAACTCTAAGTCATGTCTTCTCACATCCGCATAGCTTTTCTGCCTATTCTAGGCAGCTAACAGATTCTATCTAATCTCCGCCACTCGTTCCACTGTTTGTTGGACCCAATCTGGACCCAAAACAACCTTCTCGCCTATGACATCCCAACAAAGTGGCGATCTACATTTTCGTCCGTACAGAACCTCAAATGGCGCTGCCCAAATACTGGAGTGGTAGCTGTTGTTGTAGGCAAACTCTACGAGTGCCAAATGATCCTCCCACCTACCTTTCCAGATGTAACACGTGACCTCAAAGATGTCCTCTAGTGTTTGAATAGTGCGTTCGGACTGCCCATCCGTCTGTGGGTGGAAAGCGGTACTAAACTGTAGCTTCGTGCCTAGTGCATCCTGAAAACTCTTTCAAAACATGGATACAAACTTGGCATCTCTGTCAGAAACTATCGTCTTGGGCACTCCATGCAATCTCACTATCTCACGCACATAAATGAGTGCCAAGTCACTTGCCGAGTTCGTCGTACGAATAGGGATGAAGTACGCGGATTTACTAAATCGATCCACCACTACCCAAATTGTGTCCTTACCTCACTGGATACGAGGTAAGCTGACTACGAAATCCATGGTAATGTCATCCCATGGCCTCTATGAAACATCCAAAGGCTACAATAGCCCAGCAGGACACTTATGCTCAGCCTTCATCTGCTGGCAAACCTCGCAAGACACCACATATCGAGCGACATCCACCTTCATCCTCTTTCACCAAAAACTCTTTGTCAAATCCCGATACATCTTGGTCTCGCTAGGATGTACAGTGTACGGAGTACGCCTCTCTCAATATATCATTCTTGACCTGAGCTTTTTGTGGCACCCAAAGACGGCCTTTAAACCGTAATGTGCCCGACTCGTCAAGGCTAAAGTCCCCTTTTTTCCTTCATCATGGCGCTTCCTCACTTGTTGAAGCAACTGATCATGTTGTTGTGCTTCTCTCACTCGCTCTGGAATCGCCATTTCCAGCAACAACTGTGTCTCAGCTGGTACTGTACTAGTATAACAATAGGATATTTCCATTCGATCGAAGTTAGCAATAAGACAACCTAGAGTGGAGGGTGTCTCCTTGCGACTAAGGGCATGTGCAACCACATTCGCCTTGCCCGGATGGTACTGGATAGTGAGATCATAGTTCTTGATCAATTTCAGCCACCTTCTTTGCCTCAAATTCAACTCTTTCTGCGTAAAGATGTATGTCGGTGTTTTAGAACCGATCTTACGTAAAGATTTTTTTTATTCGTGGGGTCTCCTAGAATGGAATCATGCAGAGAGATTGACATGAGTATTTTTATACAGGTTCAGGCCTTCTCCGGAGAGAATAACAACCCTACTCCTGTGTGTGTATGGTATTGAGTGTGTTTCGTACAATCGGGAGAAAAGACTAAGCCTATTACAGAAGATAGTGTCTGACTGTCTTCCTGGTTGCTTCTTGTCTCTTTCGATCCGCCCTTTCCCTCTCTGATTGCTTCCTATATATAATCGTGAAGGAATAGCCGTTTTCTCCTGTGAAGAGGCGCCTCATCGAATCAAGTAACAGGCGCATGTTTGCAGTAATTATCGGGATGGTAACTCCTTCACTCCGCCGGCAGTTACTTGTCAGAAATAATGGGGTATTACATGCTATTATTTCACATAATAACAACGTGTGTTGACTGCTTGGATTCCTTAATCAATTGGAACCACTCGCTTGTAGGTTTTATTGATCATAAGGTGGTCGTAGCTGACCTGGTCGCAGAAGAGCTTACGACTATGGGGCAGTCGTGAAATAACTTACGACTGGATAGTGATCGTAGAAGAACTTATGACCATAGGGTAGTCGTAGCAAGACTTACGACTATGGGGTGGTCGAGAAGAACTTACGACCACTGGTAGGCTTCTCCTTGTAAATTTAAGAGGTATACCCAGGACCACATGACATCATATTTACTCATAATAAGAATTATAGATAAAAGATAAAATGAGGATTATTAGATCCTCGTCATCTAGCCCCCCAGCTTCAAGTGAAAGTAAATTACTTGGTGAAGGAGTCGTAGATGGTCTTACGGCCACGAGAGGGTCGTAGAAAGATGGTAGAAGGTTGCTTACGATTATCAAATAGCCGTAGAGAACTCCTACGATCACGAAGTGGTCGTAGTATGGTGATCAGAAGAAAATCCTTTCTGATTGATATTTCATTTGGTCAAAAAGATCTGACCAAGAAAGTAATTTTGCTTGAGGTGTAAAAACGAACCTGATTTTTTTGAACGGACAAGCTAGAGAATCGCAACCGACTCTCACGGGTCTGTCCGTTGGAGCGGTTCCCAAAGCGGTGGCAACCTTTGGATTGCCACGCCTTCAGCCCAGGCATACGGTTATAAATACTTACCGGGGGTGAGACTTGGGTTTCTATTTTTACCCAAATCGCTCCCGCTGTTCATCGAGTTCTTGCCTTTCCGCCGTCAACCCAATCATGCCTTCTCCTAAGATCTTCCTTAATCCAAAACCTCCCCTTTCTGAGAGAGATGGCCGGGACTATTTCTGAGTGGGCCGAGTCGGAGATGGATGCGGCGAAGATTCAAGCCTTAGTCGATGCCGGGAAGATTCCAGAGAAAGTTCTTGTAAAATGGATTGCGGCGGTTGGACAACATTGGCCGTCAGGGGAGATTGGGCAAATCCCTATCTTCTAGGCATATTGTGAGTGTGGCCTTTGATTGCCTGCTCACCCCTTTCTCACGCTCGTACTCGAGCACTTTGGGGTGGAATTAGTAAACCTCGGTCCTAATTCCATCACTATGCTAAGTGTATTCGTGTATCTATGTGAGGCATACCTGGGAATTCCAACGGACCTCGAGCTCTTTCAATATTTCTATGGAATGGCTCGACAAACTGGGATTGCTGGGAGTTGTGGTCTGAAGCTCCATGACGGGAAGTCGAAGGAGTATATTCAGATGTTTACTCGGTCTTCGTGGCGGGATGGAGGAAGAGGTGGTTTCTATCGAAAATCACCCAAGATGTGATCTTTCTTTTCGGGGAAGGTCGCCGAAGAATTCTTCTGGGATTCGACTCCCAGGGATATCGGTCGGATTGCTCCCTATATTCAAGCCATCAAGAACTTGAAGGATGAGGGGCTGACCGGATGGCATGTGGTGAAGGATTTCATCACACGTCGAATTAGCCCTTTGAAGAAACGAGTACCTCCTATGTGGAAGTACATGGGCCCAAGAGACAGAGCCGGGGATGTAATGTTTCAAAATTTCAAATTTGGTTAAAGTTTAAAACTTATTTGAATTTGTGAATTTTTACGCAATTTTAAAAGCTTCTTCCTAAATGTTTTGAAGCTAAAATAATTTAATTACAAAATTTATTGTCAAGTTTAAGTTGGGAATAATTTTATTAAGTCTAAAATGTCTCTAAGGATTCATGAGAATTTTTGTAGAATTTTTAGACTCTTTTACTATTTTCCAAGTCTAAAAGGAATTAACAGATTATTTTAAATAGAAAACTAAAAAAAAACCTCAAGAATGCTTGGGGAAACCCTAGCTCGCCCAAAACCCTCCATCTTGTGGCCCATTGTGGCCACCAAGACTGAAGCCGCGTGCCACTCCCTCTCTTTTCCACCGTCGGATTGAGATCCGAAGAAGCACACGCTGCCACGCCCGCACGGCCCCTTTTCGCCCACACGATCAAGATCCAACCGTCCCCGCACCATCTTCCCCACCTCCTTCTTCTTGGCGGGTTAGCCCAGCCACCGCCATTGCCGCGATCGTGGAGCTAAATCAACGCAGCTCTTCCCCCCTCTCTCACGTGTACCAGCGCACTTCGCGCCTCGCGCCGCGCCCACTCGACCTTATCCCCTTCCTCGCACACGATTTGGCGGTTAGCCCACGCTACCAACCGCCACGGCCGCCACGATCCCCGCCCACGATCTCCTCCTCTACTCATGCGGCCCCTATAAAAGGAGCAGGGTGCGCTTGATCTCTCATCTCGTCAGTCACCCACTCCTCCTCTCCCTCTCGGTTTGCGGATTTGAAGTCTTCACTGCCACGCGCCGCGGTTCTTCACCTGGTCGGTGACCTCAAGGGCTCATCGTCGATCGCGACTACCTCATCAAGCCCGCCACGCTTCACTTCTCCCCGGCGCGCATCCTTTGCACCGAGGGCTTGGGACCAATCTCGCCGCCGTAGCTGCGCCGCCGCCGCTTTTCGAGCTCGCCGCCGACCATCCTTGCGCCGCTAGCATCCAAGGTAATGTTGGACTCGGTAGCGTTGCGCTCTCCTTTGGTACCACCGGCATGACTCTCGCCGAGTTCCCTAACGCCGTGAGCCCGCCATCGAAGCGCCACCTCACCGTGCCTACGTGGACACGCCACGTCATCGCCACCGTGGTGCCACCTCGGTGCCACGTCGCCAAGTTCGCACGGGTGGCACAAACCATGCCACCTCACACCCCTCTCTATGCATAGGCCCGTGGATGAGTCCACGCGTGGTAGTGTCTCGACCTGAGGGCCCATTGTCGGATTTTGTTTTTATTTATTTAATTCCGAAATTCCACTGCTGGCGTCACCTTGCGCAATAATTAGATTTTCTTTTAGAAAAATAATTCAGGAAATTGATTTAAATAATGATTTAGGATTTAATTTGTAAAATTCATAACTTTTGCATCCTAACTCCAAATTAGGTGATTCCAACTTCTAAAATTTTATAAAATTAATACCCAGATAAATAAAATATAAAAATTTGAATTGGAGTAGGTTTGAACTGTCTGTTTGAATTTGAAATAATTTAAACTACTAATTTAGGAATTAAACTTGTAAAATTCATATCTTTTGAATCATAATTCCAAATTGGATGATTTCAGTTGCTAAAATCTTAGAAAACTATTATCTAACTAAATAAAATATATTTATTCAATTAGGAGTTCAGTTTAGTTCTGTTTTAGAATTTAGAAATTCATTCAAATCCAAATTTAGGTTAACATTTGTGAAATTCATAACCACGTTGTACAACTTCAAATTTAGTGAATTAAATATCTAAAATTTTATAAAAATATTATCTAGCTTAATAAATTAAAATTTGTTTATTTGGAATTAGTTTAAATTGTCATTTCAAGTAAAACTATTTAAATTGCAAATTTAGGATTTAAGCTTGTAAAATTGATATCTTTTATTTCCTAATTCCAAATTGAGTGTTTCAAACTTATAAAGTTTTATAAAATTATTATCTAGTAAAATAAAATATAATTATTTTATTTAGAGTTAGTTTAAACTGTCGTCTTGATTTTATTTGAACTTCAATTGATTTGTCGTATTTTCACGTTTAGATTACGACGATCCGGGAATTTGATTCTTCCGAAGAAGAATTTCAAGACTTCAGCGAAGGCAAGTTACACTTTGACCATGTTGCACCTACTATGTTAAAGTTATTTAATTCAGTATTTTTTTAAATTATTATTGCATGCATATTTTTGGTCAATTATTTTAATGCCTGTTTAAATGCTTAGTTATTCCAATTTGTTATTGTATGGCCAATCTTGAATATTGAAATGTCATTCCTTTGTCACCATAGATAAATTGTTTGGAAATGCTTAGCAAATGTTTAGACCATGATTTGGAATTTGGGAGGATTTAGCCAAATCATTACAACTTGTTTAAAAATCAAATCTATGGTATTGTTTTACCATAGCGAGTTTGTAAAGGTGGTTTACACTAAAATAAAACTAAAATGGTTTGGACTTGGGTGAAACGGATGAATGGTGGGTGCAGGTTTATGCACGGGTTTAATCTGGTTAGGATTAACACCCAGGGTTTGATTTTGAACGACGCCCAAGTCGATTAAGGACCGGTCTTGGAGCCGCATCTTGCTATGCCCTACCGTACCACCACACGTCTTGTCTGGGCAAGACTTGGCTTAATAATTTGGGATACCTCGTAGATATTCGTGCCATTTTGTATGAGTGGGTGTTGGTTAGACAGTAGTCCCACCTGGCGCAAGAGGGGGCTCCCGGAGGATGGATAGTCCAATGGAAGCGAAACCTTAGCGGGCATGAGTTCTTTGGGGTAGATCATTATATGACCTCGTGATAATTGCTTAGTCTGCGCCTTAGGAGCGTGGATTGGCCGACACAAGGAGCAAATTATCTCGTGTGGGTAAAGCTGTACAAACTCTGCAGAGTAGAAAACTATTCGAATAGCCGCGTCTGCGGTCATGGACATGCTAGCAAAGCCACTTTGAGTTAGACTTGCTTTTGGATTTAAAATGGTTTCAGAGATGTTTTCGGGATGGTTAGTCTGGTGGGAAATTAGGCGGTTAGCCATTGTGATTGGAGGATATCCATCACCTTTCTTGGAGGTTATCCACATTATTCAATTGTCATTTAAAATATGATTTTAATTCTTGTATGAAAATGGCCTTGCAATCTATTATGATTATTTAAATTAAAGCTGTTTGCTTACATAAAATAACCTGCCAATTTCCTTTGTTTACCTTATGCATGCATTACAATTCCATATTGGGTGTAACTTGCGAGCACGATAGTTGTGCTCATGCTTGCTTTATGCAACAAAATTTCGGAGAAACTTCTATCGGGGCGGTGAGGACACAAGCGCCTAAACTCGCCCCAGAGCGATTACTGTGGCGGATCGTTCTGCCTACTACTATCTTTTTATTTCATTGTGTTATTTACTCTTTTATTTGGCTTCATGCCCATTTGTATCGAACTACGATTTACTATTAATGAAATCACGAGACTTGGTTATGTTATCATTTTGTAGCTGTACACCGGAAATCTGGGTGGTGTATGAACCTGAGGGGTTAGGATCTTTCGTTCCGGTCCGACAAAGGACTACGAGGCGGGTAAGTGAATCTTCGACTTACCTCTTGGTTTGGTCTTTCTCAAACTTGTCTAATGAATGTCTTTATCTGTTTGCACAGATCTTCCACAGGCAGAGATTGATGTTCGAGTCAAACTCGTTTGTGAGAAATCTCCGTCGCCCAGAGTGGTGGCTCCTCGAATCCTTGTGGTTTTATCCGCAGAGGAAAATATGGTTCGCCTAAAGGTAATCAAGAGTTGATTTTATCCTTAAGACTTCATAGTCATAGAAAGAACTTACGACTAGGTAGTGATCGTAGAAAATCTTACGATCAAGGAAATGTCGTAGAAAAACTTACGACTAGATAGTGATCGTAGAAAAATCTTACGATCGAGGAAATATCGTAGAAAAACTTACGACTGGATACTGGTCGTAGAAAATCTTACGACCGGTCGGTAATTCTTCTTTTTCTGTTTTTCTTTACAGAAAGTAGGTATGGAAAACCGTCGGGACAACGAAGAGGTTGAACTGATAACCATCGGTGCAGGGATGACAACGGACAAAGGCCCAGCTCCTCCGACTAAGAAGCGTCGACTCGCGAAAGTCGCCGACAAGGGAGGAGCACGCTCGAGTTCTTTTATTTCGACTAGATCCTCTGCAAAGTCTACGACAGACATGGCTGCAGCAGAAGCTGATGTTGAAGCAGCTGAAGCTGAGGAGGTTGAAGCAGTCGAACCTCTTAAGCGTAAAGCCCGCAAGGCCAAGGTACCATTTTATTATGACAAGAAAACTTTCGCAGTTTCTGCCTCTGCTAGTTTTGTCAAGCAACTAGAAAAGGAGAACTAGAAGGACTTTATGTCTTTTGTGAAGGACAATGCTGATCCAGCAGAGCCTACGGTTGAGGGTAGCGCTGCTCTTGGAGTGGTCGAGACTGATCTCGACCATACAGAAAGTCAGGAGACCAGAGAGATGGTTCCTGTTTAAGATCCACGACCAAACATAGTCGTGGTCGAGCCCATTCTTCAACTTGAACTCTGACCAGACGTGGTCATAGAAAAGAAGTCGAAGAAATCTTCCGTTGGGAAGATGACTCCTAAGTTCCTGGTTAGGTCCAGGGTGCAGAGGTATGTGAAACAAACTAAAGTGTAAAACAAAGATTTACCTTTCGCTTTTCACAACCCGACTTATCGTCCTTTTGTTGATTTTAGCCTCGACTTCTTCAAATTCGAGGACGCTTCTATTGAGAAGCCCATTGCCACCTTTCCAGCGGATGGAGAGATGATTGCAGAAGTGGTCGAAGGATCATCCACAACCCGGGTGGTGGAGGAAGTCATGGCTCCTGAAGTGGTTACCACAACCACCGAGGTAGTAGCTACGACCACTGAGGTAGTAGCTACGACTGTTGAGGTAGTAGCTACGACCACCGAGGTGGTCGTGGAGACAGCAGAGGCAATGGTAGAAGTCTCTGGCCACAATGGTGATGTTCCTGACCACCGTGCCGGGAAGGAAGTCGTTGCAGACGTTGCTCCCAGTATCCAAAGAGAAGCTGCAGTTACAGAATCAGAAGACGAAGAGTACTTCAACTTCTGTGCTGATTTATTTGGGCCTGCTACCATCGTGGGGTCTTCTGCTTTTAGATCTCACGATCGAGTCCCTCATCCCAAAGATATTCCAAATAGAGGGAAAACTTTCGACAATGAGCACCTCGAGAAGGTTTGGTGGGATCAAGTCGCGAAGATAGACAAACTGAAGAGTCCAGAGATGGTTTTTTCGATGTTTGCTCGGACGACCATGAATGTAAGTATTTAAGGATATTTATATGTGTGGCCTTCCCTTGCTTCTTACCGTCTTTCTTTTTGCAGAAAGCTCTGGAACAAATTGCCACTGTTGGTGAATATCACCGACAACTTATAGAGCTACGACAAAAAGCGGAACTCTGCTGAGCAGCAGGAGAGAGGTGGTAAGTCACTGTTATTCGTAGTCATTTTAGGGTTTGACTATTTATACAGTGCTTGTGAGGTCTGTCGTGGAAAAACTCACGACTAGGTTCTAGTCGTAGAAAAACTTACGACTAGTTAGATAGTGCTCATGTCTACCTTTAACCTTTACAGGTTAAATAGCGACAAAACGACCCTAGCCGACTCGCTCGATTATGAAAAAGAGGAGTCGAGAAAGCTAAGGGAAGAAAAAGAAGACCTCTTGAAGAAGATTCAGAGGTAACTCAAGAGCGAAAAATTGCAGGAGAGATAAGCGATGAAGTCTTGAACTTAAGATCGCTTTTGTCGTTGATCTTTACCTTTTAACTCTTTCTTCTTTTCGTAAAAAGAGGGCAAAATGAGAAGGCTTCAAATTGAAGTTAAAGATAAAACTTTGGTCGTGCACGAGACTTCTCGTATCGCCAGAGATAAAGATCAAGATATTGAGAGGCTGAGATCTCGACGAGCAGGTAAGCAATTCTTTACCTGTAGTCTTTTACAAGTTCTTTTCCTTTTCTAACTCCCATTTCTTTTTTAGAAATTGAGCTTGAACTGGGAAGGCTCAAAACTAGGGATCAGAAAAAAAACCATGATCCTTAACGAGATTGTTCGCATTGCCAAGGAAAATACAAAGGACATCAAATTATGGGAGAAGCGGCATGCTGAGACCATTGCTTCCCATAATGAAGAAATCAAGAAGTTAGATTCTCGACTAGTAGGTAAGGAATTCCTTTACCTGTGATTATTTTTGTTTTTTCCTCCTCTAGGAGTTTATTTTTGCTTGACCAGTCTGTGAGGCTTCGACTCGTAACCAACAGGAGATGAAGTCGATGAAGATTAATCTTCAAGGCAACATCATGCTCTTGAACAATATACTTGGTGAGCTATGTAGTGAGGGAAAAACTTCTCAAGATGATACGATAGCTGCTCACATAAGTACTATTGGGAAACAAGTCGGGACTTTACAAGAACTGGTGACCACTCTGAAGGCCAACCAAGCTGAGTCAATCATGGCTAAAAGATACTCACCGACGGCTTTTGGCAATTCTAGGAGCGAACCGACACCTGGTAACGGTGTCGATGAAGCCTCCACTGGTCGTGGACCAGGTGGAGATGATCAAACTCTACATACGATCGGCTGTTCGCCGGGTCAGGCTGAGTTCACCAAGAAAACCTTCGGAGGTGCTCATCTCCGACCGCTCTTCGTCATGGAAACTTCTGGCAAAAGCACTGAGAAGCTCTCCATCAGTTACGATGGAAGCTCATCGGAAGATCGCTGCTGGAGGCATGAGGTCAATGTGACCGGAGATGCAAATCCGGATGCCTTGCGCGGTCCTATGCACTCTGCCACGCCACCACGTGTTGATGGAGATGATGCGGGCCGTCAAGCACCAACTTCCGGAGGCAACGGACCTGATCGACGTCCATCAATTAACTCACCTGGCGCTGCCCAGCCAAGAGTAGCTGATCGGACAGAACAAATCCAAAGGTCAGGGGAAGGTTCAGGTCTGCGTACACATACGACCAGTCTGAACCCCCTGAGACCTTCTGTAACTGTACAAAACTTGCGACGTGTGCAAGATATGTTAAATAATTCTGACCCTGTTCTAGTAGAAACTCCAGGTTTTGTACAGCTTGTAGGCCAAGTATCGAAAATTCTGCAACAGACTATGCAACGAACGGAGGCGTATCGAGAACAAAGAAGTCTGGGCAGTCAGACCATGACTTCATCTCAACGCTCCTCCCCTAGTAGAGGGCAACATGGTCAAATTGGGGAACAAATGATACACAAGCCCCCTCGGCGATTCCGACCTAGGAGTCACGAGGGAAGAAGGCTATTTTAGATAGCAACTCTTTCACCACGTCGAGAAGAACAAACGCTGGAACCTGACGATCTCAGGCACCGCTTGAATCAAGTAGGCGGTCGGAGACATTATACAAATGTCCACGACCGGATCGGCTCATCGGAGCGCCTGCGTTCCAACCATAGTAACCGGTCTCCGATCGACATAATCGGCGCCATCCTGAGAAGGCGCCATGAACCCATCACAGGTTGTCGAGCCTTCTCTGCAGGGCTCCAGGCTGTGCGTTGGCCAAACTGGTTTCAACCGGCTAATTTGGACAAATTCAACAAGACTCAAAACCTGCTAGAATTTCTCCAAATATACACCACCGCCATCAGAGCTGCTGGTGGTGACGAAAATATAATGGCTAACTATTTACCCACCGTGCTCGAAGGGTCTGCCCAGTCTTGGTTACTCATCCTACCGGTCGGATCAATCTATACTTGGGAGCAACTCTGCGACCTCTTAATAGCGAACTTCCAGGGTATGTACGACCGCTCTGGAAAGGAGGATGATCTCCACCGAATCCGGTAGGGCTCTGATGAGACTTTACGTCAATACATCAAGAGGTTCAGCCAGGTCCGTAATTCCATACCGGAAATCGCAGAATCATCGGTTATTCAGGCTTTTAAGGCAGGCTTAAGGAATCGGATGTTTACGGAGGACATGGCAATGAACCCTCCACGAACCACCGTCGAGCTTTTCGACATGACCGATAAGTATGCCACCGCTTGCGAAGCAATTGAGTGGTGTGAGGCCATCGATCGGAAAGACAAAATTCCCCAGCCTGGCCTGGACAAACCGGAGAAAAAGAATAAGAAGTCTCTCAAGAAGAAAAAGAACTGCAGACCCGATGATAAGGAAGTCTTAGCGATTCCTGAAAAATTCACGAAGGGTAAGAAGGACTGCACCGGTCGAAGCAAAGCAAAGGCTTCAACCGAAGGATTCCAAAAAAACAAGAAGTGATGTCCACTTCACCAGCAGGCGGGGCATGATTTGCGCACCTATCATGTCTAGCAAAAGAAACTAGAGGATTTTTATGCAGGTAAAGGATCATTTCCCGCAATACAGGAACCCGGAGAAACAAGCTCCAAAAAGGACAAGGATGGCGACGAAGAGATGGAGCACCAGGATTCCCAACACACAGCCAACATAATTTTTGGAGGATCTTCTTCATACAAGTCCAAAGCGCCATTTGAAGGCCATGGAGCGGAGGTCAACCTCATCGAATCTCCGACCATCACCAAGCAATCAAGGTGGTCTGACACGGCAATTTCTTCAAAGAAGATTTATCGCCCCATCCTTTGACTCGACGGGTAGGTTCCTATTGTTGTTGAACCAACTATTAATAATTGTAGGGTTAATCGAGTCTTGGTAGATGGAGGTAGTTCTTTGAATATATTATTTGTGGGAGCTTTAAAAGAAATGCAGTCCCCATGTCAAAGGTGAAACCAAATGAAATATGCTTTTCATGGCATAGTTCTGGCTCCATAAACCGATATGACAAGTTTCCATACCGGTTCGTTCGAAAGCCCGATAATTTTCGAACAGAAAAAAATTCCATTTGATATTGTAGATTTTGAGTCTGCATATAATGGAATCCTTGGTCGACCAGCATTAGCAAAATTCTTGATAGCCACACACTACGATTATCAAAGTTTGAAAATGCCGAGACCAAGAGGAGTCATTACGGTTCGAGGAGACCAGAAAATGGCCTTTGTATGTGATCGAAAATCTCTAGAACTGGTTGATGAACTTCCGACCAGAGAGGCTGACCCATCTACTGTACAGGTCAAATGCTCGAGGCCGAAGATGACGCCGAAACAGTCCGACCAGTCAAAAGAGGTATCGCTCGACCAAGGCACTTCTTCGAACAGCGCCAAGTCACTACCTAGGTCTTGAAAATCTTGACCAAACCCGCTTACTAATTTAAATTTATTAAAGTTATTATTCCTTGATTTTCGAAATTTGAGAGAGTTTATTTACTTTAATTTTTGAAGTCTTAAAAGTCAAAAATAAAAGTTTTTAAAGTTTTATTTGAGTTAAAGTTGAAAAATAAAAATTTATTAATTTACGGAATTTTCGAGATTTTAAAAGCTTTCCTTAATTATTTTAAAGCCAAAATAAATTATGTGCAAAAATAAACGCTAACTTTAAGTTGGAATTATTTTTATTAAGTTCAAAATAATTTTAGGAATTTTTATAAATTTTTCTAGAATTTTTGGACTTTATCCGCTATGTTTTAAAAATAATTGATTTATGGTGCAAATCGAATTAATTTCGAAAATAAAATAATAAAAAAACTTTTTGTTCCCATCGGTCACCCATCTTGGGCTGCTCCCATAGCATGTGTGCTTAACCACCAAGCCACATGTATGGGCCGCATAACTAGCCAATTTGTTTTAAATCAATACAAGCTTCCTTTACTTCTTTTATGCCTTCTTTATTCTCTCTCCTACCTCATCATCTTCAACAACCGAGCGTTGTCTTCTCGAGCAACAAAATGGCCGAAGCCCTTATAAATGCAGCGCCGCCGCCAGTAAGCCTAGCTCGACCACCGCTTGGCCACGCCTTGGCCGTCGCCGCCGCCGCCCATCCCCACCACCGCCCTCCTCCTCTCTCTCTCTTGTCGCCATGCAAAACCGTGTGACGTTGAGCTTCATGCTCCATTAATGGTCGCCACCATTTTTTCTCCTCTTTCTTCCCACTCAATGCGTTAAAATGAAATCTGTTTGAAGGAGAACGCGCGCACTAACTTCACCCACGCCGCAAAGACCTTCAATTGGGCGTTACCTCCACTACGCAATCAATTTAAGCCGTTTCACTTCGTCTTCATTTGCACTCAAAACAATCTCCCTCTGTCCCACGATCTCCCTCTCCCGCCCTCTCCGCCACCTATAAAAGGGAGCACGAGGTGCCCCTCCTCTCACTCATCCCATCCCCACCACTCACCTCCTCTAATGCCTCCGTTCCACCCCTCGCCAAGCAATGTCAATGTCGCCATCTAAACCATAAACAAAAGCTTCTTCTTTTGCGAATTGCGTCACCGTCGAGCTAGCTCACCACATCGCTCCATCCATGGCTTTAGATCGCCGTCCTCTCACGCTGGTGCTCTCCTCCCCACGCAAGCACCATCGCCAGAGTACCAACAGCGCCATGTCCAAGCCATAACCATGTCTTTGTCACGCTTTTGTTCGAGCTAGAAGACAATAAGCAAGAGCTTCATTATTTAGTCTATACTTTGAGCTTTATACATAGACCTTTTATTCTTCCGTAAATTCATTCTCTCACATACAAGCTCCAAATCCGTTGATTCCTTCACCTAAATTCATCTAAATTCATCTACTATTTTTAGTATTTATTTCATAATTTTTAGATTTTATTTAATTTCCGTTAATTATTTGGTCTATTTTTGCGTCGTCGCCGCTTCGGCCGACTGCGGCGCTCTTCCACCCCAACCGAGACGAAGCGCGTTCCTCACGGTTTTCTTCAAATCGCCACAAACCTCATCCGCTAACTCCTCTATGTTTGCCCACAATGCCGACGTTAAGCGAGTCGTCCGTGAGGATTTCTCCGTCGGACTTCATCGCCATCAAAGATCCTCTCGCCGAGTCATTGCCAACACCGTTGAGTTCGCCTCAACGATTCAGCATCGTACTCCTCGCCATAGCCCTAAAACTCCTTCTTTGTTCCCAATTATCCGAAACCATATTTTCCGATGAATAGTACAATTTTCGGAATTTTATTATTTCATGTAACACTCAACCTTCGAATTTCGTTTCTCCTCATAACGAACTCCGATTGCGTCGATTCAACTTCCTAAATTCATATAAAATCGATATCTTCCTAGCAGTATTTATGTTATAATTTTTGGATTTTATTTTGATTTTATTTGAATATTATTTGAATTCGGATCGTTTACGCAGATAGATTTTAATTTACTTGGACTAATCGGATTTCAACACCGCTTGAGAATATTGTCTAATTAAGCAAGGCAAGTTACATTCTTGACCATATTGCACCCATTATTTTAAATTATTTAAATTCTGTTTTAAATTATTATTGCATGCTTATTTATATTCAAGAATTTAAATGCCTTTTAAATTCATAGATATTCCTAATCCTTTGTATGGCCAAATTTGTTGATTGAATCAAATACCTTGTCACCCTAGATAAAACCTAGTTGAGACGATAGTATGAACTAGGATCATTTGAAAATGTTGCAAAGACATGCTTAGACCAAAAATATTGATTTGGGGAATTTCAAACCAAAAATCAAATATTGTTTAAACTGATCCATGGCATTGGTGTGTTATGGAAGTTTATAAATTATCTTGAAAAATGAAATAAAATGATGGTTTGTACTTGGGCTAAATGGTTGTTTGATGGTGCATGTCAATGCACTGCTCAACTGGGTAGGGTTGAGGCCCATGGGTTTTGTGAAAAGTCGCCCAAGTCAATTGAGGACCGCCTCGAGCTGCCTTTGCTATGCCTATAATGGGCTATGCCTCACCGTGCAACCACATGTCCCGAGTATGGGTAGGGACCTCGCTAATTAATTTATAAAGTTCCATCGCGGTTGATCTGTTTGTACGTGGGCGGTCTTTCATGGCCATTTCTTTTGACAAAGTCTTTCATGACTATTGTTCCCACTGGCGCAAGAGGGGCTAGGAACTCATGGATTTCTATTCCAAAGGGGCTAAACCTTAGCGAGGGAAATCTGCGGTGGAATGGCGCATTGTAAAGGCCTTGGCACGTGTTTCTAGATCGCTACCTAAGGTAGTGAGCGGTGGTATCGACGGATGCCAAGCAAACTAGAGAATTCGTGGTCATGTGGGTAAAGTGTACAACCTCTCGCAGAGTGTAAAACTATTCAATAAGCGTCATGATCATGGACATGCTAGCAAAGCCACTCAAAGTTAGACTTGGATTTTGTTTTAAAAAGACTTTATCAATCTGGTTTATCCAAATGGGATTTGGGCGGTTAGCCATTGTGATAGGAGGGTATCCTTCACCATTCATGTGTGAATGTTATCCGACTATAAAATTGACTTATAAAATGAATTTTAGTTATAGAATAACTACTTTGGAACTTAGTACAAGTATTTCTGAGAAAATCTTTGCTTTTATGCAAATTCAACCATATTAAGCTTTCCTTTGAGATATCCATATATGCATGTCATTCTTACTTGATTCGGGTGTAACTTGCGAGCACGGTAGTTGTGCTCATTCTTTCTTAATGCAAATAATTTCAGAGGAGAAAGACTTTGCCACCGGTGTGGATCTTGACGACTAGGCCGCTTCCCCAGTCGATTGCCTATGGCAGATTAACTGGACTCTACTACATCTTCGTCTTCCGCTGTGTTTATTTTATTATTGGCCTGTAAGCCTCCTTTGTAATCAACTCTGGTGTTATTTATTAATAAAGTTGTGATATGATTTTGTTACCATATTTGTTTACTGTGTGGACTAGCTACTGATCATGGGACTAGTTCAGAAATACACAGAGGATTTGGGAGTGTTAATCCCGGGTCTTACACCCACCCGCTCGCAAGGTTCTGGTCGGAGCAAGACCCGATCCTAAATAGGAAGAGTCGCTCGTCTCCTTCCTCCGAGCAAATCAGGACGTATTCGCCTGGCAGGCGTCCGAAATGCCCGGAGTCCCCCGGGAGGTGATCGAGCATAGGCTAGCTCTCCAGCCTGATAAGAAACCGATCAAGCACGGTGTTTTGCACCTGATCGAAAGGAGGCAATCCAGTTGGAGATTGACAAGCTTCTCAAGGCTGGATTCATCCGTGAAGTCGACCACCCTCAGTGGCTCGCCAACCCTGTAATGGTTAGGAAGAATAATGGGAAATGACGAATGTGTATCGACTTTACAGATCTTAATAAAGCTTGTCCGAAGGATGATTTTCCCCTTCCGCGCATTGATCAACTGGTAGATTCTACCTCTGGGTGCGAATTACTAAGTTTTTTAGATGTATATTCAGAGTACCACCAGATTAACATGTGTAAAGAAGATGAAGAGAAAACTTCCCTCATCACCCCACATGGCACTTACTGTTATGTTAAGATGCCATTTGGTCTCAAAAACACTTGTGCAACTTTTCAAAGGTTGATGCAAAAAACCTTTAATCCACAAATAGGTCGAAACCTTGATGCTTACGTTGACGATCTGGTCGTAAAGAGCGTCAACGCTAGTGATCATGTTCATGACTTACAAGAAACTTTCAATAACCTGAGAAGGCATAACCTCAAGTTAAATTCGGAAAAGTGTGTGTTCGGAGTTTTCTACTGAAAAATTGCTCGGTTTCCTAGTCTCGGCTAGAGGTATTGAAGCAAATCCAGTAAAGATAAAAGCCATCGACCGGATCGCCCCGACCACAAGGAAAGAGGTCCAAAAGCTAACGGTGTATGGCGTCGCTAAGTCATTTCATAGCAAGGTTAGGTGAAAAGGATTACCTTTCTTTAAGCTTCTTCGAAACACGGAGTTTTGAGTGGACTAAAGAGGCAAACCACGCCTTTGAAGAACTTAAAAAGTACCTTACAAGCACCCCGGTCTTAGTTTCTCCAAGACTGGATGAAAAATTGCTGATTTACGTGGCTGCAACACCACAAACAAGAGCGGTGTAATCGGTCAAAGAACGGATAACATCCAACGATCAAAGATATTACGTAGTTTAAGTCTTACATGGACCAAAGGAAAGATACCCACAGGTATAGAAGTTGCTCTACGGCCTCCTTATGTCTTCAAGGAAGCTTAGGCATTACTTTCAGGCCCACAAAGTGGTCGTACCGACCGGATATCCCCTTGGTCAAGTCCTTGGAAACAGGGAATCATTAGGACGAATAGCAAAATAGGCGGTTGAGCTAGGGGCGTTTGACCTCCATTTCATCTCACGAATAACAATAAAGTCCCAGGCAATAGCAGAATTCATTGCCGAATGGACAAACCCTGAACCCACCCAAGGGCCCGAGTGCGAACACCACGATGAGTGGACAATGTACTTCAACGGTTCCTTGATGTTAAAAGGATCGGGGGCTGGAGTGGTCTTGATATCCCCTACTAGCGAACACATCAAGTACGCCATCCAGTTAAATTTTCCTACCACAAATAATGTGGCAGAATATGAAGGTTTACTAGCGGGACTCGGCGGCTCGCTCGCTCGGGATTCGCAGACATTAGTGAAAGGCAATTCTCAACTAGTAGCTTAATCAAGTAGGGAAAGAGTATCAATGCTCGAGTACCAAGACGTCATCTTATCTGGCGGAAGTACGTAAGCTCGAAAAGCACTTCTTCGGTTTTCAAATCCAACACATTCCTAGAAAGGAAAACTTTCTAGCTGACTAGTTGGCACGGATGGCCTCCACAAGGTCGACCGTCCCGCCCGGAGTTTTTCTCGAGCAACTCGATTCACCCTCAGTAGTTGAGCCTTCCGAGAACATACATGATTCTTTACAGGTCGTACAAACCGATCAAAGGAACATGGATGCTCCACAGGTCGTTGATGGTTGGCGCTGTCACGATCAAGGTAGAGACTGGAAGACATCGATCTACAATTATCTTCAGTATGACATAATTCCGCAAGATGATGTAGAGGCTAATCGTATAGCACGAAAAGCCAAATCATACACTCTGATCGAACGTACCTTGTATAAACGAGGATCTCACGGAGTGTTGATGAGATGCATATCTCAAATGGATGGCATTAAGTTGCTAACCGAAATCCATGAAGGAGTCTGTGGAGCACATCATTCCTCTGAACACCGGGTCAGTAAAGCCTTCGTGCAAGGATACCATCGCCAATCGCCCTTCATGATGCAAAAGAGCTTGTGATGAAGTGCGTACAATGTCAGTTCCATAGCCGACAAGTACATCAGCCGGCACAAGCCTTACAAACAATTCCTCTTTCTTGGCCTTTTGTAACCTGGGGACTGGACATTCTGAGACCTTTCCCAAGAGCACCCGGTGGCTTTGAATTCCTTTTCGTCATGATTGACACGTTTACAAAATGGATCGAGGCCGAGCCTGTTGTTAAAACAACAATTGAGGCCGCTAAGAGATTTCTAATGAAGAATGTGATCACACGATTTGGTGTACCTAGTCGATAATCACAGATAATGGTGCCCGATTCTTCAAAGATCAATTCCAAGAATTTGCGATGAACTTGGCGCCAAAGTTCATTTTGCTTCTATTGCTCATCCGCAGAGCAATGGGGCAGTTGAGCGAGCTAATGGTATCATTATGCAAGGGATCAAACGCCGAGTATTCGACCAGTTAATCAAACGGTCGAGCTTGGGCTCAAGAACTCCGCTCAGATATGGGCCGCTCGAACCACGACTAGTCGTGCGACCGTGAAACGCCATTCTTTTTGGTTTATGGTGCTGAAGCCATGCTTCCTCCAGAACTCAAAATTGGCTCTGCTCGAACTGATTGTTTTAATGAAAATGATCAGAATAAACGACGACTCGACGACATCAATTTCCTTGAAGAACGACAAAACCAAGCTCTTGTACGATCAGCAGTATATCAACAAGCTATGCGAAGGTACCATAGTCGTAAGGTGCAACCTCATGACTTTCATCAGAGGTGATCCGTTCTCAGAAAAATTCAAAATCAGGCTAATCGCAACAAGCTTTCTCCCAAGTGGGAAGGTCCTTTCACCGTGGTTGAAGTCACCCGACCAGGCTCTGTTAGACTCGCCATGTCGGACGGGCAAATTTTGTCAAATTCTTGGAATATTGATCAATTGCGTAAGTTTTATGTCTAATTATTTTGTACTTTATTTCAATTCTTGATTTAGTATATTCATTCTTTTGTTTTTGACAAGTGATACAGTTTATATATCTATGCCTAAACTCGGTCATCTATTATTGTTGTTTAAAATGGCTCTGAGAAGACAATTTTTCTCTCCGATATCCTTTATCGGGATCTTTGTTACTCTTTGGCAACGACATCAGTGTCATACGCTGTATAGGTCCTAGTTGTGATCATTCCATGAATGATTCCACGCGCGACCATACGAGTAAACAGAGCATAACACAAGCAACAATGTATAGTTCATTATGCTATTAAGATCATGAAGACTATATTTCTTCATTTCAACATTCTCATTCTACTCTCGCTTAGCTATCGGTGGGACACGGAAAGCCTCCTAGTCGAAGTCTCTCCTTTTTCAAGACGTGGTCCCGCCTAATCGAAGGAGCTTCCTAGCGGCAGCTTTTTTTCTTACGATCCTCACGCCGGTCGGACTTGAGCTTGAACACGTTCTGCGAAATGTTTTTCTATATCTTCTATTCTTATCAGTTTTTTCCGACCAGTTTTAGGTCGTATATATAAATACGATCACTTCTCTTCAATTGCATACATTCTTGCATTTCTTCTTATGTCAATACAACAAGTCTTTTTTCCGACCATGTACAACTTTTGATTGGTATTTCGATCATGACAAACAAGGATCTATAACTAGACAAAATCATAAGCTGGTTCCGACCACAGTGATTTCCTAGTATTGCTACGATCAGTTTTGTCTTCATATCGGCACATACCTTCAAAACAATGGTTTTGACTTTCATTCTCCATCTTGGCTACCTGCTTGTATAGTAAAGTTTTTCTACTATAAAACAGTCGGGGGCTAGGAGGTATACGAGAATTTTAAAAGTCAAACGGGAAAAACAAAAGCATTGTTGATGACATAAAAGGTAAGTTTTATACATTATTTTTTAATATTCTTACATTTTCAAGGGCCTACTCTCGAAATATCTCTAGGTTAATTACTGCTTGATGGAGATCCGACCTCCATCTCCTCTACAACTTTATCTCCGAGTGGCCTGAGTTCTTCCATGAACTTGGTCGCCTCCTCAGGTGGGCAGTTGAAGTTATCTTGAATAGCTTGGAGATCAATGGAGGGGTCGGAAGCTTTCAGTTTTGCCAAAGCAAAACTAACTTCACTAGCAACGCCTGTTTTCATGGCCTGGACATAGTTCCTCCGAGTAGTCTTAAGCAGATTTTTAAGATCCTCTAGAAGTTGACCCAAATAGTTCATTTTCTCTACTAGATCTCTTAAGGTAGGCAGACTTGATCCTGATCCCATATCAAAGATCATCTTGTTCAAAAATAGAATCTTTTCATCAATGTTTTGCACAAGAGCTGCCTCCTTGTCTTGCTCAAATTTCAGAGTCTTTTCTGCTCTGTCCAAAGCTTGTTTTTGCTCTACAGGAGTGAAGCAAGTGATAAGCACAAACATAATTGAAGGAAGACAATAAGTCAAGTTTACGACATATTACCTTCAATTCTTTTGTTAAGTGTTTCATTACTGGTCGTCGCTTCGGCGATCGACCGGTCCCTAGCTTTAATTTCTTCTTCAAGTAGGGCTGTCTTGGCTTTCTCAGCCATGGTCTCTTCTTTTATTTTCTCCAAATCTATCAAATACGATAAGGGAGAATAGTTAAAAAAGAGAAAAGTTTTGAAGAAAAGAAAAAAAATGTTAAGTGGGAAGTTCTTAATTTCAAATTCGAAGTGTTTTTGCTCCAAGTCCTTAATTCACTGGGTCAGTCCTCCGACCATAGCAAAGTTCTCGACCAGATGCTGTACAAATAGTTTTTTTTCTTTAAGTTCCTTGTAAACTTTTGAGAAGTACTATGGAACTGGTCGTAGATTCTTACCCGGATCGCCAAATCATTATAACCGCCAAATATTGAATCAGGATGCATTTTGATTTGATGATCCAATATTTTTCCCCATGCCTCGTCAAGCTCCTTATCCTCGATAAATCGGGGGTGAAAAGGGAACTTGTTAGGTTGAGAGGAATTACCAACATTGGTCGGAACCGGTTGAGGACCTTTAGGGGCATCTACCTCCGCAGAAGGAGTTAGAACCACCACTGGATCCAACTCGACCGTTGGCCTTGACACCTGCTCGGGGGCTTCTTCGACCACTTTTTTCTCAGGAGTTCTATCCTAGGAAGCACTCTGGTCGGGGATCTCCACGAATGCCTGGTTCTCAGGAAGGTTTTGATCGAAAATGACCGGAACACCAGAAAACCTACGCAAAGCAAAGAAGGGAAGTTCAAAATAAAATCATCAAGAAATTAAAAGAGGTATGCGCTTATACGACCATTTTTCTTTTTACATACCTGGTTAGTTTTCGAGATTTGACTTTGAATCGCGAAAGGATAAATTCTGTTTCGTCACCCTTCCTTTTCTTTTCTCTTGCTTTTGCCGGTTCCAAACCGGCAGAGTTGGTTAAACCTGCTACATCATCCAACAACATGTCGGAAGCGATGCCCTCGATCAGCTCGTCGAGGTTTACGTCCTTGACCATCTGGTCGGGCGGAGTGGTTTGACCAACCTCCAGACCAGTTGTTTCAGTAACAACTGCCCGGTCGTCAACGACCGATCTAGGGTTTTCGACCTCGCGATCCGCCGACCGGCCGGCCTTCACCTTCTCCACCGAACCAATAAACGAATTTGGTTAGGTGATGAAATCTTTTATCTAAACTACATATATATTCATCTGAAATGTTCTATTACCTCAGGAGATTCATCTTCTTCCAGTGCATCAGGGCATGAATCAGTTGGAACCACGGTGGGATGTTGACCCTCACCCTGAGTAATTCGTAATCCGACCAGCTGCAGAAATAGAACATGATCAAAAATCTGATCGGAGAATATGTATACATGATAAAAGAAGTTTTTTGATTATTTACCTTAAGCCTTGCTAGCTTCTCTTCAGCAGGAACTATGGCCAAGATATCGGGGAATCCGGCCTTCTCACCAGGCTCCCCAAAGCAGATCAGCCTGATCCGCTCTCTGATTTCCTCAGGAGAAAGGGCTTTAAAAGCAAAAGGAATAATGGCAGATCTTAAGGTAGTACTATAATCAAATAACAAAATACTGGTCGGAGTTTCTCTCGAAGACTTACTACCTCCTGAGATAGCTTCATCACAACCAATGGACCAAATCAGGGAATGAGTCCGAAGCTTCAGCGGGCTAATCTGGCGCTTGATGAAGTCTCTCACCACATGCCAGGAGGTCAAGCCCTTGACTCGCAGGTCGTAGATGGCATCCACCCATCTTCCGATCACTCCTGTCTTCTCCACGGTCTTTCTCCACTTGGGGTTTTCATTCGCTCTCATCCCGGCGAAGTAGATGCCATCATCCCTCGTAACCATCATATAGAACCAGTTCTTCTTCCACGACGACCACGAGGATTTCGAGTACATATGAATGTACTCATCGGCCTTCCCGTCGTGAAGGCGCAATGTACATTCTCCAGGAGTCTCCGTGGTTCTTCCCATCACCATTCGGTAGAAATACCTGAAGAGCCTCAAACTCGGAGGCACTCCCAGGTATGCTTCACACAAATATGTGAAGATGCTGATGTTGGCGATGGAATTTGGAGCCAAATTCACCAATTCCACCCCGTAGTACTCAAGAACACAGAGAAGAAATTTGTGTACCGGCAGCCTCAGCTCGCATTCGATGTAGGCGAGGAAAACAAGGATTTCCCATCTTCACGGCTCGGAAAGTGCTCTCCAATTGCCGGTCTCCATCTGATCAAATTCTTGTCCGGGAGCATCCCAACCTTCTCCAACGCCTCAAGCTTTTTCTTGCTCAATTCCGAAGGCAACCACTTCGTGATTTGCTCCGACATGATGAAAATCCTCAAGGATGAGTAGTGTGCGTAGGAGGTTTTGTGGTCAGAAGAACAAGAAAAGAGGACTAAAGATTTTTTTCTCAGCAAAGGGGATCAGAAAGGGGATCTAGAAGCGTAAAAACTCCAAAAGGTCTAGCGATGGGGATTTTATAGCCTCAGATCTTTAAATTACGATCGGAGGTTGCCCACAAAAGTCTAAACAGCAAAAAGCTTCTTTTTCGCCCAACGGACAGAGGAACTCTTCGGTTTCCAAGGCAAGTTCTCAACTTTAAAATGAACATAGACCACCTCGAATGTCACGGCATTAAATGGGGGTCTGCCCGATACAACTTCATCGAAAGAAGGTGTTCACACGACCTGTTCATTTAAAGTTCGGGGGCTAGCAGACGAGGATTAAAACCTCTATGTATTAATTTAATACATAAAAAGACCATACGTCTTTATGGTCGTAACCCCTAAGGCTAACAACCTCACTGGTCGTGAGGATTCCAAAGGTTACACGATGGGTACCCTGGTCGGACTAGGCTCCGACCAGGTAGCTACTCGGAAAAGTTACGAACTGACATTTCTTACCGTATGATGAATAGAACGCGTGCTGAATATTCCATACCATGCGATGATATACAAGACTTTGACAATAAACCACCCTACGGTTAAACTTTTCACAGGCACTTAACCGCAAGGTAGTTAACACGTTGTTAACTGTCTTAAACCTCTGACCAGTCGTAACGTTTCGCCAGGGATGCCTTCTCCAGGAGTAACTGCCGCCTCTTCGGGAGTTATTTAATGGTGGAATGCAGAAGACAACGGAAGACACACAGAGCAATGCAACACAGAAGCCAAAGCAGTAGCATTCAATACATTCGGTGTAATTAGGGATAGTCCCTAGTCAGGTCTTGTAATTCCAGTTCATATTAATAAAGAGCAGCCCCCATTCTCTCCCAGGATACTCCACATCATTTTCCTCTCTTTATTTCGTAAGATCGGCGACTCGATCTTCGACAGTGAGGTGCGCGGCTGTGGCGAGGGCGCGGGGCCGACGCGAAGGGAGAAGATGGGGGAGGCGGCATGGGCGAGGAAGGCGAAGGGGCGTCGGGTACAAGAGGCTTCGGCGTGTAGTGCTAGGGGGAGGGGGAGGGATCAAGGGAGAAGAGGGAGGTGGTGGGGCGCGGAGGGAGAAGAGGCGCGACCGCGCGGGCGAACAAGAGTGCGGTAGTGGCATGTGGTAGGGGAGAAGAGGGAGCCAAGGAGGCGGGCTGCGCTGGGCATGCGGGTCACAATGGGCTGTGCCTGGCACGGCACGATCCGACTAGGAAAACACGTGGTCTTACAAACAAAATATTATCAATTACTCTAGATAATGTCAGCTGCAAACTCTAAGGCCAAGGATATTCTTACTCCAGTCTTCAGTACATATGCCGCTTCCTTCTTGCTACATCAATAATGCACTTGTCATATTATTAACCTTATAGTGAAATCTGGTTTGAAGAGGTTGGATGTGTATCTTAAATCTTTTCGCGATGCGATATCTTTCTTGAATAATTCTAACGTAAGAATAGCAGCATATTAGAACTTCTGCAGGGTAATGGGTGTACGTCCACGAAAGTCCAGTTTAGACATGCTAGTAAGATGTAACTCTACTTACCTAATGCTTAAGAGTCTTTTACCATATAAGAGCATTTTTTTTGTTTTTATTCAAATGCACTATTTGAGCACTGACGGTAGTGTACTATTGACTGAGCAACATTGGTTCGTTGCTGAAAAGATACTACAACTTTTAGATATTTTTTATGAGGCCACTGTTGCATTGTCCGCTGTCTACTATCCAACATCTCCTATTATTATGCATAGTATTTTACAGATTGCTATTCAATTGAAAATAACTTAGTTTTACGCGAGGCTATTGTTACTATGAAAACTAAATACCTCAAATATTAGAGATAAATACATTTCCTATATGCATTTGTTATTATTTTAGATCCTAGAGGTAAAATTGAAGCATTTGCTAATATTTTTGATCTTCTTATTGATGCTACAGGGCTAGACTATTATAACTATTTTGCAGCAGTTCATTCTCGATTACATAAGGTTTACCAAAGGTAAGAAAATAAGTTCTAGGAAGTCCGCCTGCAATGACATCCAGTAGCCACTCCTCATGTAGCAAGACAAATGTGTGGGACAAAATCTTCGGCAGCTCTTCCTCCAGGTCCTGGTCTTCTTCTTCTACAACGTCACCTGCTCAACCAAGAACAACCCCAAGAAGTGGGGAACTATCCACCTATCTGAACAACGATACAGTAGATTTCAACTCAGAAGGCTTCGATATTTTGCAATAGTGACATGCCCATAAGTTAACATATCCCGTGCCAGCCATACTTGCATGTGATGTGTTAATTGCTCCTATCTTGACGGTTTCCTTTGGGTCTGCTTTTAGTCTTTCTGGAAGAATATTGGAGGAGAGAAGAATACGTCTCTCGTGAGATGGTGGAGATATTTCTAACCGTGAAGGACTGGGAACAAGATTATTTGTGAACATTACACTTGTGAAAAATACAGAGTTGTCGGACGTGTTCAAAAATATGTACCTCGACAATGACACCTAGAACGAAGATGTATATAGGGCTATAGGCTGTATTTTTTTCTTTGTCAAGGTTTTCTCATGCTGAGTTTTTACTTGGCAAATGTTTTAACGATGCAATCATTTCAATATTAATAAAGCTCTTTATTGCATTTTCAATATGCTTGTCTCATATTTTTACAACTCTAATATGTATTTATGAATTCTACACAGTTTAATGATTTTTTTAGGAATTTTCTTGATTTTTCCCAAGTCTTCAGTTGTTGTTTTTTTCATTTTCGGGCTAAGTGGGCCAGAAACATCCTGACGGGCCAAACAGGCTCGTGCCGGAGACCCTTTGGGCCGTGCTTGGGCCACCACCTAGACACGTGGGCCCGCCTGGCCCGCACGAAACTTTCGCGGACCGGATTGGGTCATGTCTGTTCGTTCCCGTGCCTGATTGGGGATTTGGGGGAAGCGTGGCGGGCTGCCGGCTATTGGTCCATTAGGCCATGGGCCTCCCTGAGCTTCTCACCGACTGTCTAGACCCCTGGACCTACTCTGGATATTCGAAATAGGGACCACCGGATAGGCCTAATAAAAATCCCGGATAGCTCCGAATCCGATGGATACATCTATCCTATATCTTATCCTATATTCGAGACAAACTATCTGAATCCAAAATTCAAGTAATTCTTTCGAACGGCCGGTCGAAAAGTATCCGCTCCTCCGTTTACACTCTTACTGTCACGCTTTTCTTCGTCCAACTTGGATCGATAGGTGGTTGATTTGGTGCACCTGTCTACAACAAAATTAACCGTGCTCGAGGAACCTAGACCCCGATTTTTCGTACGACCACATGCTAGCTCTACCACTTGGTATTTTCTCATAATTTTTTTGAAGACGATCGAACATAAGTAGGCAAGAATATGGCTTTTGTCGGTGTTAAATTTCTTTCGAGAGGATTCCGTGTGAATAGTCTTGCCATTTCGGCGTTAGCACCGGTGCGCCTGGGGCGCTGGCAGTGGGGAACACTGAACAGATCCAGAAGGGAAAAGGGGGTAGCAGTCTAGTACTCTAATAGCAGAAGAAAGTGGAGAAGCCCAAAGGCAGTGTTGATTCTGAAGTTTAAGCCCATCTGGTTTATGGACAACTAGTCCTCTAAATAAAAGTTTATGGCCCATTAGCTTGGTCAAACATGGTTAGGTTAGGCCCACGTTATCCGTTGACTATGGGCCTGACAAAAAACTAACTACGCCCTTTTCACCCAAGCTGCCTATAATTTGTGCAACCCTGAAGGGGTGAAGCATAGAAGCGACGGTAATTCGGCAAAGGGCAACGTAGCTATCGTCTCTCTAGTCACCCAGTGATTAGCTTGTACTCCGTCTGTTTCTTTTTATAAGGCGTATGTTAGTTAGACACAGAGATCGAGGAAGTTGTAAACTAAGATAAATGCAAAAGGAAATGACAACACTGCTCACGTTATAATTAACTTTGAACTGTGATAGAGAATAATATGGGAGAGTGTTACTTATAAATAGGAGAGATAAATATGTGATAAATAAAGACAGACAAGAAAAAAACACCAATAAATTTACATACACGTCTTATATTTTGAAATTAAGGGGTAACAACTAACGAATTTTTTTTAAAATAATCTATTTTTTGTTCGGAATTACAGAAATAATATCGGTTATTTTTTTTTACAGAAATAATCTCTAGTCGCCGTACGGTTGGGCGACTCGGGCTAGTCGCTCAACCGCCGCACGACACATCTTCAAGTCGCTCAATGGAACGGCGATTTAATGGTTCGAGACATAGTCGCTTGATAGCATGGCGACTTGGTCAGAGTCGCCATACTGGCCGAGCTTAATAGGTCAAGTCGAACCCGAAGTCGCTTAACCAGTATGGCGACTTGGGTGACTATAAAAAGTCGCGTGACGTAACAATCGCCATTCCAATGAAAGCAACCCGAGCTGCTCTAAAAAGAAATAAAAGAAAGAGAGGAGAAGGAGAGGGGAAAAGAGGAGGAGGAAGAAGAAGAGGAGGAGGAAAAAGAGGTTCTTCGCTTCGCATTGACGACTAGGACAGTGAGTTTGTAGTATTATTTTCTACAAGTGTATTTTTGAAACCATGGTAGGTTAGCAATCAACATCATGTGTAGTGACATATTGTTAGCAAATGATAACATGTTACTTTTCTATTATATAAACATGTCGATAACACGTGCATTGACAAATACTAGTTTATAGAATGTTAAATATATGTATTTATTTGCACAATAAAGAATTGATAACATTTATTTCATAGTTTTGGTTGGATTAAGGATTCACAGATACATGGTTCCAAACACGTAGGATTCTTAAACATGTGAAATTTTGTTTTTTTTCCTGAAAGCTTCACCCATTATAAATATGCATAGTAACGATGATGTTTGAAATATTTCGCAATCCATAGCAGCCGGTACAGGTGTTAACGTAATATAGCCTTTTGTAGGGAAACTTATGTGTTTACCATGTGGGTTTGATGAAATTGTACATGTATTACCACTGTGTTCGAGCAAAGTGTTTAGGTGCTAGTAAGAACATATCAAATATGATTTATTTGTCATTGGAATATGATTTAAATGCTTAATTAATATGAATGCTTTTAATTTCTTAATTTGCGTGTATGGCTCACGACCTCGGTGGTTCGGATCGCATTTCGTCCGGCTGACCGGTTAGTCGACGCCAGTAGCATCACGCAGTTATCGTGGTGCCGCGATCCAGCCAGCAGGACGACGCGCCGACTTGGGGGTGGTTCAGACGCGCTTGAACACCGACGGGCTTGGAGATGGACCACACTGGTAGAGAGGTTTGTCCGCAAGTCGTGCCACTTTTTTTGTATCATATGCCCACTATGTACTTACTTCTTCGTGCTTTGTAGGTTGAACCATGCCAGCCTTCTACCTCTCGCGCGGATGGTGAAGGCCACCGAAGAGGACGGCGGTCTGGTCGACGACGACGGGGAGGTCCAAGCCGGTCCGGAGCGGTCACGACGGTTCCCATTTGACCGGTCGCTCCTGACTGCCCTGGTGGATCGGTGGCGGCCCGAGACGCACACCTTCCACCTCCCTTTCGGGGAGATGGCCCCTACTTTGCAGGATGTCGCGATGCTGCTCGGCCTGTCTATCACGGGAGCCCCTGCATTCCCGTCGGACGCGACTGTCAACTCGCATGACGCCCTATTGAGAAGGTTTCAAGGGGTTCTTCCGGCGGAGGCTGCGCCACCGTACTTCGACTTCTCGAAGCGATAGCGGCATGGCCCGCCCCTGCGATGGCTTTCGCAGTTCCGCGTACATATACTACCTATTTTCCATGTTTAGCGATGCATTGAGGCCTAGCCATATGACGGACTTACTAATTATTTATTTGTGTGTAGGCCGAACGGATGGTCCCGTAGCCCACCGCCGACCCGGTGTCGCGGCACCTCGAGGCGTACCTGCTGTGGCTCTTCGGCTAGGTACTGTTTACCAGCAGCCACGGTGACTCCGTCGACACCTGCCTCGTGGGGTACACGAGGGCCATCGCCGACGGCGAGGAGCTAGAGATCAGTTGGGGATCACCAGATTACCACGACGCATCACAGCATGTGCGATGCGTCTTTGAGGACGAAGCCCGTGATCTATCCTCACAGTCGCCCCCCGCCGCAGCCTTTGGTCGTTTGATATATTGTAGAGATTAACATTATTTGTCATGCAGGTTTGATGGTCCAGCCGGCACTTGAGTTCTCCCTGCATGAGGACGTGGAACAGTACTTCGTGGAAGCACTCGGGGAGGTCCAGGGAGCAGCTAAGCCTGCACCCATCGAGGTTCTTTCCGGGTCGTAGCTTAGCAGGCCCCCAGTGATCACGCTGCAACAGGTGGAGTTGACCCCCTTGGGAGCACGGATCAGTAGGGCTCCTGAGTGTCTTTCCCTATCTGGGCCCCGGCCTAGGCATCCCGCGCTTCGGAAGCCCAAGCGGGGGCTTATTGGTGGGCGCGGACCGGGTGTGGGACGTGGCGACAACGGAGGAGATGTCGGTATGAACGCGTGTACGAGAGGGGGTTTACATATTCGTGTTTATGTATTGTATTTCAGAGGTACTATGACATGGTTGTCTATGCATTCCTCTACCATTGTTGTATAACTTGTATTATGTGTTGACGATTCTCCTTCGTAATTACTATGACATGGTTGTCTATGCATTTCCTCTAGCATTGTTCTATTACTTATTCATATATTTGTTTCAATCGCTCGTGACCTAGTCATTTGAAGCGCTCGACGGCGGTCGCTTCAAGCTGTTGGGCTCGAAGTCATCCAACTGTTCAATGACTAGTCCACGTGTCGCTTCAACCATTGGGCCAAGATTTGTCGCCAAGTCGCCCAACTGCTCGGTGACTATCAACCGCTAACAAGATTTATCGCCAAGTTGTCCAACTGTTCAGCGACTAGTCCACATGTCACTCAACCATTGGGCCAGTACTTCCTGCCAAGCCGTCCAACGGTTTAGCGACTATCAACCGTTGGGCCAATACTTACTGACTAGTCGTCCAACGATTCAGCGACTAGTCGACGTGTCGCTCAACCCTTGGGCCAGCACTTGCTACCAAGTCGTCCAACGGTTGAGTGGCTACACGGTCATATAGAAAAGCTAGCCCAGGTCCCATCATGGTTTCTTTCACTATTTCTCTCGGCAGACAAGCATAGCAGACTGGGGGAGGAGAAAAAGGGGAGAAGGTAGGTCTCAGGAGAAGCAGAGGAGCTTGAGAGAGGGAGACAAGAGGAGGAGAGGAGCTTGGGAGAGGTACACAAGGGGAGGAGCAGAGCTCGGGAGAGGGCGGTTTGGGAGGATAGGAGCTCGAGACGTGAAAGAGAAAGACGAACGAAGCTCGTTGATACGAAGAGAAGGTCTCCGCGTGAAGGTAATACTCTTGTTTGTTCTTGTTCTCGGCCGAATGTAGGCGACGTGTAGCTACTTGTTTGATTAGCACGTATATGGGGAATGTATGTCAAGAAATCAATGGCTGCAATGTTTGTAATATTTACAGTGATAAATCAGTCATCTCAGAGCCCACAAGATTGAAAGTGCATTACGGTATTGGTACGGTTCGTGAAGGTCCATACAATGTTGGCCTAAGTGATTTTCGGCAAGTCACTTTGGTACACCTGAACCTAAAGAATACCCGAATTAGAGATGTCCTACACTGGCTCACCAGAAGCTTCTCCTTGGACCCCGAGGTGTGGAGTGTCGTCATACAAGGGGTTTGGAGTCGGTCTCCCACGCACATTCAGTGGGAGTTGAGCAGAGTGATGCACACGGTTGCATGGAAGGGATTTTTGGAAGGCTGTAGGTGTCGTGGCTACGAGTGCATGCTACTCATGCAGCCATGTCCGAAGGTAGTCCTCGGAGGCCCTTCCAACGGCTACCGTCGGGTTGGTGGGAGCAGCTCGGACGCGGAGCGCGTGGTTCATGAAGAAGACGCGATGGCCGATGTTGTGGAGGCAGAAGAGGACGAGGTGGCCGACGTTGAGGAGGCAGAAGAGGACGAGGTGGCCAATGTTGCAGAGGAAAAAGAGGAGGCTGAGGTAGAAGAGGAATATTGTGCACCGCACGCTCAAGCTAGTGCCCAAGCAGATGCAGGGGAGCATGTCGACAGCATAGTATGTCAGATGGAAATTAATGACTTGACAGCTCGAGCGGAGGAGGAAGCTTTAGAAGATGATGGTGATGACTCCTCCGAGAAGGACGAAGGACCCATCCCGCAGGGATGGAATAGGGTGGACGTTGAGGGTCTTACTGTGCACGATGAGCACGAATCACCGTGGGAGTACCATGGGACGGAGGTTCGGCTTCGTGCAATATTTGCTGACAAGGGATCACTGCGCAGATGCCATTAGCGATGGGCCTTGTCCATGCAAATGTTGTTTCTCAGACTAAATTCATCGGTGCGAGACAATCGTGGTATGCGAAGAAGCTGGTGTCCTTGGCGTGTGCACGCAAGGAGACCCAAGCACGAGACTCACCGGATTGTCTCGGCGGAGGCGCACTCGCTTGCTCAAGAGTGTTTTGCCGAGGCATCGCAACCCGACGCCCACCTTCATAGCCAATGTGATGTACGGAGAGATAGTGAAGAAGACGACCGAGGCCAAGCACATCATGGTGGCCATCGAGCGTAAATTCAAGTATAAGATTAGCTACGCCAAGGCATGGCGTGCTAAGGTAAGGCTTTGGAAAGGAGGTTCGGTTCTTTCGAGGCGCCTTACGATAACCTTCCTCGTATGCTCCAGTGCCGCAGACCGAACCGGACACATACATTGTTGTGAAGGACCAAACCATCCAAAAGACCGCCACTAGGTTTTATGGTATTGCAGAGGACTTTCTTAGCATTTGGTCCTCGTGATCAATGCATTCGACACATGTTGCTGTGATCTCATGGGACGGAACGCTTTAACCGGGAAATACAAGGGCATGATCCTCGACAAAGAATTGGCGTTGATGGCAACAATCAAATTCTGCCCTTAGCCATCGCTTTCGTCAAAAGTGAGAATATTGACAGCTAATTGTGGTTCCTTCGATATCTAAAGGTGGGAGTAGTTGGGGGCACGTCCTGATGTCTGCATAATCCATAATCGCCACTCCAGGATGATGAAGGCCATCCGACGCCTTCAAAGAAGACCTCGATGAGCCGTTCTCTCGCCGCACTCGAGGAACATATAGTGCATTCGCCATCTGGAGGCGAATTTCTTCAAACAGTTCAGGCAGCAACCGTTGATGAAGTTGTTCAAGAGGCTTGCTATGCAGAACTAGAAGCGTAAATTTGATACGTTGTGGTAGATGTTGGACGAGCACACCAGGAAGCATGTCGTCGAGAGGAACAAGCGTCCCCTCATTCCTGCGGCGGCACAGCCCGAGCGCGTCACATCACTGCGGGAGTTTGACCCTCCCCATTTGACCCAGAGGACCTCGAGGGACATCAGGTGTTTCTCTCATTGGATTGAGGCCGAGCCATTGGAGAAGTGGTCCTTACTGCATGACACGGACGGTGCAATGTATGGCAGAATGACCACTAACCTTGCAGAGGTGGACAACTGGGTTATTACGGGCCTCCGTTCTCAGCCTCTTCTCACCATCGTCGAAGGCGTTCTGCATGGTACAATCGGATATTTCAGGGTAAATCGGTAATGAAATCCATTCCGACTTCTTCCCACTTCCACTCTGGAATCTTCAAAGGTTGCAACAGACCTGCTGGTCTTTGATGATCTGCTTTTACTTTTTGGCACACGTCGCACAAGGCAACGAATTCTGTGACTTCTTGCTTCATATTTAGCTACCAAAATTTATTCTTAACATCCTGGTACATCTTAGTACTGCTAGGGTGAATTGAATACTTTGAATCATGGCTTCTTTCAAAATTAGCTGTCTCAAACCATCAACATCTGGTACGTAGATACGTCTGTTGATCCACAGTATACCTTGATCATCCAAGGTGAAGTCTTTGAACTTTCCTTCCGTCATCTTCTTCTTGATATCAGAAAACTCTGAATCCTTCGGTTGAGCTTCATGAATCTGCTTCTCCAAAGTAGACTACACTTCTAGACTGGCTATAACTCCTTCAGATACAACTTCTAGCTTCAGCTTCTTAAATTCCTCTTGAAGTTCTGAACAAATCTCTCTTACTTCCAAAGCATTGCAATAGCTCTTGCGACTTAAAGCATCTGCAGAACTACATTGGCTTTCTAGGGATGGTAATGAATTCGAGATTATAATCCTTTATTAACTCTAGCCATCTTCTCTGTCTCATGTTCAAATCCGACTGAGTGAAGATGTACTTCAAGCTCTTATGATCCTTGTACACTTCACAGCGATTACCGATAAGGTAATGACGCCAAATCTTTAAAGCATACACTACGGCAGTTAATTCCAAATCATGAGTAGGATAATTCTCCTCATGAGGCCTTAATTGCCTAGACGCATAAGCGACCGCTCTTTCTTCTTGCATCAAGACACATCCTAATCTTTGACGCGAAGCATCACAATAGATATCAAAATCCTTGCGAACATCTGGCAAAATTAGCACTGGGGCTGAAGTCAAACGCTTCTTCAACTCTTGAAAACTTTCTTCACAGGCTGGGGTCCAAGTGAACTTTTTCTCCTTTTTCAACAACTGTGTAAGCGGCTTAGCAATCGTTGAGAATCCCTCAATGAAACGACGATAATATCCTGCCATTCCCAAGAAACTGCGAATCTGAGTAACAGTCTTGGGCTATTCCCAATGTAGTACTGCCTTGACTTTACTAGGGTCAACGGCTACTCCCTCGGCTGTCATCACATGACCAAGAAAATCAACTTCCTTTTTTCCAGAACTCACACTTACTAAACTTTGCATACAACCGATGCTCCTCGAGTTTCTCTAGGATTAATCTTATGTTCAAAGATGTTCCTCTTCTGACTTGGAGTAGACCAAAATATCATCGATGAACACCACTACAAACTTATCCAAATATTCCATGAATACTTTATTCATCATTTTCATGAAATAGACGGGGGTATTAGTCAGACTAAAGGACATGACTAAGAACTCATAATGTCCGTACCGCGTTGAGAAAGCAGTCTTAGGTATATACTTAGGACAAATCTTCAATTGATGGTAACCCGATCGCAGATCGATCTTTGAGAACACTCCGATTCCTTTTATCTGATCAAACAAATCATCTATCTGAGGCAATGGGTACTTGTTCTTGATGGTGACCTCATTGAGAGATCGATAATCAATGCACATCCTCATGCTTCCATCTTTCTTCCTGACGAACAAAACTGGTGCTCCCCATGGTGACGAACTACGTCTCACAAAACCTTTCTCCAGAAGTTCTTCTATTTGCTTCTTCATTTCCACTAACTCATCGGTTGGCATCCGATAGGGTCTCTTAGAAATAGGTCTTTGCTCCTGCACTAGATCGATGACAAACTCAATGTCACGGTCCGGTGGCATTCCGTAATTCCTCCGAAACACATCCGATAATCTCCACAATAGGCACATCTTCCAAAGCAACTGCCTTCAAACTATTGACTACCAGGTGTCCATCACAGACCGAGGTAGTTTGAAACTCTACCATGTTTCCTTTAGTATCTTCGATTGTAACGGCTCTTCGGCCACAATCTAGCACCGCTTTGTGCTTGGTTAACCAATCCATGCCAAGGATGACATCTAAGGTCTGCATGTCTAGGACAATGAGGTTGGCTAGAAACTCAACTCCAGCTATGAGTAACTTAGCCCATAAATATCCCACTTTAGAACTTAGCTCTGCTCTAGGCGACTGGACTAGCAGAGTATGCTTAAGGCGCATAACTTCCAAGTTATTCTTAGTTGCAAAAACTCTGGAAACAAAGGAATGCGAAGCACCAGAATCAAACAAAACTGATGCAGGTACTGAGTTTACTAGAAACTTACCCAGTACAACGTCCGGTGCTTCTTGAGCTCCTTCCAGCGTGACGTGGTTGACACGACCTCTGACCACTGTTTGTGGTGCTCCTCTAGGCTGACCAGTAGCTTGAGAAACTCCTTGGCTATTGCCTGGTGCTGGGGTCTTGGTGGGTGTAGCTCCAAGGTTGAAAGATCGAGTGATTGTCCCTTCAGGACACCGGTTGGCTTAAATGCCCTTATTGACTAACAAGCGTAACACACTCTCGATCATGTCGCCGTTGTTCTGGGTTGGGATTGGTCGCTAGGCTACGAGAGTTCGAACAATTGACGAGTCTTCGAGTTTGGTGCAAAGCGCCCTGAATGAACTCTGCGGCGGGACACGATTATGCTGTTGCAGAACTATCCTTGCCTTTTGCTACGACTGGTGACTCACTTGCTGAGCCATCCTGCATTTGCGGTTATCTTCCAGTTCCTTGCGTTTATCTTCCATAACCAATGCCTTATTCACTAGCTCCTGGAAATCTGGAAAAGTATGAGCAAGCAGATTGATTTGCAGTCATTATTCAAACCCTTCAAGAAGCGACTCTGGCGAGACTTGTCAGTGACTACATCCTTTGGAGCATAGCGAGCTAGCTGAGAAAACTTATTCAGATAGTCAGTCACTGACATAGCTCCTTGCTTCAGGGCACGGAATTCATCCTTCTTCAGATCCATTATTCCCTCAGTACATGATATCGATTTTAATGTCATGAAAATTCTTCCCAAGTGATATTTTGCGGCGTCTCATGTGCTGCACAGAAATTTTCCCACCATTCGGCAGCTATGCCTTCCATCTGGTGAGTAGCATACATAACTTTCTCATGGTCGCTGCATTGAGTGATCAGCAGCTTTCTCTCAATAACCCGAAGCCAATCATCAGCTTCAATTGGTGAAACATTACCAGAAAAGGTTGGAGGGCGTGTCCTCATAAATTCAGCAAGCTTGGATGGCCCATGATGACCATGAGCGACTGGGGCTCCATTATGATGATTGTTGCTGTTGTCGTTCTGATTGCTCATATTCTGTAGTTGATTCATCATAGTATACATCATCTGTGTCTGTGCTGCCATGAAGGCTCCAAAGTTCTGCAAGTCAAGAGGGGTGCTTGTGGTGGTACTGCTCCCGCAAGGGTCTACTTGTTGTCTTCTGATCCTTGGGTTCCAGATCCACTTGCGGCGGCATGGCGAGTCTAAACCATCTGGTGAAGCTCCATGGATTAGATAAGATAGCAAGCACAAGATGAGTTAAGAACTAATCTAGGGGGTAGGTTAAACCCAACAAACACAGTTCAAGAAAAACCAAATGAAACACCTTTATTTATTAAGGGTCTTAGTATGGCTTGCAACAATGCCTAAGGGCTTTTGCAGCTCATACCTGCACACAAGAAAAAAAAATGACAAACCTAAGCATACAAACTACCGCCTAAAGGGCGACTCGAAAAGAAACTAGCTAAGCTCGACAAACTAAAACTCTAACGAACTCACCGCTAAGGTAGCCTCCAAGAACCACGACGGTGCTCTACCGTCAGAGACTCGAAGTGAGCTGGCATCCTCGTGAACTGATCTTGATGCCCTGGGACTGACGCAGGTACAACTGGTTCTTTCGGCTCGGTGGCCTCTGCTGGCTCCTCTGGGACCTCCACGGGATCTTCCTCAGGATCTTCTCCAGGGTCCTCCTTTGGTTCTTCCGGCTCTTCAGGATTAGGATTTTCTTCTTCTTGTTCCTCCTCAAGGTCGTGGCCGACCTGACAGGCTTCTTCCAAAGATGGCGATCCTTTCTTCAGCTCTTTGTAGGGTCTCATAGGCGCACTCCACTCAATGGCGACTAACTCCAGCCGACTCTCCCGAAAGGCCATGAATCGGGCGAGGTGCACCACTGTGGCATTGTCTTCTCCATCCGTAGACGGGTAGCGTGCTGGTCGATCCACGGCTGCAGCTTTGGGATGGCAACAGAAGACAGTATTTCGCAGCTCTCGCGCGTAGATGTGGTAAATTCTGAGGATGGCCAGACGTGACGACTCTTGAATTCCTTGCGTGAAGGTGATCCTTCTGACGGAGATGTTCAACGGCTGGCTGGCTTTAGTGTTCTTCCTGGCGTAGACTGTCAGACGGCAGATCACTCCACGATCTCGGCCATTTACCACCCATTCGTTGCCACGATACATGGGACAATCAAAGCCTCCAAGTACCTGCAACAGCTTCCACAGCTCTACGACAAGTCTGCCTTTGTTTTCACCGTAGGTATGAAGTATCTGTCAAGACAGACAGGAGGATGAGAACCAAGTTAAAACAGCGGGGAGAGGAAAAGATTCTAGCAATAGTTGAGTTGAGAGAGACATGAGAGGAGTTAAGCACTTCATTTAATCTTGCAAGTTATTTTTTTTCTTTAGAAAATAATTTAGACTCTCTAAGACGGCCGATCTAAGGGTAAGCCCTACAGTCAGTATGGCTTTGATACCACCTCTGTTGGGACCCAAATTATGTAATTCTAGACCCTCTGTGTATAATGCACTAGTCCAGGATCAAGCTAGTGCACACAGTGTCAACATAGGTGAATATTGATCCACACAAGCGGTTAATAACATAAACGAGTAATTTGATTAACAAATAAGGGTTTTGACCTTATGGTCGAGTGTACAATTATTTAATACGCAGGTCGATAAAGAAAATAAAATAGCAATGAACAAAGAAACTTTAGCGGAATCCCAACAATTCACCACAGGCAACTGACTGGGATCAAGACCCTACGATCAAGCACCTTCGATGAACTCCTCCTCGAAAGCAGGCGATGACTCCTCCTCTTCTGTTGCATGTTTTACAACAAGCATGAGTACACAACCGTACTCACAAGTCATACCACAGAAATGCAATTATACATGATGTCTTATTCCAAAGGAATGGCTTCCGTGGCTCTTTTTTAAATGCAAAGATTTGCGCTTTGAATACAAGTAATAGATTGAAAGCATAATTCAAAACAAATAGACAATAATAATTTGACAGTTTTATTTCACAAAGACACATAGCCTAAACAAGTTATTCACATAACCATATGACTTAAGTCACACAACTCCCTTCCCAAGGTTTTCATGAAAATCTACCCCTCGTGTGAAATCCCCGAGCATGTCCATGACCGCGGACACAGCTATTCGAATAGATTGGTTAACACTCTGCAGAGGTTGTACACTTTACCCACAAGATATAACTAGTGTAGCTAGCACTAGCCGTAACAAAACAGTTCAAAAACTTCATCTCAACATTGACACTCCCGGTATGCTTAGCCGCCACAGACGCACACCGTTGGACAGGAAAACGGTGAACCGCCCCGCGATGCAACTACTTGGTAGTACACACCTCCACCCAATCCGACACAGCTAACCTACAACCTGAGTAATCAATGTCAAGACTCCATAATTTACTAAGTTAGGTTCGTCCCATACCAGGCATGTGGTTGTACGAAAGGCCCAGTTCAATGGCGCACAAGGTTAAGTCCTTAATTGACCGAGGCAAGACTTTCAAATTCTAACCTATCATTCCCGCCAACACAGATCCACCATAAAAGCACACATGACCACTTGCCCCCATCTAAAACCTTTTCTCACCCTGTTGCTTAAGTGCAACACATGCCATCAACGAGTAATGACACATAGTACACACAGTTTTTATCACATAGTTCAATAGTCACTTAGTCAAGTTTATTATTGCAACTCACATAGAATGATGACTCGTAGCATGGCTAAGCAAACTAATTGTATCTAACCAACCCACGTTGGTAATACAATAGCACCAACTAAATAAACCAAACTAGGGTGACAAAAGATTATGGCATACAATTAGACAAGGATGTCATAACAAATTGGATATTAACTAATCCCAAAAACATTAAAATAAATAATTAAAGTAAATGCAATACTTTGAATCAATATAACTTTTGGAAAGTGGGTTCAATATGATCAAAGGTATAACTTGCCTTGAAATAGGTCTAAGTACTGATCTTGCTCTTGAGGTGCTCCTTCTTCTTCAAATCTTCCTGAAGTATCGACGTCTACTCACAAACAAAAGCAAATAAACAAAATAAATAAATAACAAAGACAAAACAAACTCCAAAAATTAAATAAAAATCTCAGATAAATAGATCTCAGATTTAGATGAATTTAGAAATTTGAATGGGCTCAAACGGAGTTCGGATGCAAAAGATATGAGCTTAGGAAGTTTGAAATAGAAGAAAAACCCTAAAATAGGATTTTCAGAATTAACCCGAATTATTTCTCTGAAGAGAAATTGGATTATTGCGCAACGATGATGTCAGCGCTCGGAATAAAAGAATTGAAAAGAATCACTGACATGTGGGACCCACACGTTAGTGAGACGGTCCACGGTGAACCGAGTTCACCGAACCAATTGAAACTGGGAGCCGGCTCGGGTGGCACGCTGGTGCACACGCGTAATCGATGGAGCGACCACGACGACAGACGCCGACGCCGCACCGAGCCGTTCTCGCCACGCTATCCGCCGATGGCGGCTTATCGTTCACCGACTTGGCGAATGGCGGCGCTCCGACGGAAGTGAATGGTACCAGCGTGAAGTTGATGATATTATGACCGTGGTGTGCTTCCAGTGGCCGAGGGGTCAGATGGCGGCGTAGCGAGCTCAGCGGCGAGCAGACGGTTATTGTCGGACGATGGCCCCGACGAAGTATTGGCGGCGTGAAAGGTCTCTGGAGGTAGAGGGTGCGACGCTGAACACGGCGGTGAAGACCACGAGCTCAGGGCGATGACAACGGTGGTGGAATTGGAGAAAAACCGTGGCGGCGACAAAACCCTAAAAGTCGAATTGTGGCGGCGCTGGGGTGATTGGGGCTCAATGGGTGGCGGCTTTGGGTTGTGGGCACGATCGCAACCTGTGGGTCCTATTTATAGGTCCCAAGTAGTCTAGATAAGGAATCCCCAATTCAGATCCGAGATGAACACGAGAGAAATCCTGAATTCTTGGAGATAAAAGCCGATTAGGGATAAGATTCTATCCGAGACAGCATTTTAATAACTAGAGATAGACTTTGACACGGTTTCTAGAAGCACTTTAGTTGGAAAATCTCCATTGTCGTAACGAGCTTGGAGATTGGCAATGGCGAACTTGCGGTTGGCCATGATTTAAGAGGGTGAGGCGAGGACAAAGACGACATGTGCGGGTCCACCCCGGCAATGAGACAAGGGACGCGTCCACCTGTCACGGAGGAAGGGACACGTGGCGTGCTTGGAGCAGCCAACATGGACTGGCCGAACGAGGAAGCGGGCCGGATCGAAGGAAGATTCGGCTCGAAGAAATTATCTGAGATTTTAATACCTTTTCTTTTTAGAAAAATACCAGAAATCCAAATAAGCGATAAAAAATAGCAAATGAACTTGGAAAAATTCTAGAAAAATCTAGAAAATATATCCAAGCACATAGAATCCAAATAAAATAGTTTTGACCATTGTTGATGTTGACTTTAATCATATTAAATTGTTTTTATGTGTAAAGTCCATATTAAGCTTTTGATTTAAATTCAAATAAAATCTAAATGGTGATTTTCTCCTACTAACTATTTAAAAGATTTTAAAAGCTCTGAAAATTGGGATGTTACAGCATGGACCCATCGAACTTCATATCAGAGTAATTCATGTAGGAGAGGGTGCGGCATGCGTGGTGCAGCGAGCTAAGAGGCTTCAGGGTTGTGGATAACTTCGTCACGTTGGATACTGCAAATAGGACTTGGATTCCTGATATAGACCTGTTGAAAGGGGGGAAGGGCCGTCGGCAGAGTCGTCGCATTAGGAACGATATGGACAAAGGGGAAGATGGAGTGGTGGGTAGACGTTGCAACCGCTACCGCCAGGAAGGCCACACTGTGAGAACTTGCAAGGCGTCTGCCGATACGTAGGAACTTGTATTAGAACTGCTAGTATGTTGTAACTTGTACTTCAGTCAGTACTTTGGTTCTTGTAAGCACTGTGGAACTAATTGTATCGTAATTACAAATTTTAACTTTATTTGAAGTGTCAATATCTTATCTTAATTCTAGCGGATAATGCCTGGTATGGAATAGCTCGGTTTTCAGTACTCGTTCATACAATGCATGTTTGTTCAATGCATATCGACGCCTATAGCTTAATGCATACGACACATCGATGCAACAGTCAACTCGATAAAAGGAAACCGCAACGACGTGTCCACCATTTAGTTACATGTGTTACGAGGTACAAGCTTCTCCGCTCGTGCCTAATTGTAGAAGGTGCCTCGCTCAACCCACATAGAGTGTTGTACAGGGGGCGCCTCGGACGTGGCTGGCTGTCGTTATAGTGGCACGCACATATGCAGCTAGGGTTTGCGCAGCAGCATGTGGGATCATAGGAACTTTCTATGTTCACGACCTCCTCGTTGCCCCTCTTGCACTGCATCTATTAGCGAAGGTCATTATTTTGCTCGTTGAGATTGTCAATTCGCGCCTCCAACTCAAAGATTTGGTTCCACAATCTATCCACGTACATCACGACATGTCGTTCATGGGGAGGATCGATCCAACGGACAAAGGCGCATTTCGCCATCTGCTGCAAGGGACGGTTAGCATGGAGGCTATATTAGCAGTAACATGAAGCAACTATTTGCTAATTGTACAGAGTATGGGCATCGGAAGAAACGTCGTTCGCTATCGAAAGGGTCGTCCATGACCTGCATGACAGCGTCCTCCCTGTGTCCGCTTTTCAACCATACCGGTTGAGCACGCTTGTTCGGTATCAACTGGTAGTTAGGCCCGAAGTCCTCCATCCTTTCTAGGGAAGGTCTTGCTTTGGCAACCCCGGTTCAACTGGTCCCTTCGCGTCTGCCATGGTATGTTATTGTAGGACAGAGAATATTCTTTTTCCTACGGTTTGAAGGGTCGAGTGGTCCTACTTTCGGAGCGTGGGCCGTACATTTTATAGCTCGCGGGGGGAGGCTAACAAAGCGGTTAATGTGTTAGATTGAAGATGACAAGACCAGACAGGGCTGGCTGCTTTGCGCAGAGATAAGACCAAATGGGGCAGCTTTGCGCAGTGACAAGACCAAAGAAGACAGCTTTGCGTAGTGACAAGACCACACGGAGTAGCTTTGCGTAGTGACAAGACTAGAGGAGTCAGCCTTGCGCAGTGACAAGACTAGACGGGGCTGCTTTACGCAGTGACAAGACTACACGGGGCAGCTTTGCGCAGTGACAAGACCAAAGGACATCACTCTATGCCAACCATGTGGCTTATAAAAGGGGGTAGAAGAGATCTGGGAGAGAACACTACACAACCAAACCCAACACTACAACACCAGAGCTTCCTCTCCACGCCTCACATGCTACTACACCAGAGCTTCCTTCACCACGTCGGGATGGACAACATGCAGAGGCAATGGGACTGGATCCGCGAACTAGCATGGAAGAGATCTGGGAGAGAACACTACACAACCAAACCCAACACTACAACACCAGAGCTTCCTCTCCATGCCTCACATGCTACTACACCAGAGCTTCCTTCACCACGTCGGGATGGACAACATGCAGAGGCAATGGGACTGGATCCGTGAACTAGCAAGGGCTGCTGGGGAGCGGGACGACTGAGGAAGAGCTGTTGTGGCCCGGGTCGAACAAGAGATGCGTGTCTACATGGCATCTTTTTGTAATGAAGCCCCCCCCGTAGCAGCAACCCTATACCGAACGTTCCAACCGAGCATTCGCTGCAACAACCGCCCGAGGGGGAGACGCCACCCCTCTGTTGGTGCAGGGATAGATGCAACTTCTTCAAGTCCAAGCACCCGCTCAGCCTGAGCATGCGTTACTGGGGTTGTGCGAACTACTCCAGTGATTATCCTAATCGACGTTGGGACACGAGCAGCTATCGGCAGCCGGTAAGGACCAGTTGCAGTTTGTTCCCGTACTATTTCTCTTTCAAAGTATGCACTAACAGCCTCTCCCATCTACCTGTAGTCCCCGGATCCGCTATGTGACTACCGCAAGTGGATCGACCACAAGATCCACCCATATGACAAGTGGTTTCTTGACTTCGACGAGTGGAGTGACAACAAAGACCGCAAGATGCGGGAGGAGCGATGCCGCAACGACGAGCACAACGAGTGTATACGTCGGGAGATGCAAGCTCATCTCGTGGCGTGCAGGCGCAGGGAGCACGAGGCTCGCGAGAGGGAGCACGAGAGGAAGAGGGAATTGGCGGCCAAGGTCAAAGAGGCCAGCAAGGAGTTCAACGCCGAGCTAGCAAAGAAGGGAAAATGGCTCCGGTCCACATAGTAGGTCGGACCATTCTGTACTAGTCCCCCGTCAAAGGTCCAATCTATTTCCATTCCAAAAAGGCGCATATGTATCGTAGAAGTACTTCGGTTTGTTGCATCGTGTATGATGTTGTTTGTTATGCATGTAACCAAACCCTATGCGCTGTGTTATTCCCAGCTTCGTTATAAAGTCTAATTTAATTTGCAACATCAAATCTCCTCGTCTTCGCATTTGATTCTTCCGTGTTATTCCTAGCATCATTATAAATACATCCAACAACATGTATCACTTCTGGGCAAAGTCTGAAAATATTGTTTGTGAAGGATATATACCCTGAAGTGTAAAAGGTTATCAATCCACAAAAAAATGGTGCCTCCAGCCACCTGTCGCCCCGTGTTATTCACTAGCACATTATAATATCACTTATCTTTCTACTTACAACTCATTACTATCTCAATCGTCCTCACAAAATTCTACAGAAATTAAGCGCACTACAACAATATACGACGATCATAAAATGTTATTATGAAGTCCGACAAATTCCGCACTTTGATATTCTACAAAAATAACAAAAATGATCAACCAACGTTGTCACCGCACTTTTAACTTTTTAAAAATAACAACATACAATACGATTCGCTAAATGTAATACCTAAAAAATGTAATATCTATTTTAACACAGTTGTTCCAATTGGATTTGCATAATAGGAGGCCTATAAGCTAAAATCGCCTAGTGGTTGGGCAACTTGATCTAAGTCGCCCAACCACTGCGCGAGTTAGTCAACTCGCTCTACGAATGGGCGATTCCAACACATGTCGTACACCAGTTTGGCGATTAAGTCCAGCGACGCTAAAGTCACCGTTCCATTGAGCGACTTGGATATGTGTCGCGCGGTGGTTGGACGACTTGCCCAAGTCGCCCAACTGTATGGCGACCAAAGATTATTTCTTTTTTAAAAAAATTAACCAGTTTTATTTCTGTAATTCCGAATAAAAATAGATTATTTTTTTAAAAAAAAATTCAACGACTAACAATGTTATACATCGTGTTGAAGCCATTGAGAAAAGAACCATGCATACACACGCATGTTCTTCTCAAGTCTCAACGCACCGTATTATACCATCGACGTTTGATTCCTAGGTGGCAAGGCAATGTACGTAGGTGCTCAGGATAATTAGCACAGATCGAGTGGCTAGAAGCATTCGATCGGTTGCTTTCATCTGTGCATAAGAGCATTTACAATAGTCCATGTCATTTGTTACTAAGAGATAGATACATCAGTATTTAGGTGATGTGGAGGAGAGATGATGAGGAGAGAAGATAAGTTTGTTTCTAGATGAAGAGACAAACAAGTTGTTGATACTAAGACACAAGAAACAACAAAATAGTTGGAGACTTGCTTGTTACCTAAAAACTTGTTTTTTGTGTAGCAATTAAAGTCTTAGATACAAGCTCAAAAAACAATCCATTAGAATGCTTGTTTCTTTTTATTAGATTGAGTACTCTCTCTCCTTTTAGTAACAAGTTAAGGGTATCTCCAATAGTATCGTATCTAATTTTGTTATATCAACTCCACGTCACCGAAAAACAGATTTAGAGACAACACCTCCAATATGCTGTCTCTAGCAAGTTATCTCTAACATTCATGCCAAACTTATAATATTCCCACTCCTTCACCCCTCTCTCACATACACGGATTGTTTTGTCTTAGTTCGTGTGTAGAGATGATTGTTTGAAGAAGAGACGGCTTCCCTTCTCTCTCATGCTTCTTTCTCTTTCACAAAGGATTTTGCTGATATAAAAAGACTAACGATAGCTGATATCAGGGGCGAATCCACCATGGATGCTTATGGGTGCTCGAGCACCCCCTCCTCCCATCGCCGTATCCTAGTACCCATCGAGCCATCGAGGCCTACGCACCGGCGAGCTGCTCTGAACCGTGGAAGAAAGCCAGAGGCGGAGCCACGGAGGTTGAAGAAACAAGAAAAGAAAGCATTGCTTAACGGCTAAGGCCCACTGGCCTAGTCTCCAGTCGGCCCAAATGAAGAGCATAAGATGAGGTCTCAGCCTCTCTGGTTCACCGAGGACGCTGCCCAGTGCCCAGATTCGCTTTCCCCAAATCGAAAGAGGAGAGACGGAGAGCGGGAGAGAGACTCACTGAGGTCGGTGATTCGGCGCGGAGGAGGAGGTCGGAGGCGGTTGCGATTCAAGGCGCCGCTGGTTGCCATGGAGTGGAGGGGTCCAGCGCCCACCGCCCAAATGGGAGGAGGCTCGTCGGCCACTGAACTCGGTGGCTAGACGCGCCATGCTGTGGTCAAGGCCCCTGTTCGGCATGCATTGGCGGGCAGAGCGGAAGGAGGCGCCGAGGCGGTTGGTGACTCGACGCAGAGGAGGAGGCCGAGGCGCTCGCGATTCGACGCTTAGCGGCCCCAAGACGGAGTGGAGGGGTCCACCATTCAGGTCGGTGGCGCAAGATTAAGGTCAGGCCGTCATGGGCGACTTCGAACTGGCCCGGCCGGGCAAATAATGAAGAGGGGCAGAGGGCCAAGAGGTGGAGGCCAGAGGGGAACGAAGCATTGAGATTGAATCATTGAATTGAAATATTGAATGCTCTCCGATTTTTTTTTGATGGTCAGGCAAGGCAGTTCCCGATCGCCAGTCTTTGTCTTGTTGTGACTTGTGAGGAGTGTGAGTCAGTGAGGTGATCACTTATCAGGTGAGCTGGTGAAGTAATAAATATGTGATTGTGAATTTGTGATTTGTGAATCCCTATTTTGTTTTGTTAGATTATTGATGCAAATGTTTAATTAGTTGTTATTGACTTGTTGTTTAATTTGTGATTGATGAATTGATGCAGATTGTTGTTTAATTGATAGTCGCCATTAGCCGATTAGTCAATTTGTTTAATTAGTGGTTGACTGGTTGTTGTTTAATTTTGTTAGATTTATAAGGTATCAGATGAATGACTCAATGATTTGATGGTGTGCTACACTGAGCGAGAGATATTTAGAAGTCATGATAATAAAAGAATTATCCAACGCTTTTAAGACATGAAAACTCGTAGAGTGAAATTACGTCGTAATCAGATTTAGTGACTTAGTGGTATGTTTTCATTACATTTTTAATGTTTATGAATATTCACAATTTAATATTGTTTCACTAAATTTGATATTTCTTATCTACAGATCGATACTCACATATTTATGAACATTTGGGGACACATTATCCATTAAAGGTACTAAATTTATTGTATTGTATATTTTCAATTTGTTTTCTTCCTATTTATGTGTGAATTTGGTATTTCAATGACAAAACACCAGTAGATATAGCTTTGATATGCTTATACTGTGTTATAGTCTCAGCAGTAGAGCTCCTCCTCTATTTTTATTCTGGATTCACCACTAACTGATATGACCCTAGTAAATAAACTATCGTAGATGCTTATCAAGGTGCGTAAATATCATTTGTTTGCGGTCGCTCTCTGATCCATAAGTAGCTAGCTCCGTTGTCTAGCTTTGCCGTTGGGGATGTTTGCATGCGGCTTGGCTTGTTAAATTTTGTGGTTCAGGCTGCACTTTGCCATGCTTAGCTCCATAAAAAAAAATTGAATACTTTATTAGTTTCCAGGAATGTTCACGACTATTTCGCGTACATGTACGTATAAAGAAAACGCAGCTTCCTGTGCAAATACACACTCTAAAATTTAAATACGGTGTGCCTTCCGTTAGAGGGAACACTAATTAATATCGTTAATATAATATATGTTCGTTACATCAAATCACACCATCCAGAACTTTTTTTATTAATTAATCTTTTTTAATTTTTATTTTAAAGTTAACCTCGGCGCACTTTATTTCCAAATTTGATCTCTTTGATCACGCTACCACCCATGACATAACAAAACAACGCTGTTACGCCACAGGATAAGTCCACAGAATAGCACTTTTGGTCACACCGCTGGTCATGGCGTGACCAAACAACACTATCACGCCACCACCCATGGCGTGACAAGAACATACCCCAGCGTGACAGCGTTGTTTTGTCACGCCATGGGTGGTAGCGTGACCAAAAAGGTCAGATTTAGAAATAAAGTGTGTCGAGAGTTAACTTTAAAATAAAATTTTTAAAAAGATTATTTAATAAAAAAATCCACCATCCATCATGATTAGATCTGTTCAAAAGGCGGGCTAGACCGGGCTACGAGCCGGGCTTGAAAAGCCCTATTTAAAATGGACAGTTCGAGCCGCCTACCCGACCGTAAAAAAATTTTTTTATTTAAAAATAATATTTTAATCATTTTCCAGAATAAAAAAGTGATATTTAATTCATTTTTAGAATTAAAAAAAGTAGGTTTTCACTGTTTTAATTCACTTTTTCTAGCCTTCGCCAAAAATCGGCCCCAAGCCCGCCTCAACAGGTCGGGCTCTTGCCGGCCGACGGGTCGGGTCGCCCGTGAACACCTCTAATCATGATCAACACCCGTCTTAAAATTAGAGTAATTTTACGACATTCTACCGGTAGTATATGATGGTAGTATAAATTAAATCTAAACATTGATTTGTTAAGGAAACAATAGATTTTTTCTTGTATTTATAATTTTCGTTAAGGTATTATGAACTTTTCTAACCAGAGTTGAAAATATTACCCTTGTATCATGTGATTCCCACATAGACAAATACAATTATACCCTTTGGGATTCTACTGCTCATACGATCGGATGTAGTATAACTAAATCTTAACTAATCTGGATCATTTAATAAAAAAAATAAATGACCCATATTAAATTAATTGTACCGTAAAAAAGCTCTAAAATTATTAGCAGATCGATCGTTTTGCAACAGAATTTACCGGTGTGGCACATCGATTACTGGCCGTGCAGTAAAGCCGTGATGGCAACAATATGTTTTTGCTCTTAATTGTCTCGGCCGCATGAACAGCACCGGCCAGCGCGGTGCATCATGAATTCATACGTCTTAGGGAAGCTACGCACGCATACAGCTTAAAATACTGCCAGAGTCAGCGGGCCTAATTAAGCAACCGTACAAGTACAGTACTCCCTGTGGGATTATGTCAACTCCAAATTTAAAATTTAGAATCTTCTCTGTTCACAGCACTAGTTCCTGATCAATAACTAGTGACCACAGTTACACCGTACCATTGAATATCAAACACATATCATAAAAACGTAAAGCTATTGTACAATAATAAATAAAGCGTAATTATACCTTATGACGTTTGTCTTCCTCCAGAATGGCCAACCATTCTAAATACCTTTAAAGAATCAACAGCGAAACCAGAATAACAATATAACATGTGGGACCCTCACGATATACCCACAGGCAATCGATTGGGGCTCACGACCTAGTTCTTGGTCTTCTTGATCTCCAGTCTTGACCAATACTCATAATTGTCTATGTAGTCTTTTTTTATATTTACTGACTAAAACAATATAAAAGCAATTATATCTGAGTACACAACCGTACTCGCGAGCCTACATGCAATGCAATTATTATATATGCAAGGCTAATCAAGGGAGGTTCATGGTTCTTTTATTTGCACAAAGCTAAATTTGAATTAGATTATGTAGTAGCAATTTCTGAGACTTAGTATTTTAACTAACACAAGTTTTCATAAACTGAGTTTTGTTGTAAAGTACTAGTAGAGGCTCCAACCTCCTATACCATCTCATATTCTTTCTTAGGTCACATCTCGTACTTACCACTACTTCTCAACCAGGTCATCTTAACTCTCTAGGCTCTACCCAATATTTCAAATCACTGGGCTCCAACCCATTCTCTCATTCCACTCATAAATCATTTTATAAAAATAAAAGCTACTTCGAGCAAGTTCTCGGCACCGCTCATGACCGTGAGCACGGCTATCTAGATAGTTTTCTTACTCTGCAAAGTTCGTACACTTTACCCTAAAGAGATAATCATCTTATAATATCCCTAACACACTTCCATAGGTGCGCAACTAAGTTGATTATCACAAGACCTTTGCAATGCCCCACCTCAACGCAACTCTACGCCGCTAGGTATCACCTCCTTGGGCCACGCCCCCAGGAGGTCTCCCACGTATGCCGTATAGATCGATGACTCTCTTAACCTTAATTCACTCCACACACACACCAATGATGAAGTTGCAAGGCGACGGACAAGTTAGTTAACCAGGTCGTACCCATTATAGACTTGTGGTTGCACTGTTTTTACACGAGAGATCATCACAAGATATGGATCCTTAATTGACTCGGGCGGTACATCCACATACCTACTCTGTAGTGCACTCGGCACCACCCACTCTTTCCAGCCACCCGAGTCTAAATCTATTTTTGGGTTTTCACTTTTGTTTAGAAAATACTTTTCTGCTCCAACATATCAGCCTGGCTCATACCTCGACTGCCCAATCTCATTTCAAATGTTTTAATGATGTCAAGGCAATTTACTGCCTGCATGCCAATGTCACTACGCAAAGCTAAGCATGACCCTTACATATGTATTTAGACCATCTCCAATGTTGTGTTTTAGCCGGTTCAAATAAGGAGAGAGAAGACATTGAATCGATTCAATACATTGGAGGGGTCGATTCCAACAAAAAATGCATGAAATCAGACTCTACTTAGGAGTCAATTCAAATCATTAAACAAATCATATGAGTATTAAACAACTACATAGGAGATAGCGTGGTTGAGAGGGGGATACTATTATTTTATGGTTTTTTAATGTAACGTGGATCCCAGTTATTAGTAGGAATCAGTTCAATACATTAGAGAAAAATAAGCTCAATTCCTAGAATGCTTATGTGGCATGACTTTGAATCGACATCGGTTCAATACACTAAAGGTGCTCTTAGAAGCTATCAGGTATTCCATTAATCTAGGGTGACAAAGGATAATATCTAAGTTCAAGGATTGAAAATTTATACACAATTATTAGTTAGGGCATTAACTATAAGCTAAAGTAACATACATGTCTAAAACATAGCAATACAATTTCATAATTGAAAACAATATAAATTGCATGAAAACTTAGAAGCAAAATAATCAAAGTGTCGACTCGCCTTGCTCAATGTTCTGATAATCATCTTGCTCAATGGTTCGATAATCATCCTGTTCAATGTTCTCATAACCTTGTTCTTGTTCTGTCCGAGACTTCCGTTCCATCATAGCTTTAGATTCTATCTACGCAGAATGCAATTGAACTCGAGAACATCTGAAAGCAACCAAATGAAATCCAATAAACCAAGGACATTCAAATGAAATGAAACACTTCAAATGAAAGTAAACAAACCTAGGCGTGTTTGAAGAAGGAAAACACTTCAAACAAAACTAAACATACTTATCGACATCTTGAAAGAAATAAGAACTTCAGATGAGACCAAAACAAACTCATCTGGGGTTGATGAAGGAAATACTTCAGTCCACAATAAATAAATCTCAACTCTGTTTGTTTGGTCTAGTGGTGGGGTCTTTGATCGACAGTTATACTTAGGGTTAGGTAACCGATTGATCCGGAGTGAGGGCGAGAGGGATCGAGCTCTCGAGAAGTCCACTAGTGTAGAAAGTGATGAATCCAACGGAAAGGGAGAGAAATGTCCGTAGGAACAATCTTTAATGGTTACCTAGGTGGGAGAGATCACCCAGTTAGACAGGATCCTTTGATCCACCTTCGGATCATGAATTTGTACATCTACCGGGAGAGAATAGCGATGAATGAAAGCTAGAGCCTAGGTGATGTTTTTTTGGTAGGTGAACTTCTATCATCCACTTGGGAACATACCAACGCTGCTCACGCGGCGCCTAGCTACTCTAATGATTCTTTAATTATTACTTCCTATTTACCGAGGAAGTTCCATGATGGTCAGGTGAGACCCATGCATAAGTGCAGTGTTCGCTCTAGGTAGACATAAGTCTCACCGACACATGGGACCTAGTTCACTTAATGGTTTTCTTATCGATTCATATTTATCAAGGAACTTCCATGAGCCTTAGCTGGAACTTCCAAGTACTAGCTAGACATCAGCCTAAGAACTTGATCAGGGGCATCTACAGGTTTGGATTCATCTACGAGGTTATATATACTTAGCTAAATTACTTGCGTGACCCAGCACACACTAAGGTAAACCCATCATACTAGGTTGATCCGTAGCTACAGCATGTTTTAATGTCTACCTCTAGTTTAGTAAATTACTATGTTATGGTTTATGACTCCCGCCTATTAACCTTTGCTTAGTGATCGACCATATTGTCTTGATTACTATCACTAGTACGAGGCTAGGTCATAGCCACTTCTAACCTTCCTTAGGGTTTATCACTACTACACTTTACTTGGCATCGAAAGGTAGTTAACCTTACGTTAGGGAATCCTAGGGCTATCGCCTAGTGACACATTGGTTCCCCTGGTTATCTTATAGCATTAACAGGTTTTGGGTTAACCTTCCTAACTGAATGGGCCCTAGTTGTGTTTGAGCTGATTAGCCAAATGATGTCTACTTGTAAGTGCGTGCCTCTATGATGCATTGTTTTATTTCTACTCTACTAATGGTTGTATGCGTCATTGACGTACTATCATTATTAGCATTTACCCTTGTTATAGCAACGGCCTAGGTCCTACCAGTCGTTTGACATTTTATGTGCCTAACTTTGTAATAATGGGGACACAAGGTTTTGTGTTTTATCTGTTAACATCTTCATGTAACATCTACTGACAAGCCTTAGTTAAGTATTCTTAATGCTCTTATCACCTTAGCCTTGGCCTAGGGTTTACCGCCTAGGGTTCGGACACACATCACATAATTCAAATGTCATTTAAAAATTCAAATGAACTCCAAAATGCATGTTTTTTTGGTTGATTGGATAGTGCTTGATTTTAGACGAATATAGGAACAAGAATTGTTCGATTTGGATTTAGAACGAGAGAGAACGGGCTCTTCGGAATCCAAACCCTGGTTTAATTCCTGAAAAAGGAAAAAGAGAGAGAATCCTCTCTCTCACAGGTGGGGCCCATGACCCTTTTCTTTTCTTTTTGTTTTATTCTTTAGTTGGAAATACCCTAGTGTATGACAGGTGGGACCGGCTGTTTTGTTTTGTTTTTCATTTATTTTCCTAAAGAAATCATTATTGACAGATGGGGACCAACTATCATAGACTGGGTTCACATGAACAATGTATGGACTAGGGTCCATACGCACTGTAACGGTCCACCGGGTGGTTAACTGTGCATTTAACGCACCGGGCCCGCTGTCATTGAGTTACAGTTAAAACTCCTCATTAACTATTCATCGGGCCCACTTGCTAGTCTAATCGGAGCAATTAATTAACCGACAGTTAATTAACGCTTAGCCCTAACCGACCGAGATTACGCTTTAAATGCGTGGCAACAGTAGTTGTTTGTTTCAGACAAGCAAAGGAGCTCCAGGGAGCTTCTTGGCTGCTCTCGCCACCAACGAGAGGGGGCACGGCGGCACCGAGTAAATCCAAAAATGGGTTCCCACGAGGCAGGCGGTCCAAGGGGTACTGACAGCGAGGGCTATGGTGGCTCGTAGCGGCGACGCTAAAGCAAAGTGCGGCGACGGTGCACGGTGCTACGGCGAACATCACACTCCGGTGACACTTTCGCCAAACCGGCACACACACCAGCATTTAGGAGGGATGGGGAACCTACCGGCACCGATGACGATGGCGGGAAAGGCCGGAGAGTGGCTAGCGGCGATGACCCACGGTGACGCAATGAGCTCCACACGGCGGCGGTAAGCTGTGGGGGGAGGGGAGCCTTGAGGCATTGGGAAAGCATTAGGTTGGTGAGGAGGTGGTCAGTGAGGGAGGAATTGGGAGGAGGCTCACCGGAGGCAGTGCGTCGGTGGATTTGGTTCTTTAGACTGGAGACGAAGAAGACAGCGCGGGAGGCAAGCTTTTGTGAATGAAAAGCAAAATTAGTTGAGGGAAAATATTCCTTGGGCTCCGAAACGTATGGTGACGAGAGTTGTGAGGTATATATTTCACCAGAGTAGCAAGGAGGTGATGGCGGCATCGTGGCCAAAACAGGAGCTCACACTTCCCTCGCTGGTTCTCTCGGTGAGAAGGAGAGGGAAGAAGGAGAATGGCTGGGCGAGAGGATAAGGGAGCTCAGGGTGGCTCTTATAGGTGAGAGGGGGGGGCAGGGTGCAATGCGATGTGAGCAACGAGGTGGCCGGTGACATTTCAATGTGGTAGCAGTGCTCTAGATATGACACAGTTAGGCGGCACGATGGCGACAAGTATGGGCGGGATCGTGAAGCATCCCAGTGTAAGATTGAGGATGCCGACTAGAAGGGGGTGAATAGGCGGTTTTAAAAACTTCTTTGGCTAAAACCGAGTTTTAAGCGGAATTGTAAATCAATTCGGTTTTGCACAATTGAAGCATAAATCAACTAGTCTTTACTAAGTGCACCAACAATATGAGACTATATAAAGAAAGTAATCATACACATACAAGTAAGCAATTTAATTCAAGTAATCTAACTTGCACAAAGAAAAGCACAAGAAAGCAAACCATAATGACACGATGATGTTTTACTGTGGTGATCGGAGACTTACTGGTCTCCCCTAATCCACGTTGAGGTAAGCCCAACCACGTTGGACCGGCTCCACGAATTAAGCCAAACACCTCCGAGGTAAGTCCAATAACTTGGACCGGTTCTAACAAGAACCAACACCTCGATCCACTAAGGTTGCTCTTTCTCCACTCCGAAAATGGCGAACACCAAGCTGCTCACAAACGCCTGGGTCTTCTCACAACCTTCTTTGAGAAGATCACCGAATCACGACGCCTCCACGCCGTCTAGGTGTCTGTAGGATCAAGGATAACCGACTAGAGGGGGGGTGAATAGGAGATTTTTAAACTTTTTGATAATTTAACAAATTTGGCCAATTAAGAATTATGTCCAAACAAGATACAATTCTATCTAAGTAAACAACACAAGATAAAAGCTATAATTGTAAATGCGGAATAAGTAAAGACAAGAAATGACCACAACGACAAAGGACTTTTTCCCGTGGTATCGAAGACTTACCGGTCTTCACTAGTCCACGTTGAGGAAGCTTGAACGAATCAAGCCGGCTCTATGAATTAAGCCTCCCTCGATCACTATAGTAGTTCTTCCTCCGCCCCGGAGATGACGAACTCTAAGCCACTCACAAACTTGCACCGGCCTCTTCACAATCTTCTTAAAGAGATCACCGTGCTCCACCGCCAAGGCCGTCTAGGAGTTTGGCAAAACTCCAAGAGTAACAAATCAATGACCTTCGCTTGACGGCGTTCAAGTGCAATAAGACCAATCTAGAATGAGTAAATGCACTTGAAAGAACTCAACCACCTCACAATGAATGCCCAAGAGGAGTTTTGAGTGTTGAGTGAATGCTCAAGGCTCTCAAGGCCCTAAGGATGTTAAATGAACACTGGCTCCTCGTCCTTGAGCAGGTGTGGGGGTATTTATACCCCCACCAACAAATATTAGCCGTTGGGACAGAAATCCCCAAATTTCAACGAATTGCGGTACTACCGCCGGCTAAGGGCCGGTACTACCGCACCCTTGTCAAAGCTCTGTAACGGTTATAACAGAGGCATTAAAATGCTCTGACATAGCTGTTGAAATTGTGGCGCGGTACTACCACCAACTATCATGCGGTACTACCGCTCACGCCGGTTGTACCGCTCATAAGTGCAGTATTACCGTTCCAAGTAAATTCAATCTCAGCTGAAAAACACACTTGTCTGGAAAACATATACCGCTCCATTAAAATTGGAATAACCATAGTGCGGTAGTACCGTTCAAACAACGCTGGTACTATCGATCTCAGGGTTTTGCAAATTTAGCCAAAATGGAGCTTCTCTGTAGTTTTTATACCGCCACAAAACAATTGGAACAGCAAACAAGTAAGCAATTTAATTCAAGTAATCTAAATTGCACAAAGAAAAGCACAAGAAAGCAAACCATAGTGACATGATGATGTTTTTACCGTGGTGATCAGAGACTTGCTGGTCTCCCCTAATCCACATTGAGGTAAGCCCAACCACGTTGGACCGGCTCCACGAATTAAGCCAAACACCTCCGAGGTAAGTCCAACCACTTGGACCGGTTCCAACAAGAACCAACACCTCGATCCACTAGGGTTGCTCTTTCTCCACTCCGGAGATGGCGAGCACCAAGCCACTCACAAACACCCGGGTCTTCTCACAACCTTCTTTGAGAAGATCACCGAACCACGACGCCTCCACGCCGTCTAGGTGTCGGCAAACACTAAGAGTAACAAGTCTAGAACTCTCACCTGAACTAATCAAGTATCTAAGTTCAAGTGGATACTCAATCCACTACCTAATGCAACACATGCAATTACGGTTTGCTTCTCAAAACTCACTAAGTGCAACACATGCACAAATGAGAATAGAGGGCTTGCTCTTAGATCAATGGAAATGAATATGGCACCAGTAACTCTCCCACAACCGGCCAAGGTGGGTATTTATAGCCCACACACAAAAACTAGTCATTGACAAAGTCTCGCCAAAAATCACCGAAGCAGACGATCGCTAACCAAGTTATGGACGACCGCACCTCTGCTGAAGACAAGAACGGCTATATCGTAAGCTCTGAATTAGCCGTTAGAAATCGGCGCAGTAGTACCGCCAACCAACATGCGGTACTACCGCTGCGTCCGGTCGTACCGCTCAAGGAGCGCGGTACTACCGTTCGCAAAGTTTCGATCTCATTAAAAGACACGCTTTGGAAAACACGTATCGCCATTAAAGGCATCCAGACAACCGCTAAGCGGTATTACTGTTCGCAACCACGGTACTACCGATTTCCAGGAGAGGCGCCGAACCAAAAAAACACCGCTACTAATTTAAACGAACCGCCAACTGGAAATCGGAACAACCGACGTGCGGTCATATCGCACCAGGATCCGGTCGTACCGTTGAGCGGTAGTACCGCCAACAACACGTCGGTACTACCGTTTTTCCTGAGAAAACAGCAGTTTGCATCCAAAACAAACTCAATTGAAAAACACATTTGACAATTGACAAGTGATGCAAACAAAAGTTAAAGGCAAGATTCTCAATAAGTTGCAAAACACATTTGACAACTTTTAGAATCAATGCCACAAGGAATAAGGTACATAGACTTAAACCATTTGCAAAACACATTCGCAAACTAAAGTCACATGCTACAAGGATTATACATGAGCTCCGACTATTTACAAAACGCATTCGCAAATATAAGCAACATGCTAAAGAGAGCTAGAGCAAACACAAAGCTGTCAACACATGACTAACTCAAGCTACTAGTCAAGACCCCTCTTAATAGTACGACAACCTATACTAGCAATCCGGTCTCCAACCAAACACCAAGACCGGTAAAAGACTAGGAACACATCCTTAGCCCTAACTAGTCATACCTTTGCCTTGCACAACCTCTTGAAGCTTGATGACGCATATCCTTACTTCAAGTCCGGGTTCTTGACTGGATAATCATCAACACATGATGATTTCCTTCTTCTTGAACATCATCAACACATGATGATTTCCTCTTCTTCAAGAAACTTGATATGATGCTCATCAACACATGATGACATTCTTTTCTTGAACTTGGCTTGATGATCATCAACACATGATGATTTTCTTCTCTTCGGGATCTTGATTCGCATCAACACATGATGCATCCTTTATTTCAAGCTCTTGACTTGATGACGATCAGCTCGTGATGTCACCCAAAATCTTCATCCTCATGGAACATAACCTATTTCACCAACTCATGGAAAATGTTAGTTCCACAATATAATTATCATTAATTACCATGACATACCATTAACTCATAATGGTGGGACAGGATACCACAATCTTTCCCTCTATGGTAATTGATGATAATCACTTCAATTTGCAAATAATTGAATGTAGATTGGTATGAGTATATACGAACTACACAAGTTGCATATACTCAAAGAATATATGAGCATATATGAACTACACAAGTCTCATATACTCAAGGATATGTTTCAAAGTAAAGATCCCAAATATATGTGGACAAAGGAATATGGATCAATACTAATGAAACCACAAAACATAGAGTGAACTCCTCCTAGATGTGTGCATACATGAATGTGTAATAGAACCATATGCACATATTCAAGTTAAACTTTTGATGGAGTTCAACCTATATTTTGGATTTGAAGAATGCAACAAGATATAAGATTATGATGTCGAATGCATACCTCTTTGATTTTCACCTTTATATCCAAATGAGACTAAGCAATAGGTATATCAATAAACATGTTAGTCTCACAAATGGATTTGTCATTAATAACCAAAATACTCCATTAACTCATAACGGCGAGTCTAGATTCTTCACCCGGGCGTGAGGCTCGCAACGAGGCTCACGATGCAGAGGACATCGGCGGGGGCACGTGCCTGCGTTTTGGTGAGAGTGAGTGCCACATGGAAGGAAAGAAGAGGGAGAAGGTGACCAATGCCTGAGGAAAGGAAGGAGAAGGTGACTAGCAATGCTTGCTGGGATGGTTGGGCTGCAGCACATGCGGTCCAACTGGTTCAGCCAGAGGAATAGTGGAAGGAAAAAAGGAGAGAAAAGAAAGAGAAAAGGGGGAGAAAAGAAAGGAAAAGAAAAGGGAGGTGTTGGGTTGGGCTGGGTAGTTATAAAAAATAGCTTTTAGATATACTATGAAACATGCAGAGGGATGTGACTGGTCGAAAATCGATATGTTCAGATAAAAAGTAGTGCATGGCCGTACCATAGGTGGTTGCAGAGTTGACCACATGAAGTTATCCATCACTAGATCGAGAAAAAGATTGAACAGTCCATGGATAACATATATCTTACTCAGAGTTCGATTAGATATCGTGAGGCAAAAGGAGAATGCGCAAGCAGGTTGCTTAGTCCGACCAGATACAACTGGTCATATGGGGATACGGACTAGTCGTGAGCTGGTCGTAGATGATCACAAACTGGTCGATGAACTAGTCGTGACCAGATACAAACTAGTTGCGGGTGACAAGGATATGGTCGTAGATCATATTGCATAAGATTCGTTCGATATTATCTTTATGTGTATTCGGAAATCGCTTTGTCCTGCTAGGAACCTCTATCGACTCGTGGATCGGAAAGGGATTTATGGGTCACGACCGATTACGCATGAACCTACAGGGTCACACACTTAATGAGTTGAAACAAACTAGTTCGGATTAGATCCATTAGGGTCTCTTTATAAGGTAGGCATGAGACCTTTTCGATAGAGTAGTACCACCCACTAAAACCCTAACTGCCACCTCCCCGAAGGCCCTGTCGTGCACACTAGTGCTAGCACATTAACGCGCGGCATTCCATCCATGGAAGTGTGGATACCGTATAGGCGCTACTGCACTGATAGAAGATGGTCCGCGACGAACATATGGAACGTGAGAGGCTGATGGAGAAGACGATCGGCGGCCAAAAACGTTGGATGGTCGACTACTTCCACTTAGGAGTGGAAACAGATCAGATAGTTTCCGACTGATTCGGACGGAAATGGATTCGGATTATCTCGGATCGCATTTTTCTCGGATACTTTTCGGATCGGAAATGAATTCGGATTATTTTTTTTGTCGGAAACGAATACGGTAGATATGCTATCCGGCGGATACGAATACGGATTATCTACATAAGAAGAAGTCCGGATATCCGGATTTCAGCCGAAAAGAGAAAAGGAGATTTTAATTGATTTCCGATTTTCAGAAAATGCAACAAATCAAATGACCTTTTATAAAATAGCAAATAGAGTTAAAAAAATTCTAGAAAAATTCACAAGAATTCCTTAAATTATTTTGAACTTAATAAAATTAATTCCAACTTAAATCTAGTTTTTATTTTTGCACATAAATTATTTTTAATTTATGGAAAATAGGAAAAACATTTTTAAAATCCGTAAAATTCAAGAAATTAATTAAAATTTCCTTTTTCGCTTTAAATCCAATAAAATCCCGTAAAACTCAATAAATTTTATTTTTGATATTAAAAACTAGGAAATTAAATAATTGACTTTATTTTATTATTTTTTAGTTTTAACCAGGAAAACTTTTTTCAATATCAGAAAATCCAATAAAATAATAACTTTATTAATTTTATTTTTGGTAACATACTTTAGGATGTTACAGTCATTTGCGTATAAATTAACCATCCAGCCTGATCAATGTTAGTGCGAACTAAGTTTTATGTTTGTGATGAACTAAGTGTGAATGCGTGATGACTTGTGATTTTGTGAGTTATGACTTATGAGCTAAATGTAGTAAACTAAGTGTTATGTCTGTGATGAACTAGTTAATGCAGTTTGCTAGTGTCAATATTATGTGTGGTTACTGAAAATATGAACAATTCATGAATGTTTGCATTAAATAAACTAGTTATATGTTTTCATTAATTTCTGGCATACAATTTAAGGGGTTTTTATGTTCTGAAAAATATCTGCGACCGTATTCGTTTCAATTCGTATTCGCTCTGTATTCGATATTATTCGTATCAGTATTCGTATTCGGAGTATCCGTATCCGGATCCGGGAAAAAATATGAAAATAAATATGGCAGAGTTATTATCCGTCCGTATCCGGTTCGTTTTCACCCCTACTTCCACTACATCGATGTGCGTGACGTTGGATCGGACTACTCTAATTCTTCTTTCGTTGCACTGCGCGTCTAGTGGTAGCGATATATGATCTCTTACTTGTATAACTTTCTAGCTTACACGGTAAATTTTTTAATTATATGCTAATGTACGTAGGGAACACAATTCACTACATTCACACAATAGGGTATTAGTGCGCTCAAAACTGAGCCGAAAACCAACGACGACACACAAATGCATGCTAGTAGCAAACACAAACATCTTCCTCCCTTATCCGGTACGACAACGACAGCAAACAAAAAAAAAACGTCCAGAAACAAAAAAAAAAGGAGCAACAAGGGAGAATAATAAAACCGTCGACAAACCGAGAACCGGCCAATCCAAAGCCGCGATGAAGCAGGGGATTTTTGCATCAGATCCAAAACACCAACCGGACCATGGCGCAGGGCCCACCCGCAGAGACATAACACTCGGCCAGCAATCTTATCTACCGGATATATTCTACTCTCATATCCCATTCGGAAACACATGAATTTTACATTTTTTTTAAAAAACAATTCAATTCCAGCAATAATTAAGGGAAAGAAATCCCGCCTTCTAAACGGACCCTCATTTTTCATCCACGAGTGACCTGCAGTAAGACAGTAGTACAAGCAAAGCGGTCATCGGTCAAATTAGTTTACTGAAGTCGACAGATTGATAGAAGATGTTCAGAAGCGAGGCCAAAAAACGGTAAAAAAAAACGACGCAAGTCAGCATGGCAAGAGCTTGCCGCACGTCAGAAAACGACTAATATTTTTTCCTCTCCTCTGGAAGAAAAACTCAAGAAAGACCGCTACTAGCACGGTAGCACCCACCACCACCGGCGGCGGCAGGCGGGCGCTTTTATAGCTGCACACCCATTTGCCACACGGAAACCCAGGCAACTGCCACCCCCCTCTCTCTCCAAGCAACTCTTACTCTAAAAGCATTTACAATAAACTTATATCAGTTCTCTATAATTATTGTTATGTAGGATTTTTACCGATGTAGATAAAAAAGAACGATGATGTCTACAAATCCTATAGCTGACCATAGCATTAGAAACAAGAAAAACATTAAAAGATTATGTGTTCTATAGAGACAACTAAAAAGACAGCAACTATCTATACCATTGTATAGGCTATCTTTAGTGTTGTCTATAGGTGATATAAAAAATTACTAAATTATTATAGATAGCAGCGGTCTTTACCATTATACGTGCCTTAAATCTTAAGCCTCAGTTTTACCAAACCACCCATGCTGATTCGGCCACTGACACGAGGCCCCACTGGGGGTAGTCCCGTCATTTCGTCTCCGGCACAGTGGGCGAAAGAGCGGAAAAGTCGGGGGCCTCCCGGGTCGGCGTCTCGCCATTCTACTACACGGCCCGCACCCTACCACTGACATGAGGGACAGCGCGCTGGGACCCATGTGTAAGTGGAGGTGAGTTCGGTGAGGGCGTGGCGCGGAGGGGTCGCCGCGCGGCGTGTAGCTGTAGGTGGTGACGAGGAGGAGGATGGCGGGATTATTTTATTGGCCATATGCGTGTTTTATTCCGCCATTTAAAAGGCCGGACGCCACGCCGTGGCTTTGGTTCGCCTCCACGCCCCCTCATTTCCACCGCACCCCCCACATCTCCCTCGCCTCTCTCTCTCTCTCTCTCTCTCTCATCCACGCCTCAACTCTGCTCCCATCTGGTTGGGATTTGGGGTTCGTTCGTTCGTTGGTCTCCAGTTGCGTCAGTCACCGGCCGGCGCCATGACCGCTGCCGACGACGAGGCGGCCGCCGACATCATCTGCTCGCTCCGCGCCGCGGACCTCGCGGGCTGGACGCCGCCCTGGTGCAGGCTGCCCCCTGCCCGCGACGGCGTGAAGGAGGAGGAGCTGGCCTGGCCGGCGGTGGCGCGGGGGAAGCGGTCCCGCTCGCGCCGCCTCTCGCCGTCCGGCTCCGGCTCGGCGGCGACGAAGGGGAGGTGGGCCCGGGGCAGCCCGGCTTCCCCCCTAGACTACAGCGGCGGGTCCGGCGCGTCGACGAGCGGCGGCGAGGACGGCGCCTTCTGCTCGCCACCGGCGGCCGTCCACCGACACGCGGGGCCCACGCCCACCCCTGCCGCGGCAGCCAAGGTACGTACGCGCGTGCATCATCCCCATCTCCTGTTCCTCTGCAGCTCTGGGTTACTTCTCCCCTCTCTCCCCGCCGTCTCGTGGCTGGATGCTTGCTTTCCGTTCCGCACGGACCTGGTCTGACGAAACTGCCCCTCCGTGTCAGCAAACAATAGGACGACCTCTCGATGAAACATCGCTTTTCTTTCCTCTCTCCCCCTCCGTCTCTCGCTCGCTCACCCGCTTTTTGTTTCGCGCGATCTTTTCTAAACCTCATCGTCTTTTGTTCTCTTTTCGCCTTTGCTCCCAAGGTTATTCCGGTAAAAACGCCATGGATATTTCGCAGATCTCTCGTCTTCTTTTCTCAACAATCCCAAAATTTCCATCTACTTGCTGCTGCTCTCGAGTGGCGCGGTAATACGTGTTTGTTTGGCGTGGTTGACTCGTACTACCTTGGAGGGAGGGGCAGTGGTGGCAATTCACACGGGTGGGTGGGGTTCGGCTCCCACTCCAGCCACGAGCCGCATGCCTCCGCGGCTTTCCCAAACTGCCCTCGCCTCGTCGCCCACGGGGGAGCCCAACCCCTGTGGGCAATCTGGTCATTTCGCCCGCCCCCTTATCCTCCGGTGCGGCGTTTGGTTTCCACACTTCCTTCTGTAGTTGTGGTGGTGGGGACTCGGAGTCAAACCGGCGCGGCGTTTGGTTTGGTGGGCACGGGCGGAGCGGGCGTCGGGGAGGTGGCACGCCACGTGGGCACCTTCTATTGGCTCACGTCGTTTCTGTGCCCGGTCGCGTACACCGTATGGGGCCGTGGCGCAACCGCGCAAGACACTGAGGCGAAGAGCCGAGGATTGCAGGCGTAGTAGATATAGTCCCTTTTTTATTAATGGTTACTGTTTCAAGGCGAAATAGTAAAAATAATGTATCCACGAATGAATTTGAAAAAAAGCACAAAGGACGTACTTCTGCTGCGTCTCCACCGAGCAGTGAGGGCGTTATAGGGATCCCAGCAATGAGAGGCCGCCATTTTTTGCCAATTCGTTTATGGAGATGTTACTTTTGTCACAAAAATTACGAATGAGCTATTTTCACTGTTCCGGCACGGTTCCATTTTAGCCGATAACTCTTAAGATACAACACGCCACGGCAACTTGGATGAGGCCACCTGTTTGCATGGCGTGGCATGGAGGGCCCCGGGTGCCAGCAATGCGGTTTCTTGTCAGGCCGCGCAGACGTGTTCTGCCAGGCGGGCCCACCTCCCGGTGGCACGCATCGCTTTTTTTGAGCTTTTCCCTGCGACGATAGGCGATCGTGTACGGGGTCCCACCTGTCATCTTCTTGTAGCAGGGACATGAGATGAAGGAAATAAACCATTGGTTCATTAATCACATGGAGATCACTCGACAGATGAGCACTTCGTGTCTACGTGTGTGTGTGTGTGTGTTGATGTCTTCTCCTCATGATGTAGTATGTCGTAATGTGCTTCATGTGATTGGCTAACGCAGTAATGGGTGCAATCTTGGTGTGGGTTAGTTTGGTGCCGTTTTCCAACGAGCCCTAGCTAGGCTCTTGGATCTTGGTCGCTTACTCCTTTCTATCTGGATTTTCTTTTTGAAGAAAAAAAAGAGAGAACATGCATCTCTTGTTGCTGTCTGCATCAGTTATGCGTTGGGTGGACTGTTGTGGGTTGGCTCTGGTGGTGGCCCGTGTTGTTCGTTTCTACCAGCACCACATAGCTAGTACAATTACATTGGCCGTCAGATGACATGCGTATGCTTTCTTTTGTCCTGCTGCAGGTGGCCCCCGCCGGACGGCGCCCGTCGATCCTGCCGGCCCCGCCGCCCCGGCCCGCCGGACAGCGGCCGCGGAAGAAGATGGTAAGCCGCTCAGCTCCTCACCTCCCGGCTCCCGCACAACCTCAGACAGCACGGCACAATAGTCGTACTGCTACTCAGTTACTACTCCATTACTACCAGAAAGCAAGTTTCACCGCGGTGAGGTAGAAAAGTATGGGCAGATAGGATTCGTAGTAGACAGCTTTGAGTCTGAGCTTTGAATGCCGCCTCCTACCGCATCTCCCCCATCATTTACGCTGTTGCGCAGGCCAGGCAAAAGAAAGTATTTGGCCTAGTCAGTAGCCAGCCAGAGAGAGGGCTTGTTTGGTAGGAGGTCTGGACAACTTAGCTGAAATTGATGTCCGTAAGTAGTCTGAACATTAGATGATTTTTATTTGGCTAGCCTGAAGATGGATTGTTTGGTTTGGTTGAAAGCGGATCGGTGAAAGAAAAATAGGACGATGGATTGAAGATGGAACGGTGGATGGAGCCGTCTGACTCTCAGGCGCTCATTTTTTGTCGCCTGGGCATGGGAGATCGTCTGGCCTGGCAGCGATGCAGGAAGCTTACCAAACAAATAACCGGCAGCTTACAGGCTCCCGGCCAGGCAATTTGCCGCCGAGGCTAAGCAAACACGCCCTGAGTCAGTCACCCAGTCGCAAGGGAAAGGCTTGAATTTTATATGTTTGTAGTAGCTTAGTCTAGAATAAAGCAGCTGGTGCAGCTAGCCTCTGCCATTGGAAAGAGAAGGGAGAGAAGAGAGGTAGGCAAAAGTGGTATCGGCTTGTTTGCTTTGAGCCTGGTGGCTTTTTGCATGACCGGGAGAGGCGCTGGAAACTGCCAGGTGTTTGTTTGGATGCATTCTGCGTTGCCGTCAGGCCCAGGCTCGCTGTGCCAGGCCAGGCGCCAAAAACCAATGCCCAGAGTTAGGCTGCTCCATCCATGTTCACAGCTTCGATCCAACACTCTATTTTTTATTCATCAATTTCAGGCGTAGACTTTCAACCAAAAAACTCATATTCAGGTTTGTCTGACTAGACAAAAATCATCTACTTTTCAGACTACCTCTAGGCACCATCAACCAAACAAGCCGCAAAGGCTGTCTGCCCAAAAAGATCCTCACCTCATCATCACCTTATGGTCCTGCGACGAAAACAGGATCAAATTTCACAGAAAGCAAAGCAAGATTCACATCTGTTTCTTGTCTCGCTTGGTGGCTTGATTTGGCCTGAAGTTGCTTATTGGTGTGATTTGCAGAGGCTCCCGGAGATCCAGCAGCTGGTGCGGTCCCTGACGGTGGAGAACGATGGCCTTCGCGAGGTGATCAATTGTTTGATCCCTAATCCGCACCTCTCGCAGATTACGCTGTTAGTTTTACTCATGGTGTTTCCTTTTCTTGTATCTTCTCATCTGAAACAGGAGATGAAGGCGTTGCAGAGAGCTTGCACGGCGCTGTCCAAGGAAAACGGCAAACTAGAGGTTAGTGGCACACCACCAAATCCTTAACTCCTCTCTTTCGCGCACATGTGGCGTGCAGGCCACCGTATGCTTGTGCAGTTGGTATAGCTTAAAGCATAAGCGAAGTGATAAGCTTCCCAACTTGCTAAAACTAGAGCGTCCTGAGCCTCCCAATGAAGCAGTGGTCCCTAGTTAGCATTGTGCCCTTCTTCGATTTTTTTTTCCTTCCGAGGAGAAGAAGTGCTACCACGGTGTTGTAGTATCATAGTACGGCTTGGTTTGGTGGGGAGCTTCGTTTCGCGTCCTTGTTTGTCCCAACCACCGCTTGTCCTATGGAAACCGGATGGCGAACGCTGCCGATGATGAGCTTTTGGCAGGTTTAGACGTCGATTTCCATGTGACTTCACCATGATCTTCCCCGGATTAGCTTTGCCGCCTGAGCACGTATGGTGCGCGGAGAACGGGGCGTGTGGAAGGCTGGACCCACCTGTAGTGGCTCATCTTGACCTGGTTAAGGATCTTGATCTTGAGCTGTGCCGCTTTCATTAGTGTTACTCGGCTAACAAAAGCTGCAAATTAGCAAGGGATTAGAGCTAAGGCGCATGGGGACACGTGTCGTGCTGTCAAAGGGCCTGAAGCTGATGCTTATAGGGATCCATATCCTCTATATTACTACAGAGGTTCACGGTGTAAAAAGTATTTTGTAAGGAGGCAAACACTGTTCCATAGTGTGCTGTAGCAAAAGCCTAACAGTAGTGAAATATGTACTCGAGCAATTTTACTGTAGCAACAAACATTCCTTCGGTTGATCTAGACCTTCATTTTTCGATCGGACGATAAAGATCATTTCTAATGCTATGACACCGTAGAATGTCTAGATTGAATACTAAAATGCAGATGATCCCAATCTGGGAGTTGGACATGTGGCCGGGCGTTAATTTAGGGTAAGTTGAAGTTTTCTAGTTTTCTAGGACGCTCGTCCTTATCAGTGAGGAGGCCGGATGGTGCCTGCATGTGGCAGCTGTTTTTGCTTCTGGAGATGTCTCAACTCTCAACACATGGGGCTCCCATCTCGAGGCTACCATTAGCTTGTACCGTGTCACTAGGATGATAAATGCGCAATGTACGTGGATTGAGGGACTTGACGCGGTTTCAAAAATGATAGGATTTTTTTTTTTGCAAAAACAGAGCGAGATTTTGACGTTATTTCAGTTAAAATAGGGGGCTTTTTGCACAAAAAAACTTGACACGGGACCTAGACATGATTTCGGAAACAACATAAGGCTTTTCACCAAAAAACTGATGTGGGGATCTCAACGTGATTTCGAAAACAACATAAGGCTTTTTGCCAAAAAACTGACATAGGGGACCTCGACATAATTTCAGAAACACCAGAGCTTTTCGCAAAAAAACCTGATGAGAGAACCTCATAGGCCGCGTAATCCATCGGCTATTAGAAAGAGAATATTTCTCAAAGTCTCATGGTTGGTGGTATTTCTCAAAGTCTTATGGTTGGTGACCACACCCTTGGATTTTATTTGGCAAGGCAGGGTTTCAATGCAGCTCAGTGCACTATTTGTGCAGACGGGTACAGTAGCGAAGGTGTCCGACTGCTCATGCATGTTTCGTTGTCACTGGCCGTACACTGTCTAGAATATTTCCCAGTAAAGAACACCAAGTTGCCAACCCTCCTGTAATCTATGCACACCAACCCGAATCCCGGACATGATAATCCCGTGGCCTTCTTTAATGCCCTGTGTGTTTTTGTGTGCCACACTGCCACTGCTTGCGGTGCTGCTGTGCTCCACAATTATAAAAGGGGTGATTCTGTATATCCCACTGTACAAAAATCCCACTGTATTGCGTCGTTTGTTTCTTACAAGATTTGTTTCTTACCGGATGTCTCACTGACATGAGAATGTCTCACATATGAGTTCGAGTACCACATGTTAGTCTCATAATAAATTCCTTATAACATGTTAGTCTCATAATAAATACCTTATAAAAATCATATAGTTTGTCAGTTATATATAGAGAATTAATCCACTATAAAAAGATACGTACTACTACTAGTACTACCAAGCGAGAATGGCTGGGCTACCCAATCTCATCTGGTCCCGTTAACATGTGAGTAGTACTGTGTAGTCGAGAATGACTGGGCTACCCAATCTCATCTGGTCCCGTTAACATGTAGTGAGTAGTACTGTGTAGTGTGTAGTGTCAAGTGTCAACACGCTTAGGAACTTGTGGTGGCTATTGGGCCAACCAACTGGATGATCCCTGTTTGTTCTCTTCTCTCTTGTGTGTCCTTTCCTCTTTTCTGGCAATGAGGGACTGCTAGGTCCGGCCATTGTAATGGCAAACATCCTGGATCTGCTAAGTCCTGTTCCAGGTTGTTTAATTCCTAATGCGTTGATCATGGTGGCAACTCTCTGGGCCTTTTCTCCAGTGTCTCCCATTTATGCCATAGAATTGGTACAAATGTCGCTTCCCCAAATAGGAACTAGCTAGGGACTCCATATCTGAATTTCCCTTCAGTGTTAGTCTTGTCTGTTCGTGTTGGCTAGTTTGTTGATTTTATAGGTTGTGTATTAGTGTATAGTCATATGGATTATCTATCTTACCTTGCCTAACTTAGTGCTATGTAACTCTCTGTAAGAGAAGTATGTGACATTTTCTTTTTACCTTTTTGCAGACAAGGCTAGAGCAGTCGAGTAAGCGAAAGGGAATAAAATCCGAGGAGCAACAAAGAAAGCCACAGCTTGATCAGCGAGCGGCCGAGCAGAACGCTCAAAACGACTTCGTGCTCCCCGATCTCAACCTTCCGGTGCCGGACGCTGATGGATCAGCAGCTCCTTGATCGCTCCAGATTATCACCGCAGCGTCGCTAACCTGATAAGTTAACTGTATATAGAGGAAGGTGGCTTAGGCTGATCCTAATGGGTGGTTTCTTACTATAGTTTCTTATTGCATGAAAAGCATTTAGATACCACTTTCCTAATGTATGGTATCCTAGAGTGTGGTATCTTAGGCCTTTGATATAGAGTATTTACTAGTATTTCTATTTAGGATATGTGTATGAGTGGTATCTAAATAAGATACCAGTCTGCTCTCTCTCTTCCTTAATTACAGTGCCACATGAGACTTTTGCCTATGTGGCAGCCTTAAGAAACTTACTAAGGTGAAACATTGGGACCAGCCTTAGAAGGGGCTGTGATCATGCATGCATGATGCATGCACGAAGAAGTTGAAGAAGGCATACTGCTGATACATGTTTGTTTGTCTGTTTGTTTGATAGGTTGTTGAAATTTACTAGAGTTTAGCGCCACTGCAATCCTCGGGTCTGGATGTGAGTGGTGTTGTAGCAGAAAGAAGGATTGGTTTACCTTACCTTGTCTGATTTTTTTAACATAGTTTTTACCCCGCGCTTCTGTATCGACGAGGCGGAGGGGAGATTAGTTTTGTGTGGTTCGAGTTTCAGACCGTGTAGCTTGGTTAATCTAAACAAAGTAAGTTAAGGAATTTGCTAATGTTCTTTTGTTTGACCTGTGAATGTTTTTAAGTCCGAGGATCTGGCTAGCTGCTTATGCTTTTTCTTTCGGAAAAAGATCACTTTTCAATCTTGAAAACCGACGCCGGTTCGTTTTACCCTCAGCTATGAAAACGTTCGATTCAGAACCACAAATTAACAAAACCGTCCATTTTACCTAATCAACCCAAATTGAGGTGGTTTCCTGCCAACGTGTTGTCTACGTGGCACATACGTGTTTAAGTTTTTCTGACATGGACACCACTTCCCTTCCTCTCTTTATGAATCAGAAGATAAAACAAAAAATACAATAGACCCACACGAGTGTCAAATGTCATTCTTCTTCTTCATTCTGTTGGGATGATCTCGGCTAACAGACTCCGAGATTCAAAGGGGTCACACCCCACTCGCGTGTCCTGATCGGGGGCGCAACCAACAAGATATGGTTTCGGTCCCGTTCACCTGTGCTATAAGAAAAGGGGGACTCGGCAGGCCTTTCACCCATGTGTGGTTTTAGGCTAACTAAATCCCAATAACCCGATCTATATCGAGCGCTCAGGTGGGCGAAGACCGAAGGCCGACGCCATCGCAGCCGCACCGCCGTCCTCGCCCACACCACTTCTACAACAGCCGACCACCTCTACATCGACCGATCTACAACCCTAATGGCATCTCCAGGTTTGGGTAAGAAGATCACGCTTCCGCTATAACGATTAGACTAGGTGTTCACCTTTGAGCTAGGGTTAATGACATATAGATCAAGATTAGCCTTAGATTACAACCGATATTTGGTATCAGAGCCACCCTAGTCTCGTTTTTGAACCCAAATTAGTCCCACCGAACTTGTTGTGCCCGGATTACATGATTAGACTTTCGGATTTAGCACTTAGAAGGAGGGGAATCAAGAAATTTTAAAAAAACCTTTTGAAATCCCGAAGCAATCAAACCCAAATCGGCGGATACTTACGTTTTTGCTCATCACCGGTCTCTCTTCGGTCCGCTGCCGCCGCTTAGGGCCGCCGCCGCCTCAAGCCGGTGCTCAAGCTCCGTCTTGCAAGACGCCACCGCCAGGCATATGCCGCCTCAAGCTGCCATGCTTGCTAATGTTCCCAGAAAGCGTGTCGCCTCACGCTGGCAGGGTGGCCGCTTCCATGCTCCTCAAGACAAAGACGCATCCTCAAGAAGCCGCCCAGTTTTATTGGGAGAAGAATGGGGAGGAATGAAACTAGGGTTAGGTTTTTGGGCGTTTTATGTTTCTCGGTTTTCCATCCTGGCCGTCCGTTAGATCCAATGATCATCATGGATTTCGGGGTGAAGTGGGCTTCGGCCGAATATTGAGCTTCATCCGCTAATGGGCCGGTCGAGTTTTTGGGCCAACTGAGGGTTTAGAAATAGGCCGGCTGAGAATGAGAATAGGCTGGCTGATTAATGTTTGTTTTGTACACTATTTTAATTAATGTTTAGATGCACAATAACAGTGTATTATACATAATGTTTTGTCTCTAATCAAAATTGAACCAACGAGATATTTTGATTAGAGATTTTTATGTTTTATTTTGGCATTATGAATGCACATGATTACATTCTAACCAACATTGTTTATAGTCATGTGTCGCCATATTAAATTGTTAAGTTCTTTTCCATTTTCTGCCCAACGGTGATATGGATTAGAACTGTAGTTTTGCATGTTGTTAATCAGACCAACGTAGGGTTAATTGCATGCAATACATCTTTCTGATTTCTAATTTTGCAGCAATAAATGCTTCGAATGTTGCCGTCACAATTGACAACATTGAGCAGCTCACGGCAAGCAACTTTCCCACTTGGAAAGAAAGAATTCATGTTGTCCTTGGAGTTTTGGACCTTGACTATGCGTTAAGGGTGACCGCTCCCGTTCCCCCCACCGATGGTGAGGATAATTATGATGAGAAAAAGAAAACTTACAATGCTAATGCTGAAAAATGGGAGCGGTCCAATCGCCTGTCACTAATGATCATGGAGACCTCTATCTCAGTTGGGATCAGGGGAGCAATTCCCGATTCTGAAAATGCTAAGCAGTACTTGGCTTCAGTTGAGGAGAAATTCAAAGGCTCCACTAAAGTTTATGCCAGTACTTTAATCCAGAAGCTCTTATCCGCTAAATATGACAGGTCCAACAGTATAAGAGAGCATATCATGATGATGATCGATATGGCTGGAAAGCTCAAGGGCATAGACATGGAGATATTCGATGGTTTCCACTTTATTATGACTTCTTTTCCTTCTGATTACACTGCATTTAAGATAAATTACAACACTCAGAAAGATAAATGGAGCATGAGCGATTTAATCGCCATGTGTGTTCAGGAGGAAGAAAGAATAAGGGCCAAAAAGAAAGATTTTGTGCATCAAGTTGGCGGTCCTAACAAAAGGAAGTTCTCAGGGGACTTCAAATCCAAGAAAAAGATGCAATTCTCCCCTCATGAAGATAAGTCAGGGCCTAAGGTGCACAATGCACCTAAGCCCCATGTTGCTCCCGCTAGAGCACTTAATGGGGATGAATGTCACTTCTGCAAGCAGCGAGGACATTTTCAGAAGGATTGTGTCGGTTTTCTGAAGTGGCTCACAAAAAAGGGTAATGACACAATAACGTTCATTGATGAAACTCTTTATGCTGATTTCTCCCTTAAGTCTTGGTGAATTGACTCAGGTGCAATTGTGCACGTTACCAACTCTTTACAGGGATTCCATACTGCGAGAACACTAAGAAAGGGGGAGCGAAGTCTTAGAGTCGCTGATAGAAAAGAAGCTGAAGTTGAATCAGTTGGATATGTTTCATTAATTTTAGATAGCGGCTTCATACTTAGTCTTAATAATGTAGTCTATATTCCTTCCATCAGGAGGAATTTGATTTCAGTTTCTTTATTGGACGATGATGGTTTTAAATGTAGTTTTCGTAACAATAAATGCATTATTACATTTAATTCAAATAATGTTGGTCTTGCTTTTAGACAAGACAAGCTCTATATGCTTTGCCTTAATGAATCTCATGTATCCTTGAATGTGTGTGATGCTAAGCGTAAAAAGAATAATGAGACTTCTTCGAAACTGTGGCACTGTCGTTTAGGCCACATTTCGAGGGGGAGAATGGAGCGTCTAATTAAGGAAGAAATTCTCCACCCATTAGATTTCTTTGACTCGGACCACTGCATTGATTGCATTAAAGGAAAATATGTAAAGCAAATAAAGAAGGGAGCCACTCGCAGCACATGACTCTTAGAATTAATTCATACCGATATTTGTGGTCCTTATCCTGTGACATCAGTGGATGGTTTTGATTCCTTTATCACATTCACTGATGATTTCTCCCGTTATGGTTATATCTTTCCCATTAAAGACCGATCTGAGTCACTTGACAAATTTAAGATATTTAAGGCTGAAGTTGAAAATCAGCACAACCTAAGAATTAAAGTGGTAAGATCGGACAATGGGGGAGAATATTATGGTAGACATGCCTCTTATGGGCAAATTCCTGGCCCTTTCGCTAAGTTCCTTCAGGAAAATGGCATTGTTGCCTAGTATTCTACACCAGGTGAACCTCAGCAGAATGGGGTAGCTGAGAGACGCAACCGTACACTTATGGATATGGTACGGAGCATGTTTAGCTATTCTAGTTTACAAACTGGTTTGTGGATAGAAGCACTAAAGACAGCTGCACCTATTCTTAATCGGGTTCCCAGTAAATCAGTGCCAAGACACCTTATGAATTATGGACTGGGAGGATACCAAGTTTGAAATATTTATGGGTGTGGGGTTGTCGTGCTAAAGCTAAGATATTTAATCCACATATTGGGAAATTAGATCCTAAGACAGTAAGTTGCCATTTTATTGGGTACCCTGAAAGATCCAAAGGGTATCAATTTTACTGGGTATCAATTTTACTGTCCTGATAGGATAACTAAGTTTGTAGAAACAAGACATGCTACGTTCTTAGAAAATGATGAGGACCTAGAGCCCAGGAAAATAGATCTTGAAGAGAAGCGGGTTTATGTTCCCTCACCGCTTATCCCAGAGACCTTTATTCCTGTGCTTCAGGTGGTTGCACCTCCAGTATAAAATACTGTTGTTACACCCACTGTTGAGGTCTCTGAAACTTCTAATGTCGCACCTAATGATGAGCCTCAGTAGTCTCCTGCAATAGCTGTTGAGCCTATTAGAAGATCACAGCGGGAGAGAAGATCTGCCATCCCAAATGATTATGTTGTTTATATGAATGAGGATACTAATGATATAGGGAAGGTAGATGATCCCACCTCTTACAAGGAGGCTATGATGAGTGAACATTCTCCTAAGTGGCTTGATGCCATGAAGGATGAACTAAAGTCTATAAGCACTAATGATGTATGGGACTTAGTAGAAATTCCTGACGGAGTCAAAACAGTAGGCTGTAAATGGGTCTACAAAACCAAGCATGACTCTAGGGAAATGTCGAAAGGTTCAAAGCAACGCTTGTAGCAAAAGGCTTCTCACAAAAAGAGGGGATTGACTATAATGACACTTTTTCTCCTGTCTCAACTAAAGATTCATTCAGAATTGTTATGGCACTTGTAGCTCATTATGATTTAGAGCTACATCAGATGGATGTTAAGACGACATCCCTTAATGGCGACTTGCAAGAAGACGTTTTCATGGCTCAACCGGAAGGTTTTGTCATGGAAGGCAAGGAGCATATGGGATGTCGACTTAAGAAATCAATTTATGGCTTAAAGCAAGCATCAAGGTAATGGTATCTCAAATTTGATAAGGTCATAAGGAATTTTGGATTTAAGAAAAATTAAGTTGATAACTGCATATATGTTAAGTTCAAGGGGAGTAAATTCACCATCTTAGTTCTTTATGTGGATGACATCTTATTGGCTAGCAGTGATAAGGATATGCTGTTTGAGACCAAGAGATTTCTTTCATCTAATTTTGATATGAAGGATCTTGGTGATGCCTCTTACGTTCTTGGCATTGAGATTCACCGAGATAGGTCCAAAGGAGTATTAGGTTTATCTCAGAAGGCATACATTGACAGAGTACTGAAGAGATATAATATGCATAAGTGCTCTGGCTCGCCTGCTCCTATTGTTAAGGGCGATAAGTTTGGGACATTTTAATGTCCAAGGAACCAATATAAAACTGATTAGATGAAGTCGGTTCCTTATGCTTCAGCTGTCGGAAGCATTATGTATGCTCAAGTATGCACGCGCCTTGATTTAGCTTTTGTGACCGGGATGCCTAGCAGATATTAGTCAAATCCAGGACCGGACCACTGGAAGGCCGTTAAGAAAGTCTTGCGTTATATGCAAGCTACTAAACATTTCATGCTCACATATAAGAATTCTGACAACCTTGAAGTTGTTGGTTATTCAGATTCAGATTTTGCGGGGTGTATTGACACTAAGAAATCCACGTCAGGTTATATCTTCACACTCGCTGATGGAGCTATCTCGTGGAAAAGCTCAAAACAAACCCATACGACATCTTCAACGATGCAAGCTGAGTTTGTGGCATGTTATGAGGCTACAGGGCAAGCTGTACGGCTTAAGAACTTTATCCTGAGACTTAGAGTGGTAGGCAGCATCTCTAAACCACTCACCTTATACTACGATAACGAACCCGCGGTCTTTTATGCGAGTAACAACAAGTCAAGCGGTGCTGCCAAACACATTGACATTAAGTACCATGCTGTGAAAGACAGAATCCAGGATCAAACCATTAATATCAAGCATATTAGTACTAAGTCAATGCTTGCGGATCCGCTTACTAAAGGCTTACCATCCAATATCTTTCGTGATCATGTCGTCGGCATGGGTCTATTGGAAAGCCTCTGATTCTGGATAAAAGGACCTTAAAGCAAACCAACTCCCATCGAGTATAATGAATGTCCATTTCAAGATGGGATAGTACACTATAGGTACTGTGGTTGTATGACACTTCATTGGCCATGCGACGCATTACCTTGGAATGTTGTTTTATTGAGAATGGGTTATGATGTTAGCCTTACGATCAAAGGGGAGAATGTTGGGATAATCTCGGCTAACAGACTCTGAGATTCAAGGGGGTCACGCCCCACTCGCGCGCCCTGATCGGGGGCGCAACCAACAAGATATGGTTTCAGTCCCGTTCACCTACGCTATAAGAAAAAGGGGACTCGGCGGGCCTTTCACCCGTGTGTGGTTTTAGGCTAACTAAATCCCAATAACCCGATCTATATCGAGCGCTCAGGTAGGCGAAGACCGAAGGCCGACGCCATCGCAGCCGCGCCGCTGTCCTCACCCACGCCATTTCTGCAGCAGCTAACCACCTCTACATCGACCGATCTACAACCCTAATGGCATCTCCAGGTTCGGGTAAGAAGACCACGCTTCCGCTATAACGATTAGACTAGGTGTTCATCTTTGAGCTAGGGTTAATGACGTATAGATCAAGATTAGCCTTAGATTACAACCAATACATTCTTCTTCCTCTCCTATCTCTCCCCTTGGAACTTCCCAGCAGCCAACCTCACCTCTCGAGCCAATTTATCCCCCTCTCCACTAGAGCTTGTTGGAGGCAATGGGCAACACACTTGCAGGTAGCAGCGAGGGTGGCAGTAGGGAGACACGTGTAGGAGCCACCAGTTGTAGGGAATCCCATCTCTGCTCTTTGTCCCCAACCCAATCTGATTGCATCGATGTAAAAATAATAATCCAATTCTAAGTGATCATGATTCAAACAAATTATATGTGGCTCTAGATCTAGGGCAGTGTTCCCGTAAGCGCTAGATGCTAATCGGGCGGTAGATCAACACCTAGCGTCTTATCGATAAATTGGCTAGACGGCCTAAGCGGGAGGGCCACGCGTAGCGCCTAGGCGGCCCAGATGGACACCTAGGGGAACACTGATCTAGAGGACAAGTAGCGATACACCATGCCATCTTTGCCTCCTTGGTCTGGTCGAGCAGATCACGCACTAGTTGACTAGAGGGAGTTGTTGTTAGGTAATCTCTTGTGTATATGGTAGGGAGTCCTTTTTCGTTTATGTTTCCTCGGTGGAGTCCGAGTCGGAGTTGTGCTTGCATTTGGGTATAAAAGGCTGGGCCTAGCGTCATGTCATAGAGCAACTGTAAGAGCAAAGCAATAGAAGAAAAACAAGAAACGCTGCGTGTATGCAAAACCAAAATCATTTTTGAGCTCTGAAGTTCCAGCGTGTGTGTATGTTCCATACAACGTGATCGTGTGCTTGCGTTGTCTTGCTTCCTGCGTGGGCTTCATCCAAGAATCAGTTTCCAACGTGAGCTTTTGCCGCGAGGTTCCGCAGAGTGTTTTTGCTGTGAGTTTGTTCGTCTTCGGATAGGGCCAACAATTGGTATCAGAGCCTGAGTTCTTAATTCGTATATGCCCAAGATCATGCCACGCTCTCCGAAAAGTTGTGTCACCGGTGACGAGGTGACGTCGAGTGTGATGGCAAAGGAGAGTTTCGCCGTCTCACTGCATTATCCAATGCTCATGAAGAGCAGTTATGCAGTATGAGCAATCAAGATGAGAGTGTACATACGCACTCAGGGAGTGTGGGACGCGATCGAGGATGGCAACGTCGATGCACACAAGGATCATATGGCCTTGACGGCCATATATGGAGGCATCCCGGAGGAAACGCTCTTCCTACTGGCTAAAAAGGAGACGACCAAAACTGCGTGGGAGGCGTTGAAGACGATGCATCTTGGCGCTGATCGTGTCAAGCAAGGGCAAGTGCAGACCCTCAAGAGCGAGTTCGAGGGGATGCTCATGAATGAGACAGAGTCAATCGACGACTTCGCCATGAGGTTGATGACTATCGTCAACTGAATCCAAGTCTTGGGGGACAAGATGGAAGAGAGCTATGTTGTGAGAAAGTTCCTTCGGGCGGTCCCCGAAAAGTTTTTGCAAATCGTCTCCACCATTGAGCAGTTCGGTGATCTCAAGGTGACGATGGTTGAGGAGATGATCGACCACTTGAAGGCACATGAGGAACGAATCTAAGGATCTGACTGCAGCGAAGATGAGCACCTGCTATTAACCCGCGCCAAGTGGGAGGCCCGATCGTCGAGAGGCGAAGGCGAGGGCTCCTCCGGTGACTCTAACGGTGGTGGTGGCCGAGGCCGCAAGAAACAAAAATTCGATAAGACAAAGGTGAAATGCTATAATTGTCAGGACTATGGACACTTTACCTCATAATGTCGTTCCAAGAAGAAAGAAGAGAAGACTTATTTTGCAAAGAAGCTAGAAGATGATGAGCCAGCGCTACTCATGACCGAGTTCTGTGAGTTGTAATCCAATGTTGAGTTAGAGTTGAGCTCAGGACATTGAGAATATGTGTTCGCCGTCCTAGGTCGAGTCCAGGATATTGAGGAGATGCGTTCGCCGTCCTGAGTCGAGTCTGGGACGTTGAGTAGATGTGTTCGCCGTCCTAAGTTGAGTATGAGTTGGGCAAGTGGTAGTTGAGACCAACTGCCTCAATGAGTCAAAGTCCAAGATGTGTTTGAGTTGTGCCACCGTCTCCGGTCGAGTGTGTGTGAACCAAGTTGAAGTCGAGTCCAATTGGCAGTCGAGTATGTGAAAAAAAGAATAAGTAAGTGCACAAAGATTAGGGAGTGGTTGTTAGGTAATCTCTTGTGTATATGGTAGGGAGTCCTTTTTCATTTCTGTTTCCCAGATGGAGTCCAAGTCGGAGTTGTGCTTGCATGGGGGTATAAAAGGCTGGGCCTAGCGCCATGTAACAGAGCAACTATAAGAGCAAAGCTATAGAAGAAAAACTAGAAACGCTACGTGTATGCAGCACCAAAATCATTTTTGAGCTCTGAAGTTCCAGCGTGTGCGCGTGTTCCAAACAACGTGATCACGTGTGTGCGTTGTCTTTCTTCCTACATGGGCTTCATCCAAGAATCAATTTCCATCATGCGCTTTTATCGCGAGGTTCCACAGAGAGTTTTTGCCATGAGTTTGTTCGTCAACAATTTGGGCCAACAGTTGTGGTCGGCTGGTCGTTGCCACCAGCGCAGTCCACCAACCGACAAGACCACGCATGCACACGACCTCCCCCACACGAGCACATGAATCATTGGAGGTAACAACTTGGTGAGCTACGGCCGAAGGCAACATTACTGATAGCGACACTATGGGCTACGGTGGTGACAGCTAAACGACAATAAAACCCCAAAATAGAGGCGCACACAAGCAACTACTACCTTGGGATTATAGCAACGCCACCCACCCGGTGCGAGACACTCCGAGCACAGCCATCCACGGTGATCAGAGCTAGGGACAAAGGTGCATCGGCGCAGGGAAGCTGCAATGTGCTATAGCCTAAATTGATTAACCTAATGGCCGTGGGTGAAACTCAGCTAAGCGAACAGTTGGGCTCGATAGCGACGACCAGAAATAGAGGAAGAAGAAGACAACGAATGTGCACGCTCCTCGAGATCCTTGTCAGAGGAGGCAAAGAACACGGACGAGCGGAGGCAGGGGCGGAGTTGGCCATGGGCCAAGCCTCGGGTCGGCCCAACTACTTTTGGCCCAAAGTCAAAATTTTCTATTTTTCAAAGATTTTTACATAGCATTTTGACCCTGGGTCTCGGGTCATTGCCCGGAGACCTGAGACCTAGCTCCGCCCCTAACCAGAGGAGTGTGCGCCCCACTGTCAGGGTGACCGGAGCTATGGTGGAGAGAGAGAGGAGGAGGAGGAGGAGGAGGAGGAAGGAGGATGACACGGTCCCCAAGCGTCGTTGCTACGTTGTGCTTCCAATACAAAATCTGGAGGCGAACATGCTGTTGTGCATGGCGCGTGAGTAAATCGTGCACGTGGGCAGCACTCGGTCTCATGGATGCATGGGCGGTGCGCGGTGCACGAGATGCATGGGCAGTGTGTGCGCAGACCACACGGAACGTACGAGGCTGAGCTATCGTGTCGTTTGTGCTGGCCATGTGCTGACCGTCATGTGCTAAACCCATAGGCGCGTGAGGAGACAGGGTGTGCGCAAGGAACGAGCTAGGAAAAGAAGGTTGAGACAACCTTGGAGCCCGAGTACTCGTGCGAACTGTTAAGAACCTGGGCTCAGGCTAGGCAGGCCTGGTTCATGGTGGGCTTCTCATCCATCCAGTAGACTATATAAAGGGGGACCCCCAACGATTGTACTACAGATTTACAGAAGAGCAATAAAGAGAAGCATAAAGTCCCCTCATATCTCTGTGTTCAATCTACTATTATGTACTTGTGGTCTTGCATTGTTCTTACAATTATATGCTTGTTTATGAGATAACCGATCGGACTGGACTCGCCAGCGACGATTCTCAACACGTTATCAGCACGACTACGCTCTCTGGCCTGCACGGATTGAAAAGGTAATCGTCAAGAACAACGCTCGTAAATTGAATCATTTTCTAGATCGCTTTCAATTCCGCAATTGTTGTTTTCTATATTGTTTTATCCTACGACGCAAATCCGCTCTAATCGACCGCGAGTCGACTTGACGTCGCCGACATAATGCCGATTGGTGGATTGCATGAAAGAGCAGATGTCAATTACATCGTGGATTGTAGATTGCAAATTCCATGTAATCTCCCCAAGCCGACTTGCAGTTGCCGGCACAATGCCGATCGGATGATTAATCAAAAGAAAGATGGATTGTTGATTGCACACTAGATTCTACATCTCATTGCATGACCAGTACACGAATTTTTTTCTCTCGCACGTGGCAATCAGCCCAAAGCCGCCAATGACCGGTCGACCAGAACCGCAAGACCACCGAGCCCATGCCGTAAATCGACCACCGCGCTAGCTCGAGCGCTGCGTCGGCCATGAAGCCGCGTCAATCGCTCGCCCGCCACGCCACAGATCGCCACCAAAGACGCTACCGTGTGGGATCGCGTCGTCCCGCATGGGCTCGCGCCAAGCTCTGCCGCCCAGCGCCCTCTGGCGGCGGTAATGACGGACTTTGCGCCTTCATGCCGCTTAAAGTCAGGTTCTCCTACCAAGACGGCAATTGCACGACGGGCGCCCGAGCCATCACGAACTCAAGACACCACCTATAGGAACAGGGGTAGGGTAACCCTACCCCTCCCCTTTTTGACCGGCCATGTATGGGTCCAAATGGGCCATGGAAAGAAGGCCCAACAAGGCAAAAAAAAAAGAGAGAGGGTGGTTCGGCCGAAAAAAAAGGAAAGAAAAAAAAACAAAAAATCCTAATTTTTGCAAGAAGACCCTCAAAAAAATCTGAAAATTGCGCGGAAAAGTTTCTTAGAATAGAAAATTAGCGGTCTAACCCTTAGAAATTGCAGAATTTACTAAAAGTCCTTTTCCAGCAAAAAAGATCCTTGGGAATTCAATTTTTGAATAATATTGAACTTTTGAAGCATGTTTAACTTTGTTATGATTATTTCTATGCAATTTATGTATTGTATTGCTTTTAATAACTGAAAATAGCAGTAAATCATGAAAAATGCATAGAAAAATACGGGAACATTATGAGAATTTTTTGCAACCATTTTATGCAAATTACCAGCAGTAATCTTATGAAATATTTGCATAAATATGCAGATGACTGTCATTACAAATCGGGAGTTCGAAGAGCTGGCCTAGCATGGCCAGAATTACTTGACTTGGGAATCAAATATCGAGATCATACTTGGGGGCCAAGAAGCTCCGTACAACTATCGGATTAGGCACCTCGAAGGATGCCACTCCAATTGCTGAGGAAAATGATAAGGCACTTCATTTCCTCAGACACCATCTTTGTCTAACACTCCAGAATGAGCATATGGTGGAGAAGAACGCACTAGCTTTATGGAGCATACTAAAGAAGCGGTTCAAGAAGCTGAAGTGCACCATTCTTCCTCGGGCAGAGCAGGAATGGAACTGACTACGTTTTGTTGACTACAAGACCGTGGGGGAGTATAATTTTGTATTACAAAGAATTTATACCAGTCTTCAACTCTATGGTAAGGTAACCACGGATGAGCAGAAGATCGAGAAAACTCTCTCTATCTTTCACCCAAATGCGGCGCAATCCGCACGCAACTATCGTCAAGACGGCTACAAGGAGTATGCCGAACTGATTGACATCATGAAAGTTGCAGAAGCTCAAAATGATGTTCTAAGGAAGAACTACATCTCATAGCCGCCTAGTAACAATGTTGGCCATGAAGTTAATACTAGCAGCTACAAGGTAAGGAAGCCTTACTGAAAGGAAAGATGCAAGAAGGGTAAGGTCATGGGTCACAAGACCAAGCAGAATGCTCAAGCCAAGAAGGGTGGACAAAAGAAGCGCAATGAGAAGCCCTATAGCTAGCAAGACCAAAGTTGCTACAAATGTGGCACATGAGGACATTGGTCACGCGTTTGTCGTGAGCCGCAGCACATGATTGATGCTTTCTAGTCTAAGAAGAAGGGCAAAGGACAGCATGAGGCACACCTCGTCATTGCAGGCACAGAGGATCCACAGTCATTGGTTGCACCCATGGATGTGGACAGCCCAACAGCAGCCCCTATCACCCCTTCTTTGGACATCGCAGCGGTCGCAGTCATAGTTGCCGAAGAAGAGAAGATAGACATGGAGCAGATTCAAGCAGAAGTTTCTTCATACTTCGCTGATTCGATCTAGTGCACACATTGCACTTAGGTTTTTATAGACATTTGCAGCTTATGGTTGTGATAGAACATTGAATTATTGAATAATAGTTGTAAGCTATAGGAGAGCAAAGCATTAAATTCTTATCATGAGTCTTGCAAGACTTTTTCTCGTACTAATAATAGCAAGTTATGTTCTATTTTGGAGTATTTTATTTATGTGTGGATTGCTTCCTACCTCATATTAATAAATACTTTATATCAGAACGCATGTGGCGCCCTATGGAGAAAGTGCGCCAAGCGGATAGCGGCATAACAAATACCATCTTAAGAGAGACGAAATTTTCCCAATCGATCAGCAAGAATGCTAGTAGTCTTACGACAATCGTAGGCAGTGATAGTTGTATAATAGGCTCAGGAAGAGCCACAATTATACTCCCGATGGGCACAATTTTAGTCATTGAAGAAGCCTTGTTGTACCCAAAATCGACTAAAAATATTCTAAGTTTTAAGGATATTCGTGCTAACGGTTTCCATGTAGAGACCAAAGAAGAGTATGGTAAGGAATACCTGCTCATTACAAAGCGAGAAGAAAGTGAAAAAAGGGTATTAGAACAACTTTCTTCATATGAATCCGGGCTATACTATACTAATATTAAGGCACCTGCAGCCTATACTGTCATGAAAACCACTTTTACAAGCTCTGAACTTTTCTGTCTCTAGCATGATAGATTAGGCCACCCCGGTCTTAGGATGATGAGAAATATAATTAACAATTCTCAGGGACATAATATCAATGTAAAGAATTTTTCGAATCAAGAAGATTTTGTGTGACTTGCATGTGCCACCGGAAAATTAATTACTAGACCTTCTGCTCTGAAAGTGAAGGATGAAAACCTTACATTCCTGGACCGTATCCAAGGAGATATTTGAGGTCCTATACAACCCCTGTCAGGATCATTTAGAAACTTTATGGTGCTCATCGATGATTCCTCGAAATAGTCGAATGTATGTTTATTGTCTACAAGAAACCACACTTTTGCAAAACTAATCTCATAGATAATTAAAATTAAAAATAATTTCCCTGATCATCATGTGAAGTCCATCAGAATGGACAACGCCGGGGAATTTATTTTGAAGGCATTTGATGATTATTACATAACAATGGGAATTACCATTGACCATTCTGTACCACATGTCCACAACTAGAATAGACTAGCAGAGGCATTAATTAAAAGAATTAAATTTATTGCCCGACCACTTTTGTAGAATTGTAATTTACCAACTACATGTTGGGGACAAGTAGTCCTGCACACAGCAACTCTCATCAATTTTAGACTGTTGGCATATGACATCCATTCAACTATGCAACTAGCGCAAGGGTCAACACCGAAAATATCTCGTTTTCACAGGTTTGGTTGTAAGGTTTATGTATCCATGCCACCACCGCAGCGAACTGCAATAGGCCCTCTCCGAAACTCTGGGATATACGTTGGTTATCAGACAACATCCATAATCAGGTATATGGACCCTATGACTGGAGATTTGCATACAGCCCGGTTCGCTGATAGCATATTTAATGATGATAGTTTCCCGTCATTAGAGGGGAAATCAACCCCTTGATATAAAAAAATTGGGAAATAACGTGGCAAGCCACGGGAATTATGCACCTGACCCCCGTACTAGTGAAGCAAATAGAGAAGTCCAGAAGATAATTGATTTACAAGCATTAGCAAATCAACAGCCTGACCACTTTAGTGATTTGAAGAGCGTGACTAAATCGTATGTGTCTGCACACAATGCACCGGAGAGAGTTGAAATACCAAAGAAAATTGAAGGTACCCCTAATCCCGTCCAGAGGCCTCAGAATAAAAGAGCAAGAACTCCGGCCCCTCGAATCCCAAGTAACCGGGGACGCTTGGCAAAAAAAGGATAAGAAAGACTTGTCATAACCGATCACTGAAGTTCCCTAGAGCCAGAAAGGGAGCCAGTTGAGACCTAGCATCAGTATGGAACCTTCAGTGAAAGACATACCGGATTTGAACATTCCCACAGAGGGAGACATCAGCATGGAAGTGTGCGCACATATCAGAGCTGAAAAACTAAAGGGACTTGCCCCCGCAATTGGAAGCAGCGGTGAGCGAGTAGAGGCATTAAAAGAATCGCCCTATGAAAAAATAGCTATAAATTATGTGACAACAGGAGAATCTTTGAATAGGACAACAACCAATGTCGACATTTCTTTTGCAAAGAAAATTGCCACAATCATCAATCTTAATCAAGAGGCTACATTGCTCGTTGAATGTAAGAAAAAAAATCATATTGAGAAGATTGGAAAAAGGCAATAGAAGCAGAATTATTATCTTTGAATAAAAGAGAGGTGTTTGGCCCTGTAAACCACACGTCTCCCCATGTGCACCCCGTAGGGTATAAGTGGGTATTTGTTTGAAAGAGAAATAAAAACAATGAAGTTTTAAGATATAAAGCAAGACTCGCTGCACAATGTTTCACTCATCGACCAGGAGCCGATTATGAAGAAACCTATTCCCCGGTCATGGGCGGAACTACCTTTAGATATTTAATCTCCATGGCAATAAATTTGAATTTAGAGATGGATGTGGTAATTGCATACCTTTGTGGAAACTTGAATTTAGACATTTATATGAAGGTACCTGAAGGCATCCCTGTCCCGAACCAAGACAAAGCAAATATAAATATGTACAGTGTGCAACTCAGAAAGTCATTGTACGGACTTAAGTAATCAGACAGGATGTGGTATAATCGCTTAAGCGATTTTCTATGCAAGAAAGGCTATACGAATAATGAAGATCGTCCCTATGTATTTATACGACGATTCCAGGATGGATTTTGTATAATCTCAGTGTATGTAGATGATCTAAATATCATCGGGACCCTAGAAGATATTAAGGAAGCAAGATCTTATCTGGAGTCGGAGTTCAAAATGAAAGATTTGAGTAAAATTAAATATTGCCTAGGCTTGCAGCTTGAGCATGCCCCAGAAGGGAATTTAGCACATCAGTTAACCAACACTCAGAAAGTGTTAGAAAGTTTCGGTTTTGAAAAGGCATACCCTTTGAATGTGCCAATGTTCGGGAGGTCCTTGCACCAAGACAAGTATCTATACAGACCTAGAGAAGAGGGGGAGAAAGTCCCGGGACCAGATTTCTCGTACTTGAGTGCAGTAGGAGCACTCATGTATTTAGCAAACTGTACTAGACTAGACATTGCATTTGCCGTGAACCTGCAAGCAAAGTATAGTGCAGAACCTACCAAAAGGCATTTGTAGGGAACAAAGGACATCTTTCGATACATCCAAGGAAGCAAAGATCTTAGTCTGTTCTACATAAAGAACCAAGATCTAAACATGACTCACTATGTGGATGCTGGATACCTGTCGGATCCGCATACAACTAAGTCGCAAACAGGCTATGTATTCCTAGGGGTGAAAACGGATCGAATAGTTTTCGACCAATCCGGACGTAAACAGATTCAGATGGTCTCGGATTGGATTTTTCTCGGATAATTCTCGGAACGGAAATGAATACGGATTTTTTTGTCAGAAACGAATACGAATATAGTAGCACTGTTATCCGTCGAATATGGATACGAATACGAATTATCTAGATAATTCGAAGGCCAGATATCCGTATTTTGGCCCAAAAGAGGATTTTGGACCAAAAGAGAAAATGAGATTTTAATTGATTTCTGAATTTTAGAAAATGCAACAATAGCCTTTTAGAAAATAGCAAATGGAGTTCAAAATTTCTAGAAAAAATCACATAAATTCCTTGAATTATTTTGAACTTAATAAAATTAATTCCAACTTAAAGTTGGTTTTTATTTTTGCACACATTATTTTAAATTTCAAAAAATAGGAAAACCCTTTTTAAAATCTAGAAAATTCAAGAAATTAATTAAAATTTTATTTTTCACTTTAAATCCTATAAAATCCTCGAAAACTCAATAAATTTTATTTTTGACATTAAAAACTAGGAAATTAAATAATTGACTTTATTTTCTTTTTTTTCTTTTTAACCAAGAAAACTCTTTTAAATATTAGAAAATCCAACAAAATAATAGCTTTATTAATTTTATTTTTGGTAACATACTTTGGGTTGTTACAGTCATTTGCGTATAGATTAACCATCCAGCCTGATCAATATTAGTGTGAACTAAGTGTGAATGCGTGATGACTTGTGACTTTGTGCGTTATGACTTATGAGCTAAATATGGTAAACTAAGTGTTATGTTTGTGATAAACTAGTTAATGCAACTTGCTAGTGGCAATGTTATGCGTGGTTGCTGCAAATATAGACAATTCATGAATGTTTGCATCAAATATACTAGTTATATATTTTTGTAAATTTCTAACATACAATTTAAGGGGTTTTCATTTTCCGAAAAATATTTGCGACTAGGTTCGTTTTGACTCGTATTCGCTTTGTATTCGTATTCGATATTATTCATATCCAGGGTATTCGTATTCGTATCTGGATGCGAAACAATATGAAAACAAATATGGCAGTGTCATTATCCGTTCGTATCCGATCCGTTTTCAACACTATGTATTTCTATGTGGTGGAACTACAATTTCATTGAAATCATCTAAGCAAAATCCTGTATCAACTTCGACAAACCACTCAGAAATCATAGCGTTGTACTGTTGGACCGAAACGACGACTAGAGGGGGGGTGAATAGGAGCACGATCAATTTTTCACCTTGATCAGATTTAACACTTTTTCACTCCAATAGCAATCAGAGGTATGAAGATCGATATACAAGCATAGCGGAAGATTTGTATTGAATCCAATCAATACCCAGAACAAAATAGACCAAAATCACTAAAAACTCAAAACCAAATAAGTTACGTGGCCAGTCCTCTTAAATGGTTGGTCTGACCTTTGGCCTAGCGGTTAGAACTCTCACCAGGGGCGGTCTGACCTCTAGCATGATGAACAGTGAAATCAGCCGAACTCGAAATCACAAATTGGTCTAACTTTTGATCTGCAACTCCAAACTTCACGAAACCTGAAACATAACTTCTCTAGGATGTCAGAAACCTATTCCAATTAAGGATCGTGAAGATCATTGCCAAAGTTCCGACCATTTTCCATTTGAGTGAAGATTGCTTCAAAACCGAGTCAAAACAAAAATATGATTCAAGAAATTGCTCGTGGGTAAGAGATGATCAAGATGATCCTAGATGCATTCCCACATATCACAGCAAGCAAGATCCAGATCAGAAATCAAAAGAAAACCAAAGGATCAAAGAAAGCCCCAAAATCACAAAAGAGAGAGTAAGAATAAGAAGAGACTCATCTTGAGGAATCGTGCTTGGATTGATTTGATATTGATGTTGGTTTACAGCCACTCCATCCCGGAGGACAAAAGCTCAACGCTTGAGCACACAATCAATTCAACTCTCTAGAACCCTAACCTCTCTAAAACACAAACTAGGGTTTCTTCAATGCAAGGGTTGAGAGGTGCATAACCAGCACTCTCCCCTTTGATAGTGAAAGCTAGCTTCTAGAAAGATATCCCTAATAGGCACCTCTAAGCCCATACACAAAACGGGTTTCACTCACGCACACTTTTTAAAGCGCCATCCTCATCTTCTCTTGACCTAAACCACTTCTCCTTGCATCGTCTTGCCCCGCGGTTTAGCCAAAAGCCATCAAGGCGGTATTTTGGTGAAGTTACCAAAATACCCCTTCTTGATCCTTCTCCAAAGTCCGAGTCCAATCTTTATGAAACAATCCCATGCTTCGCCACGTGTAGGTTGATCAACGGCTCTCTTCATATCGGCAAGTCTCTCCCATCCGGCTCCCACCGAAACCACCATCACACTTACACCGACCCCCGCACCGCTTGATGCAACCCATCGTACCGAACTTCCCGTTCGGTCATCCTTGTCCATTTTGCGCCATGCTTGAGTCCACTGACTTTACTCGGCATCCTCGATCGTTCTGAACCTTAGCTCTCCAAGCCTAGTCCCGATAATCCTCGCCGTTGACCATTGTTGACCTTCAAGTCTTCTGCACAACAATTGACCAAGAAATCGATTCTGGGAACAAGTTCTTCACAACTTGACCCACATTAGTCAAAACATGCATCATGCAACACATATGCACTGAAATCCATGAATTTAACCTAACCAGCAAACATCGTCGCCAAGATGGCCGGCGAACAAGGCAAAATCGGTCAGACCGCCACCCATGGCCGGTCTGACTGCCCCCTGGTCGGTTTGCCCGCCACCTGGCCAGTCTCACCGTCGAGTAAAGGGACTTAGCCAAATTTCCTCCCTAGAAATCTAAAACCTCTCTGGAAATTTCAAACGAATAGAACTTTTGACTCGAAGCTCCAAAAACCGCCGCCTAGTGGTCTAACCGCCAGCCACTTGGCATGAGCCTTGGCCGGTCTAACTGCCAGAGGTGGCCGGTCGGATCACCACATAGGCCAGTCTGACCGCCATCCTGGCTTGTCTGACCGCTTAATGTGTGACAACAACTGAACTTTGCCAAAAACGAGTGTTTCGACAAACCTTCAACGCCATTGCCAATTCTATCATCATCGTAAGATCATGAGCATATCCCCATGATATCCATAATCTCCCCCTTGATGAACACATTGGCAACTTCTCAAAAATGTAAGTTTGAGGTTTGAAAACGAAAATACTCAACGTTTTCGCGCAAATACACAACATATTCAAAGAGCAAGAGAACGCAATGGAAATAACCATGTTGGCTTCAGATCAGCATAGGCAAGTGAGATAAGGCCAAAGAAGGCAAGAAAGCTTCAATTTCCAGAGAATGGTCAAAAATCTCACTTATGGTCTATATGAAAGAACAATTGTTCAATTTGACTTTTGATCATTGTGAGGTTCCAAGAATTGCAATTCAATTTCAGAAATGGCAATAAGGTCACAAGAATACAAATTAGATACTCCCCCTCACTATGATCATTATTTTTCAAAAAAAATCATTTTCTCCAAATAGCTCCCCTTTTAATCATTTTTGTTACATCTTCTCCCCCTTTGACAATGGAGTCATGAAGGAATCACGCCTTCCTCTCATCTAGAGATAACAAATGCAAAAATGCAGAAGAAACATAAGAAGGATCATGCATGAAACGCAATGGAGTGGCTTCATTTTTGTATTTTTTTCAATTTTTAGTACAAGAACCTTTAGAGATTACCCAAAAGAACAAGCTAGTATTTTTACTATTACTCAATACACATCAAGCCTGGAAGTGCTAGCAAGATCATGGCAAGACATATATTAAAGCTAAGTTAGAAGGCTCAAGATAAAGCGATGAATTTTAACAATTTAAGCAAAGCTTCAAAAACAACAAGTTCATCAAAAGAGATCCTATAGTGATAATGGCCACGATAGAATATCAATGTGAGATCAAGAAGCTAACAAAGACCATTCTAGAGACAAAAATTCCGAAAGTGAATCATTTTGCTCATGGTACCTTAATCACCCAATTTTTAACAACAATTTTCATTTACAATGAATGTTGACGTTGATTAAAGATCTATCTTACGGAAGAAGATCTTGGACTAGGAGCCATCCACAAACTCTTCCTAAGCTTCAACCGGGGCGATAAATCTTGAGGTTCATGTCAATTTTGACAAGCAGTCCCCATGAGATCGTCTAGATCATCAAACTATCTCCAAGTTCATGTCTTTGACATGCAGTCTCGTGAGAATAGTTTGACACAATTTAACAACATGAGAACCTTAAAATTTGATATTTCATTTTGCACAAGAGCAGTTTTTATATTCACAAAGGAACAGAAAGCTCAAAGAAAGTTCAATCCTATATTCAAGTGTTAACAAAGCAATTTTGACATGGCCAGCGTCACAAAAAGATCACTGATTGTGCAACTAGCTAATAGATCCACAAATTACAATTTTTAGTTCAAATTATCTTAAAGTTCTAGCTCATTAAGCAAAGACTAAACTACACATGTGGAAGCATGATAATTCTATCTAGACATGGATTTGAGCAAGAATTGAAATACTAAAGCTCAAGAGGGTAATAAGCAAAGCTTCATTAATTAAAATGACAAGCAGTAAAGCTTATATTACAATGTATCTTTTTGTGATTTTCATATGTATGCAATATGATACAATGAGAAGCAAGAAAAATTCAAAAAGCCTAAACAGATAAAAAAAGATCAGCAAGTTCAGAAGAACGTCAAGGAAAGATCGGATGAACAAGGAAAGCTCAGAAGAGAACCAACTCCCCCATCAAACCAACCCATAGACGTAAATTACCCCTAACTCACTCCTCAAGGTGGCAAACCTAGTTGGGTCTAAAGGTTTGGTGTGGATATATGCTAACTGAGCGTTGGACTCCCCAAATTCTAGCACAGTATCACCCTTCTCTAGATGGTCTCTAAGGAAGTGACAGCGAATGTCTATGTGCTTGGTCATAGAATGTTGCACAGAGTTCTTAGCAATATTAATGGCAGAAGTGTTATCACAGAGAAGAGAAGCACTAGCAAAAGTTAACCCATAGTCCTTAAGGGTGGACAACATCCACATAATTTGACTACAACAACTAGCGGTAGCTACATGTTCAGCTTCTGCGATGGATTGTGCAACAGAGGACTGCTTCCTAGAAGACCAAGAAACAAGAGAAGTGCCTAAGAAGTGACAAGTGCCTGAGGTACTCTTCCTATCTAGTCGACAACCCGCAAAATCAGAATCAAAAAACCGTCGAATGGACAAGGAAGAATAGCAGGAATACCAAACGTCATACTGGAGGGTACAGTAAAGGTACCTGAAAATGCGCTTGACGGCTTAGCGATAGAAAGTCCTCAGAGACGCCTGAAACCTCGCACAGAAGCAGATCGCGAAGTGGATGTCCAGTCTTGAGGCCGTAAGGTAAAAGAGGGAGCTGATCATGCTGCAGTACTTGCGTTGATCCAAGGCTTCTCCTTCCTCGTCTGGATCCAAAGCAATCGAAGTCACCACGGGAGTGGTGATTGGCTTGTTGTCACCCATATTGAAGCGCTTGAGTAGATCCTTGGTATACTTCGTTTAATGGATGAAGATCCCTTCCTTGTGTTGCTTGATTTGAAGACACGCAAAGTAGTTGAGTTCTCCCATCGTACTCATCTCGAATTCCCTGGATATGGTCTTAGAAAAACTAGAAACGAGAGCATGAGAAGAATCACTAAAGATAATATCATCTACATAAATCTAAGCAAGCAGGAAGTCATTGTCAGGCCTAAGAATGAATAGGGTCTTATCTACTGTTGGGACCCAAAAATACAATTATGGACACTTTGTGTATAATGCACTAGTCGAGGATCACGCTAGTGTACACAGTGTCAACATAGATGAATATCGATCCACACAAAACGAAATAACAGAATAAAATATGCAATTCTGGACCCTCTGTGTATATTGCACTCGTCCAGGATCACGCTAGTGCACACAGTTGCAACATCAGTGAAATATCATTTCCATATACAAGGATAACAAATAAATAGGCAAATAACAATAAACATCAAAGTAAAGACCTTAAGGTCAAAGCTTACAATTAATGCTTCAGAGGGCAAATAGCTCAATGAAGCTGCAGTGGAACGAAACAAAATTTCTTCAGTGAAGCCCATCCATATGCCCACAGGCAATCGACTAGTGTGCGCGGCCTAGTTCTCCACGATCCTTGAAGTAGACCTTGTTGACTGACGATTCCTCCACTTCTGTTGCATGTTTTACAACACGCATGAGTACACAACCGTACTCGCAAGTCATACCACAGAATGCAAATTATAGATGCAGGATTATTCCAAAGGAATGGCTTCTGTGGCTCTTTTGCAGAATTGCAGCATTTGCAGTTTGAATACAAGTAACAGATTGAAAGCATAATTCAAAACAAATAGACAATAATAATTTGATAGTTTTATTTCACAAAGACACATAGCCTAAACAAGTTAATCACATAGCCATATGACTTAAGTCACACAGCTCCCTTCCCAAGGTTTTCATAAAATCTACCCCTCGTGTGAAATCCCCGAGCATGTCCATGACCGTGGATGCGGCTATTCGAATAGATTGATTAATACTCTGCAGAGGTTGTACACTTTACCCACAAGATACAACTAGAGTAGCCAGCACTAGCCGTAACAAAACAGTTTAGAAACTTCATCTCGACATTGATACTCCTGGTATGCTTAGCCGCCACAAACGCACACCGTTGGACAGGAAAACGACGAACCGTCCCGTGATGCGACTACTTGGTAGTACACACCTCCACCCAATCCGACACAGCTAACCTACAACCTGAGTAATCAATGCCAAGACTCCATAACTTACTAAGTTAGGCCCGTCCCAAACCAGGCATGTGGTTGTACGAAAGGCCCAGTTTTGGCGCACAAGGTGAAGTCCTTAATTGACCGAGGCAAGACTTCCAAATTCTAACCTATCATTCCCGCCAACATAGATCCACCATAAAAATATACCAGACCACTTGCCTCAGTCTAAATCCTTTCCCACCCTGTTGGTTAAGTGCAACATATACCATCAACAAGTAATAGCACATAGTACACACAATTTTATCAAATGGTTCCATAGTCACTTAGTCAAGTTTATTATCGCGACTCACATAAAATGATGACTCGTAGCATGGCTAAGCAAACTAATCGTATCTAACCAACCCACGTTGGTAATACAATAGCACCAACTAAATGAACCAAGCTAGGGTGACAAAAGATTATGGCATACAATTAGACAAGGAGGTCATAACAAATTGGATATTAACTAATCCCAAAAACATTGAAATAAATAATTAAAGTAAATGCAATAATTTGAATCAAAGTAATTTTAGAAAACTAGGTTCAATATGATCAAAGGTATAACTTGCCTTGGAATAGGTCTAAGTACTGATCTTGCTCTTGAGGTGCTCCTTCTTCTTCAAATCTTCCCAAAGTATCGACGTCTACTCGCATACAAAAGCAAATAAACAAAACAAATAAATAACAAAGGCAAAACAAACTCCAACACTTAAATAAAAATCTCAGATAAATAGATCTCGAATTTAGAAATTTGAAAGGGCTCAAACGGAGTTCAGATGCAAAAGATATGAGCTTGGGAAGTTGGAAATCTAGAGAAAACCCTAAAAAGGAATTATCTGAATTATTTCTCTAAAGAAAAATCGGATTATTGCGCAACGATGATGTCAACGCTTGAAAAATAAGGAATTAAAAAGAAAATCTGACATGTGGAACCTACACGTCAGCGAGACGGTCCACGGTGAACTTGGTTCACCAAACCAATTAGATCTGAGGCTGGCTGGCCTGCCACACACACGCTGAGGTGGCGCCATGTTGACGACACACGGAGGTAGAAGCTGAGGTGGCTTGCTGATGTGGACGCCACGTCGGATTGACGACGGCGATGGGTTGGCTGGACCGACAACGGTGAACGACGGTGCGCCGGCGAGGAATTCTAGACCGGTCGACAACGGCGAAAGACGGCGTGCTGGCGAGGGTGAGTGATACCGAGAGGTAGCTGATGCTATTGCGCACATTCTGGTGCCCACCTTGGCTCGAGAGGACGACGGAGGTCGCTGGAATTGCCGTCGGAGCGGAGAACGACAAACGGGTATTGTTGGGAACGGCAACTAAAGGCACTCCGAGGCAAAGAAGAGGTCCCTGGTGACGCTCTGGCGATAGGGAAAGCGATGGTGTAGTCCACGGGGCGGAGTACAGCTTACGGAGGCGGAATTCGCGAAAAGGCTTCACGACACCGAAGCCCTAAAAACTCAATTGCGGCGGCTCTCATGTTCTTGGGGAGCACTGGACGTAGGATTCGGGATCAGGAGGCAAGGGCGAAGCTTGGGGTCCCTTTTATAGGGTACAGGAGTGCCGGATTTGGAAACCCCTAAAAGAGTCCGCTTCGGCCACGACTTGATTTGGAGATAGAAGGTGATACAGAATCGGTTTTGATTGATTAGGTTGCGGAAGGGCACGGGATAGAGTTTGGCACAAAATCCGAAGATATGTTAGTTGGGGATTTTGATTTGCCGGACAGAGCTTCCAGAAGATCACCATGGCGTTGTCGGACGTGGAGTTCACGCGGGGACGAAGACACCGCGGAGACGACGACTCGGCGAGCGGCCCCACCTGCAAGCGGCGAAGACGAGAGAGACGACGACGCGACCTTGGTGAAATTTGGCGCGCCTGCAGCAGTGGGCGAACGAAATGAAACGGGCCGAAGAAAGGTAGGCTTCGAGGAATAGGAACGGGCTGAGGAAAGGATTAGGCCCGAGACCAATTCTGAGATTTTAATTCATTTTTATTTTTAGAAAATACCAGAAATCCAAATAAGCAATAGAAAATAGCAAATGAACCTGGAAAAATTCTAGAAAAATCTAGAAAATATATCCAAGCACAAAGAATCCAAATAAAATAGTTTTGACCATTATTGATGTTTACTTTAATCATATTAAATTGTTTTCATGTACAAAGTCCATGTTTAAGCTTTTGAATTAAATTCAAATAAAACCAAATGGTGAATTTTCCCTACTAACTATTCAAAAGATTTTTAAAGCTCAGAAAATTGGGATGTTACAAACCTCCCCCCCCCCCTTAAAGGAATCTCGTCCCCGAGATTCAGGCTAACTAGAGAAAAGGCTAGGAGACTCGGCTTTCAGCTCAAATGATTCCAACGGGGCTTGTTCTTCTGGCACACGAAGACACTCCTTCAACTGAGAGACATGAAAGACATCATGTACTCCTGCTAAAGACTACGGTTGCTCTAACTGGTAGGCTACTTCTCCACGATGATCCACAATCTTGAACGGACCAACATACCTAGGGGCAAGCTTCCCTTTGGCATGAAACCTTTTTACACCTTTGAGTGGCGTAACTCGAAGATATACAAAATCTTCGTTCAAGTCGAGATCTGTGGCGATTATCAGCATAACTCTTTTGTCTCGACTGAACTATCTTTAATCTCTCCCTGATCAAAGCCACTTGTTCTTCGGCTTCTTGAATAATATCTGGTTCAAAGACCAAACGTTCAGCTGTTTCTGATCAGTTCAAAGGGGTTCTACAGGCACGACCATACAAAGCTTCAAACGAGGATATGTGCAGACTACTTGATAACTATTGTTGTACGAGAATTCTGCATATGGCAAACTTTTGTCACAACTGGTGGCATTAGCTAATGCACAAGCTCTCAACATATCCCCCAATTTCTGATTAACTCTTTCAGTCTCTCCATCTGTCTGGGGATGGTATGCAGTACTGAAATTCAGATAAGTCCCTAAGGCTTCATGCAGACTCTGCTAGAAACGAGAGGTAAACTAAGATCCTCGATCTGACACTATCTTCTTCTGAGCTTCAAAATCTGAACTGACTGACACATCTTTGTCACCTCTATCGCACAATCCTTAACTCAAATCTCAACAGGTATCCTGATGATAGACAAGACTGCGAGAGTGATAATCTGTATAATCTGCATAACCTGCGTAGCTTTTCTGCTTGCACTAAGCTACTTACAAGCCCTTTTAGGATTAAAAATACTTGGCCTTTTGCTTCATGATTCACACAAAATCTACATACTTGGTGATATGATCTGCTCCTCGCTGAGTAAAGACTGACACGATCAACCATTGTAAACTTTAGAGGGTGACTACTGCGAACTGGCTGACAGATGGTGCTATAGGGAAACTCTGCACAGAGCACTTACTTGCTCGACCTGGTACCATGAGTAAGGCACAACTCATTTATCTTTTAATCTGTCCACTGATTGAGAGTGATACACAATACTGACATTTAAACAACTATCCAAGGTCGTATAGATACTCTGATGCTGACACAAGGTAAACTGGTATCTTTGGTCCAACACTAACTTTTCTGGCATGTCGTGACAATTAACTGTCTCTGTCGATCTGACATTGTACCAATTATGGTGAATACCATCTTTGTCGTATACAACTTCTGTCATATACCACTCTGCTAAGCGGTCTCCAAATTTGGTGACATTAATAGGAATGAAGCGGCAATTTTTTCTAACAACTGATTAACATTCACCTTTCAAGCAATTATATTCCGATTGGGTCCTGGGAAGTCCCATGTATGAATTCTCAGGGCTAGAGGTACTCTGACTGGCCTCTGACTTGTTGGCTGGCTTTCTGACATACCAACTCAGGGTAACCCATTTCGTGATATTTCGCTTTTAAGTTGGATCATCACAATTCAACTTTGAGCTCTTTGTACACCTTTGTATTTTTTTTTAAAGAGAAAACGTAAGGCTTGCACATAGATGTTGGTTCGAGCCTCAACTACTTGAGTTTCCTGTGATCAGATACGCAGACATACTCAATGTTTCACGGATCATTTGTTAGCCTTCAATGGGTTCCAAGGCTACACCTTGCCTCACGTGAGGACTGATTTCCTTTACATAACTGTCATCTCACTATCTTGTCGACACTGATGTCTAACATCTGTTTGAACTCTAGGGTTTAACAAATATCCTCTTGAAACTGACTCAAGACTCAACTTTTGACTTTCACAAGTAGCTTTAGCTGACTGAACAACAGGTTCCTACGGTACCTCTTCTGATTCGAACATCTGCCACTATACAGATCTGTCCTGAGGGAGAGGACTTGACCTCGTGGTTCTCAAACCATTCTTTGTTTCCTCACGACAACAAACTTCGAATTATGACTAGGGTAATTCACTACTTGAAACTTTAGTTAATAGAAAGTGCTGGCAAACCTTCTTAACACACTGATTCTTGGATGTTCCGTGATAAAGGCTATCAAGGTCTTTTTGATATCTGGCAGTGCGAACACTAGACTTGTGATCAATCTCTTTTGAACTTCTCACTGACTCGGTTCACTTTTAACGATCTGGACGAACTTGTCCTTTCACAACGAGTGCGGGGTCTTGGCTATTTTGAAACGGCTACTTTACTGATCTTCAACTGACACTGTCTTGTTCCCCGATGGTTCTAGGGAATCTGAAATTATTACTCAAAACTCAAACAAGCTGACTCTGAGGTTTCGAATATTAGCTCTTGGATAAACTAAAATTCTCGCACATCCTTGTGCTAAAAATTTATCAAACAAACACCATTGATACTTGCCAAACTGACGAACTTGATTTGACACTGACTTTATCTGCGGGAATCTTTTGATCTGTTCTACCATTTCTGCGAACTCATTGGCAAATTTTTTTCTCATATATCATCTCTGACGTAACTCCTTCTGACATAGGCTGATCAGGGGTACCAAGTCAAAGATAACTTGACTTCTGATACGGTTGTGGGTTGTATAGATCACTTGCAATGATCAATGCATATTCTCTTGCGGATATGGACATTATCACATGGTTATATTCTTTAACCATTTGCTGTTACCTCACTGCTATGCAAGGTAGTGGCTTAGACTTCAACATGATCTCTTATAATTACAGCTCTATGGCCTTCGATTACCAAGACTCGGAACTTGATTACTCGGCATGCACAGGCATATGCTGAGAAAGGTATCCCATGTTTAATACCCAACAACTCCTTTTATTCATAACTTGAATACAAAGATGTCCACCTTTTAGCTTTCAAACAAAAGAAAAGATTACAACTATTTTATGACTTTATATATTGCTGCTAACAAAGGCATGGCACTGCATAATATAACATCACCAATCTATGCTTCCTTGGTAACATCATGATCCAAACACCTCTTCTTTGACTGCTTCGCTGGACACATGGATCCGGTTGCGTTACCACCTGCTCTGGGAGTTACGATCTTGACTGACACAACTTCTGGCATTCTTGCATCTGGAGTGAGTGATTTGTTCTGCTGCGGACAATGGCTGATGTAATGACCTTTCCTACGGCAACGGTAGCATACACGTGTCGAGCCTTGCGACTTTTCTGACGAGGCTGTGGCAGAACGACCATCCTTCTTGAAGGTTGAAGCTTGTCGCTTTGCAGGACATTTCTTGCATAGTGGCCTTGCTTACCACACTCAAAACACACTCTTGGCAAGATTGGCTTGCTTCCCTTTTGAGGTGGCTTGCCAAAGTCAACATCCTGCTCTTGGGATTCTTCGGCTGACATATCTTGCACTGACAACGGATTGCCTTCTTTTGCTAATGCACTGACAGCGGCTCAAAAGCTTTCTCGCTGATGTTGTGTTGCAGAAGTCCACACTGAATACATGGGGCACCAACTCGGACAATGATCATTGCTTTCACATAAGAAACATGTGATTTTGCTCATTGGACATTCTCCAACGAAATGGTTTCCTTCGCAACTGGAACAATTGATATTGTGCTTATCGGCACTATGGCCTATTTCTCCACAACGGATACATGCACAATCTTCTGATTTATCTGGCTGGCAGCACTTTAAGTGACAACGACTGGGTTTGCTGCGGGATATCAGAACAGTAGGTTCCTCTTGATCACTCTTGCTTGATGTCGCATGCTGCCGACGAAAAGCAACAGTGAACTCTAACCATGTGATGGTTTGCTCGTCCTGATGGGCGGCGCGAAATTTTTCCCACCAATCCAATGCAACTCCTTCCAATTGATGAGCAGCAAAGAGAACTTTCTCATTATCGTTGCATTGCACAATAGTTAGCTTTTCTTCTATAGTGCGAATCCAAGATTCTGCATCCTGAGTGTGGTTGATCCTTCTAAGACTGGCGGCTTGGTCATCATGAACTTCACCAACTTGAACTGAGGGCGTGCCATTGGGATGGCAACGAGTTGTGCATCCTTGCAAACATTACCACTGTCTAACGATTGAATCGTCGCTTGCATGAGCTGATTCTGGGTGGCAGGAAGCTGACTTGGGTTCTGATGTGTCACTACTGGCATTGGAGATAGTTGTTGATTATCATCTATTCTGGTACTGCCACTGGTGACGGTACGACGGCTTGCTTGGTTATTCCGATTCATCAATTTGATTAAAATAGCGGTGGTCTGATTCTGCTGTGTCATCATGTTGTTTATGTTCTGTATCATCGCGTTCATGAAATGAGTTTGAGCTACCAGGAATTGTTCCATGACTAGATCTGCCACTCTTGATACTGGCAACTGTCTACTGGGGTTGACGAGATCTGAGCTGGCACAGACTGTCTCAAGATTATTGACAAGGTCGGCTTTACTAGGGTTCTCCATCTGCTGGCTGACCAAGGCTAATAGATGAGAGGGAAAAACATAAGGTAAGGGAAGACAATCTACTAAGGGGAGTAGGTTTAACCCAAGGGAAAACAAGGAACACACAAATAGCCGGAAAGCTATTAAGAAACATAAAACTCACAAGCAAACAACACAGACCAAAGAAAACGAAAATCTAATCGTCTAGCCGATTAAACTCTAACTTAACTGGATGACTTGGCTCAACACACGGGAGGAGCCAACGCTGATTTATCCTATATGGCTGGTCTGAAGAAAACTCAAACTGTTCACGGTCTTCATCAAACTTTGACTGCTTGCGATCCTTGCAAGCGAAGATTAGAGAAGGCAGGGGCGACGTACAACTTCTTCTTGGTCTTCAATTCTTGCGATGAACTTGTCTTGAACACTTGGGGAGATATTGATACGTTGTTGCTGGTTGCATGGTCTTCAAAGAGTTGTTGAAACAGCTTTTGGGCATCCACCAAGACATTTGGCACAAATCGCGATAAACTATAGAAGTTATGGGGAGAGGGAGTCCAATTTGATACTCAAAACGGTGAGGAAGAATATAGATGAGAAATGAATAGAGTGGAAGAGTATAGAAGTTAGACAAGATGAGAATAGCACATCATTGAGATTTTTCATTTGTAAAATAGGATTTTGAAGTTTTCCTTAAGAACGGCCATTCTAACTAAGGTCGCGACCTAAAGTCGATATGGCTCTGATACCACCTCTGTTGGGACCCAAAATATGCAATTCTGGACCATATGTGTATATTGTACTAGTCCAGGATCACACTAGTGCACACAGTTGCAACATCAGTGAAATAACATTTCCAGATACAAGGATAACAAATAAATAGGCAAATAACAATAAACATCAGAGTAAACACCTTAAGGTCAAAGCTTACAATTAATGCTTCAGAGGGCAAATAGCCTAGTGAAGCTACAGCAGAACGAAATAGAATTTCTTCAGTGAAGCCCATCCATATGCCCACAGGCAATCGACTAGGGTGCGCGACCTAATTCTCCACGATCCTTGAAGTAGACCTTGTTGACTGACGATTCCTCTACTTCTGTTGCATGTTTTACAACACGCATGAGTACACAACCGTACTCGCAAGTCATACCACAGAATGCAAATTATAGATGCAGGCTTATTCCAAAGGAATGGCTTCTGTGGCTCTTTTGCGTAAATGCAAAGATTTGCGCTTGAATACAAGTAATAGATTGAAAGCATAATTCAAAACAAATAGACAATAATAATTTGACAGTTTTATTTCACAAAGATACATAGCCTAAACAAGTTAATCACATAGCCATATGACTTAATTCACAAAGCTCCCTTCCCAAGGTTTTCATGAAAATCTACCCCTCGTGTGAAATCCCCGAGCATGTCCATGACCGCGGACGCGACTATTCGAATAGATTGATTAACACTCTGCAGAGGTTGTACACTTTACCCACAAGATACAACTAGTATAGCTAGCACTAGCCGTAACAAAACAGTTTAGAAACTTCATCTCGACATTGACACACCCGGTAAGCTTAGCCGCCACAAACGCACACCGTTGGATAGGAAATGGCGAACCATCCCGTGATGCGACTACTTGGTAGTACACACCTCCACCCAATCCGAACAGCTAACCTACAACCTGAGTAATCAATGCTAAGACTCCATAACTTACTAAGTTAGGCAAGTCCCATACCAAGCATGTGGTTGTACGAAAGGCCCAGTTCAATGGCGCACAAGCTGAAGTCCTTAATTGACCGAGGCAAGACTTCCAAATTCTAACCTATCATTCCCGCCAACATAGATCCACCATAAAAGTATACCAGACCACTTGCCTTAGTCTAAATCCTTTTCCACCCTGTTGGTTAAGTGCAACATATACCATCAACAAGTAATAGCACATAGTACACACAATTTTATCAAATGGTTCCATAGTCACTTAGTCAAGTTTATTATTGTGACTCACATAAAATGATGACCCATAGCATGGCTAAACAAACTAATCGTATCTAACCAACCCACATTGGTAATACAATAGCACCAACTAAATGATCCAAGCTAAGGTGACAAAAGATTATGGCATACAATTAGACAAGGAGGTCACAACAAATTGGATATTAACTAATCCCGAAAACATTGAAATAAATAATTAAAGTAAATACAATAATTTGAATCAAAGTAATTTTAGAAAAATGGGTTCAATATGATCAAAGGTACAACTTGCCTTGGAATAGGTCTAAGTACTGATCTTGCTCTTGAGGTGCTCCTTCTTCTTCAAATCTTCCCGAAGTATCGACTTCTACTCGCAAACAAAAGCAAATAAACAAAACAAATAAATAACACAGTCAAAATGAACTCCAACAATTAAATAAAAATCTCAGATAAATAGATCTCGAATTTAGATGAATTTAGAAATTTGAATGGGCTCAAACGGAGTTCGGATGCAAAAGATATGAGCTTGGGAAGATGGAAATCTAAAGAAAACCCTAAAAAGGAATTATCCGAATTATTTCTCTGAAGAAAAATCGGATTATTGCGCAACGATGACGTCAGCGCTTGGAAAATAAGGAATTAAAAAGAAAATCTGACATGTGGGACCTACACGTCAGCGAGACGATCCACGGTGAACTTGGTTCACCGAACCAATTAGATCTCGAGGTCGGTGGCTCGCCACACACGCTACCGAGGTGGCGCCACGCTGACGACACACCTGACGCAGGTCGAGGTGTCTTGCTGATGTGGATGCCACGTCGGATTGACGACGGCGATGGCTCGGCTGGACCGACAACGGCGAACGACGGCGCGCCGGCGAGGAATTCTGGACCGCCTGACAACGGCGAAAGACGGCTTGCCGGCGAGGGTGAGTGATACCGAGAGGTAGCTAATGCTATTGCGCACATTCTGGTGCCCACCTTGGCTCGAGAGGACGACGGAGGTCGCCGGAATTGCCGTCGGAGCGGAGAACGACAACCGGGTATTGTCGGGAACGGCAACCAAAGGCACTCCGAGGCAAAGAAGAGGTTCCTAGTGACACTCTGGCGACGGGGAAGGCGATGGTGTAGTCCATGGGGTGTAGCACGGCTGACGGCGGCAGAATTCGTGAAAAGGCTTCACAGCACCGAAGCCCTAAAAACTCAATTACGACGGCTCTCATGTTCTTGGGGAGCACTGGACGTAGGATTCGGGATCAGGAGGCAAGGGCGAAGCTTGGGGTCCCTTTTATGGGGTACGGGAGTGCCGGATTTGGAAACCCCCAAAAGAGTCCTCTTTGGCCACGACTTGATTTGGAGATAGAAGGTGATATGGAATCAGTTTTGATTGATTAGGTTGCGGAAGGGCACGGGATAGAGTTTGAAACAAAATCCGGAGATATGTTAGTTGGGGATTTTGATTTGCCAGACAGAGCTTCCAGAAGATCGCCATGGCGTTGTCGGACGCGGAGTTCACGCGGGGACGAAGACACCGCGGAGACGACGACTCGGCGAGCGGCCCCACCTGCCAGCGGCGAAGACTAGAGCGCACGCACGGACGCGGTTGGGCTGGCGCGCCCGCACAAAAGTGGGCCGGAACGGAAATGAAACGGGCCGAAGAAAGGTAGGCTTCGAGGAATAGGAACGGGCTGAGGAAAGGATTAGGCCCGAGACCAATTCTGAGATTTTAATTCATTTTTCTTTTTAGAAAATACCAGAAATCCAAATAAGCAATAGAAAATAGCAAATGAACCTGGAAAAATTCTAGAAAAATCTAGAAAATATATCCAAGCATAAAGAATCCAAATAAAATAGTTTTGACCATTGTTGATGTTGAATTTAATCATATTAAATTGTTTTGATGTACAAAGTCCATGTTTAAGCTTTTGAATTAAATTCAAATAAAACCAAATGGTGAATTTTCCCTACTAACTATTCAAAAGATTTTTAAAGCTCGAAAAATTGGGATGTTACATAAAATAAACTTCAGCAAAAAGCCATCGATTTGCCACAGGCAACCGACTGGGATCAAGACCTAGCGATTAGCACCTTCGTAGAACTCCTCCTCAAAAGCGGGCGGAGACTCCTCCACTTCTGTTGGTTAATTATAGCAAGCATAAGTACACAACCGTATTCGCAAGTCATACCACAGAATGCATTGTATACATGATGGCTTATTCCAAAGGAAAAGGCTTCTGTGGTTCTTTTGCATAAATACAACATTTGCCATTGAATACGAATAATAGATTAAAACATAATTCAAAACAAGTAGACAATATTAATTTAATAATTATTTTCACAAAAGACACAAAGCCTAAACAAATTATTCACACAACCATATGACTTAGATCACACAATTCCCTTCCCAAATGTTTTATGAAAATCTAACCCTCGTGTCAAATCCTCGAGCATGTCCATGACCGCGAACATGGCTATTCAAATAGATTTGTTTAACACTCTGCAGAGGTTGTACACTTTACCCACACGATATAATCAGTGTTGCAAGCACAAATCATAACAAAATGTTTCAGAAACTTCATCTCAAGCATTGACACTCTCGATGTGTTTTACTGACGAAACAAACACCCACTGAGGAAATTAGTCCATCACACACCGTTGGACAGGGAAGCAGTGAATCGTCCCGTGATGTGATCTACCTGGTACTCCACACCTCCACCCATCACTGAGCACCTAAGCTACAACCTGAGTAGTCAATGTCGAGACTCCATAACTTACTAAGTTAGGCACGTCCTATACCAGGCATACGGTCATACAGTTGTGGTTCAGTTCAATAGCGCACAAAGTTAAGTCTTTAATTGACTAAGGCAAGACTTCTCATTTCTAACTATGCCACAAAGATTATCATTTTTATTCACAAAGCTCCACCATATCACACAGTATTCACCACTTGCCTCAGTCTAAATATTTTCCCACCTTGTTGGTTAAGTGTAACACATGCCATCAACGAGTAATAGCACACAACACACACAGTTTTATCACAGAGTTCCATAATCACTTAGTCAAATTCATATTTGTAACTCATATGAAATGATGACTCATAGCATAGCCAAGCAATCTACTCGTATCTAGCCAACCCACGTTGGTGTTACGATAATACCAACTAAATAATGAACCAATCTAGGGTGACAAAAGATTATGATATAACAATAGACAAGGTGGATATAAACATGATTAATAACTAAACTCAAAAGCATTTAAATAAATACTTAAAGTAAATGCATTAATTTAAATCAAAGTAATTTTAAAAACTGGTTTCAACATGATCAAAGGTACAACTTGCCTTGAAATAGATCTGGGTACTGGTCTTGATCTTGAGGCAGTCCTTCTTCTTCAAAAGTCCCCGAAGAATCAACGTCTATTTGCAACCGAAGCAAATAAATAAAACAAACAAAGATAAAACAAACTACAAAAATTAAATAAAAATCTTAGATAAATAGAGCTCGAATTTAGAAATTTGAATGGGCTCAAACGGAGTTCGGATGAAGAAGATATGGCTTTTGGAAGATCAAAACCTAAAGAAATACCTAATTTGGAATTTCTAGAATTAACCCAAATTACTTTTCTATTGAAAAATCGGATTATGACGCATGCTGGCGTCAGCCCTGGGATTTTCGAATAAAATAAATCCAGGAAAAGGCTATAGAGGATGACAGGTGGGCCCTCGGTCCATGGACCGGGTCCACGCAAGGGTTCATGGGTCTACGACACACGAGTCTATGGCACAGTGGCTCTGACATTGGGGGTCCCACTGTGATAGGCTGGGCTCACCGTTGATCAGATCTACCGAGAGTTGGGTTTAGGGTTTGGGTTTGGATCTGTTACGTGGGCGTTGAAGCGGTGACTGACTCGGCACCACGTGGGTGACACGCAAGCATGGAGTTGAGGTAGCAGGCTGACTCGGTGTGCCACGTCGACAAATGACGGCAAGGCTCAGATCCCCATAGTCGACGGCGACTGACAGCTCCTCGTCGGCGGTGAGTGGTACCGGCTGGTAGATGACGAGAAGGGGGTTTCGGAGATGTGCTCACGGGTGCAAGAGGGTGGCTGAGGCGACCGGCGGCGAGGTCGAAGCGGCGGAGGGTCTTCGGGCTTGATGGGATCTGCACTTTGGTGGCGCTCGAGCGAAGTGAAGGCGTCCAACTCGTAGCCCTTCTCCTTGCGATGCCGACTGTGGCGATGGTGAGGCTTGAGCAGCTCTGGTTGCGGCGGAATTGCTCATCGGAGTTGAAGGCGGCGGCTTTGCTTCTTCAAGTTCTCCCGACGGCTAGGGTTCGGCGCTCAAGCTTTGGCGGCTAGGGCTTGGATGCGGAGGCCGAGGGCTCGTGTTCCTTTTATACACGGTAGCTCGGGAGAGCCCAGGGCACAAACGCCCAAATGGCCGTGTGGCGGTAGAGTTCGTATCCCAACCGAACTCAGAGACAATCTACAGTAGATTCGGTGGGGCCCAGACCTCCCTTAGTTTAGATCTAATGTTCCAGACCTCCCTTGGTTTAGATCTAACGTTCCAGACCTCCTATCGTTTGGATCTAACGGTCCAAACCTTCCTTCGTTGAAATCGAATGGTCCAGACCTCCTTTCATTTGGATCTAACGGTCCAGACCTCCTCCTGTTTGGATATAATGGTCCAGACCTCCCTTGGTTTAGATCTAACATTCCAGACCTCCTCTTGTTTGGATCTAACGGTCCAGACCTTCCTTCGTTGAGATTGAATGGTCCAGACCTCCTTTCGTTTGGATCTAACGGTCCAGACCTCCTCCTGTTTGGATATAATGGTCCAGACCTCCCTTAGTTTAGATCTAACGTTCCAGACCTCCTTTTGTTTGGATCTAACGGTCCAAACCTCCTTCTATTTGAATCTAATGGTCCAGACCTTCCTTCATTTAGATCTAACGATCCAAGTATCTCTTCGTTTAGATCTAATGGTCCAGACCTCCTTTCGTTTGGATCTAACGACCCAGACCACCCTTCGTTTAAATCTAATGGTCCAGATCTCTCTTCGTATGGATCTAACGGTTCAGACCTCCCATCATTTAGATCTAATGGCCCAGACCTCTCTTCGTTTAGATCTAGCGGTCCAGACCTCTCCCTCGTTAGATCTCTCTCTAGTTCTCTTACAAAGACCACCCTCCTGGTCATTTTGCAAAGACTACCCTGGCTACAGTGATTCCAGGACCTTCCCTGGTATAGTGATTTCAGGACCTACCCAAGTCATAGTGCTTCCACGACCTCCCGGTCGTATCCCTCTCGAAACAAAATGAGTTTCCACGACCACCACAGTAATCTCGATAACCATCGGGTTTTCAATTTGGCTTTGGTCTCACGTTTCTAATCCACGATTTTGCAAGATTTGGAGTTCTTTGCATATTTGAATACGATTTAAGTTGGGATATGTGTTTATTTGCCTTTTCGGTTGTTTTGCGATTATAGAAGCCGAGGCGACTGAGGAACCGATCGTCGACCAGGATCCTGAACAGCAGCACTCTGAACAAGGCGAGTCAATCCTTTGATCGTTTTGAGCCTACTTTTTGCAAATTATGTTGCTTTAAAATTATGAAACTGCATTGCTATGTTTTATCAAACTAAATTGGTCTAGAACATAGTTAATACCTTAACAAATACTTGTGTATAAACTTTCAACCCTTAAACTTGGACAATATCCTTTGTCACCCTAGACTTAATGGATTACTTACTAGTTGATAGGTCTGTAACTAAGTGTCATGCTTAGCCTTGCTTAGATACATTGTCATGTGGGCATTAAGTTGCCCAACCATAATCCTTAAAAACTTTGGAAAATGATTTGGGCAGTAAGGTTGGGAGCCTGGCTGGTATGTTGAGGTAAATGGTTATTTTCAAAACAAACAAACTTGAAAATTATTTCCGACTAGGGCAACTGGAAGGAATGGCTAGTGCCGGGGGCACGAGAAGAGGTTGGTATGTGGATGTACCGCCCTGGTCATGTAAGGACCGAATCTTGTGATGACCTCTCATGCAAAAACAGTGCAACCACAAGTCAATAATGGGTACAACCTGGCCGACTAATTTGTTTCGCCTCAACAGAGATCCGCTGTTGGGATGATTATGTGGATAGTGGGGAGAACGAGCCACAAAAACGAGATTGGCAAAGAGGGGCCTCCTGAGAGCCTCGGGAGTGGGCTCAGGGCGGTGGAAACCTTGATTCGCATGTCCAAGGAAACATGTGTATATGTCAAGGCGATTACCTCTTGTGGGTAAAGTGTGCGAACTCTGCAGAGTAAAAAAAACTGTCATGATAGTCATGCTCACGGTCAAGAGCGGTGCTGAGAACTTGCTGGATATAGCTTTCACTTTTGCAAAATCGATTTGTGATGAAAAGGGATAGTTGGGGTGGGACCCCAGAGATTTGAGAAAGGCCTGGTGCGGGACCAGTGTTAAATACGGGATAACCCGAGTATAGGAGGTGGGACCTCCACTAGTACTTTTCAAAAGAAAACTCATTTATGAAAACAGATTTGTTAAAATGCTAAGTCTTAGGATTTACTACTACTCATCTATTTCAAACCTGGCTTTGTGCAAATAAAAGAACTCTAAAGCTTCCCTTGAATAGCCTTGCATCTATAAGAAGCGCATTGTGGGTTGGCTCATGAAATACGGTTGTGTACTCAAGCTCGCTAATATATTCTTTTCGCACCGAATGATCAAGACCCCTACCAGTACTTCACGGAGGATGAACCAGATGGTGGTGAAGATAATGAAGCTTAGGCCGGGACCCCCAGTCACTTGCCTGTGGGCAAAGTGAATGGATCCACTATGATGTATTTTGCTTCCATACCGCTGGCTTCCGTGATTTCGCTTTTGTAAAACTCACGCCTAAGTGGCGCTTTTGTAAACAATTGGCGCACGGCCAGATAATTATGTAATATATTATGGGCTTGCAATGTTCATATCAAGTATTGCTCGTACTGAGTAAGGTTCACGATTAGTTTGTGCCTAATCGCTAGATAGACGTCTCACGACCACCCCTAGGTGATCCAAGACCACAACCAGAAGTCTTACGACCACTCCTAGATACTCTAAGACCTCCACCAGATGTCTCACGACCACCCCTAGGTGATTCAAGACCACAACTAGATGTCTCACGACCACCCCTAGATAGTCTAAGACCACTATCTGATGCCTCACGGCCACTTCTAAATGCTCTAAGACCTCCACCAGATGCCTCACGACCACCCCTAGATGGTTTAGAACCACTACTAGGAGACCCACGACCACCCCTGTATGGTCTAAACATTATCTCCAGATGTCTCGGGACATCCTGTCCTCTTTTGGTCGTACCCCCGGACCTTCTCCTCGGGACTTCCTTAGGACCTCCTCAAGACCTCTTATGCCTTTTGTCGCATCCCCAAGACCTCCCCAGGACATCTCCACAGTACACCTCAGGACCTCCTCAAGACAACTCTACAGTATTCCTCATGACCTCCCATAACCTCCAAGATCTCTTTAAGACCTGCCAGAACCTCCTCGTAAAATGTAGGACTATCTAGGACTTCCCCCGATCACCTTAAGACCACCCCCCAGGACCTCCCTCGACCTCTTCGCAAGACCTCCACATGACCTTCTCAAGGTCACTCAAGACCTCCCAGGGATCACCATAAGACCGTACTAGGACCTCCTTAAGACTCTTCTAAATTGCTATTTTGACCAAATATGGCCATGTCTACGGACCAACACATGCGTCCACGTGGAGCTTCTGTAGGTAAACGTTTGAGCAAACTTGGTATTCTGTGTGTGTCAGCTACTGATCCAGGGAATGACACAGTATACACAGGAGACCCCAAGTTCCAAAATTGGGGTCTAACATTGGGCTGGCCACGTGAAAAGGGCACGGAGGCTTAAGTGGCTTGGGCCCACATGTCATAGGTACTTAGCCCACCATTACACATTTAACTTGGTTTCCCGACAATGATTGAGTTATTAAAAGCTAATCATTGTAATTAACTTCTAATGATGAGCTATAGTAGTTGTCCGTGTACGATAATGTGCTCGCTTGCTTGCCCGGCGGCTCGCCGGCGCTACGCGACGTGGCGGAGATGGCCAAGGCTTGGGATAAGTGCGCAATAGCCATGTGCAACTGATGGAGGTGGTTCAGCGCTTGAGGTGGCCCATACCGGCAGCTAGCCGGAGCTAAGCGGCGGCACTCAATATGGCAACCATGCATACAGCGAAACTTGGAGTTGAAGTAGCGACGGCACTGGAGAAGACAACGGCGACGATGCGGCTCAATGAGGAGATAAGGTCCTGAGCAAAACCAAGACCAGTGAATGCTCGGAAAAGTTTAAAGATCTTATAAGCAAGCTATAGGAACAAATAATCGGACAATGGCTAACCGAAACAAGTGGGAGATGAAAGGTTGCTTTTACGGCCGAAAATGGTCCAAGCTTCAATTCACCTCAATCCTATCATGCATTGCCCAAATTAACTTAGGGGTTTTCAACCTCATGCTAAAAGACACGAGATGACGTGAAAGATTTCAACTAAAGCTCACCGAAGACGAAAATGACACGGTGGTGTCCTCGGGGTTGCGCTCTGGAACTGCAAAGAGCACGAAGATGAACTGAGAGCTACAAAGCAAAGTAAGGGTTGGCATTAGCTAAAATGGGTAAGGCATCGAAGAAGAACAGACAAGGACTCCTAGGGTTGAAACTTACCCAAGCGATGCACAAGGGAGAGCTTCTCCTTCCTCAGCCACCGAGAGGAAAGATGGCGAAAATGAAGGGGGTGCAAGGGGTATTATCCTCGGATACTAACGGCAATGGAGGCGGCGTGAAACAACAAAGCTCTAGGATACGTTGTCAGGGGCGGTGGATCACGGTGGTGACGGAGCTGTGCAGCATGCGGCGGTGACATGGCATTCACGCTCTGAGTGAGCTGACGGGAGGTTGAAGGTGAAGCTGAAAGAAAGTGGCGCAGTCGCTCGCGCGAAACGCTCGACCCACTTTCGTGAGCCGTTAGATTAAGATCTAACGGTCCACAATAGTGGTGCGTTCGGACAGTCTAAACGGCCCAATTGATCTGGGTCGTTCATTTCGCATCGGCCGGTCCAAATTCGTAGCGCGTTCGGATGGTCCGAACGGCCCACTTAATCTGGAGCATTAATTTCTCATCGGACGGTCCAAATGCATCCTGAGTGGCTGGAGTTGCGGGGTGCAGTTAGTTGACTCAGCCGAGTCAAGTGGCTTGGTCTGGTTCGAGCCCAAGGAACAATACCGAGGTTGAGGTTGAGTCTAGGTTTGACTGAGATTTAAAACTAGTTCCTCAACTTTGACCAGAGGTTTAGGAATAAGAATAAAATTCCTAAAAATATGAAATAAATCAGAGGTGTTCCTGGGATGACCTAGTACCCATATAAAATTTGAAACCCCTCTGTTCATGTCATATTTTGAGCAGTTTAAATCCACAACCGAAAATGGTTAATGGATTGAGTTGGGAATTTCTAGGGTTTGAAACTAACCCCAAAAATTTGGAAAAAATTATACCAATTCAATATAATTATTGTAGTATTTGAATAATTTATTTCCAGAGGAACTTCAGTAGCATTTGTTTAGTTTTATTTTGAAGTTTACTTCTTTAAGTGTAGGATCAATAATTGAACAAGATTTTTCAAGTGCAACAATTTATGCAAATGCTTGAAAACAATTATGTATGCTCATGAGATGCATAAAAAACCTCTTTATTAACTTGGGGATGTGACACACATGCCGGTGAAGTCTTTTGCCTTCAATTTCTTCTTGTCTTAAGGGAGCGCTCCTCCTTGTCCTCCTCGCTCCTAGAGTCCACATCGCTCATGGATTGCTCTCCAAAAGCAGCAAGGACCTGGTGAGCGGCCTTCATGAGCTTGGCAGCATCAAACTTAGGCATATTCCCTTAAGGCTTCCTCCAAGCTGCCTTTTCCTCCTTGTGGTTGCCCTTCCCTTTTAGCTTAGGGCAGTTCACCAGATATGGTAGAGCTCTCCACACTCATAGCATGTCATAGGGCTGTCTTTCTTCTTGTTTCTCACATTGTTATAGGTTCGTGTGATTTTTTTGGCTAGGAGGGCTAACTCGGGCTCAAGGATACTCTCAAGTTCCTCTTCATGGATTGTAGATGAAGAGGCAAGTGAAAATCCAGATGAAGGTTCAGAAGAACCATCAAAAGTTCTCTTGAGAGGGTCTGCTACCAAAGTTATGTTCTTCTTCTTAGGATGATCAACTCTCTTGATCTCATAAGTCTTGAGCTTGCTATATATCAACTCCAAAGTGAGATTAGAGATATTAATATTCTCCTCAATGGCAGTAGCCTTCATCTCACAACCCTTGGTGTTGATTTCAGCCAAGAGATGGGTAGCATTCTCAGACTGAGAATACTCAATATCGAATGCTCTCAACTGATTGAGCACCTTGTTGAAGTGAGTGAATACATCATCGATGCTCTCTCCAGAACGCATCTCGAACTTGTATTCTCGCTTGAAGACTGTTTGGCGTACTTGCTTAATTTGGGACGAACCCTCATGGTAGGTTTCGAGGGTGTGCCAAATCTTGTGCGTAGTCTCAAGGTGACAAATTCTATTACTCCTGTCTACCAAGCCTGGCATATAGGAGGTTTTTTTGCCTTGTGGTTATTAGCCAAGAGGGTTGCTGAAACCGGCGTAGTAACCTTGGGCAAAACGAGCGGGGCTCAGACAACCTCCCTTATGGCTTGACCTTCGCTCTAAGGTAGACACTCATGCGATTCTTCCAATAGGCATAGTCGAGCCCATCGAAGACATGCGGCTTGCTTGAGTACTTCTCCATCGCCAAGTTCAGTGACCGGTTAAGATCAAGAATAAACTGATCGGGCTCTGATACCACTTGTTGGATCGAAACGGCGACTAAAGGGGGGTGAATAGGAGCACGATCTCTTTCTCACCTTGATTGGATTCAACACGTTTTTCACTCCAATATCTATACGAGATATGAAGATCAATATACAAGCATAGCGGAAGACTTGCATTGAATCCATTCAAAACCCCGAAGAAAATGGACCAAAATCACCAAAAACTCAAAACAAAATGAGTTGGGTGGTCAGATCTCTCAAATCGCCGGTCTGACATTTGGCCTAGTAGTCAAACCTCTCACCAGGGGCGGTATGACCTCTAGCACGATGAGCAGTGAAATCAGCCCGAACTCGAAATCACAAATTGGTCTAACTTTTGATCCATAACTCCAAACTTCACAAAACTTGAAACATACCTTCTCTAGGATGTCAGGAACCCATTCCAATCAAGGATCGTAAAGATTATTGCCAAAGTTCCGACCTTTTTCGTTTGAGTGAAGATTGCTTCAAAACCGAGTCAAAACCAAAATATGATCCAAAAACTTGCTCGTGGGTAAAAGATGATCAAGATGATCCTACATGCACTCCAACATATTAAAGCAAGCAAGATCCAGGCAAAAAACCAAAGGAAAACAAAATAATCAAAGAAAGCCCCAAAATCACAAAAGAGAGAGCAAGAACAAGAAGAGACTCATCTTGAGGAATCTTGCTTGCATTGATTTAAGATTGATATTCGTTTAGAGCCACTCCATCCTGGAGGACAAAAGCTCAATACTTGAGTACACAATCAATCCAACTTTCTAGAACCCTAACCTCTCCACTTTCCTCTCTCTAAACACAAACTAGGGTTTCTTCAATACAATAGTTGAGAGGTGTACAACCAGCACTCTCCCCTTTTATAGTGGAGGCTAGCTTCTAGAAAGACATCCCTAATGGGCACCCGCTAAGCCCACACATAAAATGGGTTTCACTCACGCACGCTTTTCAAAGCGTTGTCTTCATATTCTCTTGACCTAAACCACTTCTCCTTGTGCCGTCTTGCGCCGCGGTTTAGCCAAAAGCCATCAAAGCGGTATTTTGGTGAAGTTACCAAAATACGCCTTCTCGATCCTTCTCCAAAGACCGAGTCCAATCTTCAGGAAGCAATCCCATGCTTCGCCACGTATAGGTTGATCAACGACTCTCTTCATGTCGGCAAGTCTCTCCCATTCGGCTCCAACCGAAATCACTATAGCACTTGCACCGACCCCCGCGTCGCTTGATGCAACCCGTCACACCAAACTTCTCGTTTGATCATCCTTGTCCATTTTGTGCCATGCTTGAGTCCGCTTACTTCACTCGGTATCCTCGATCGTTCTGAACTTTAGCTCTCCAAGCCTAGTCCCGTCATCCTCGTCCGTTGACCGTCGTTGACCTTTAAGCCTCCTGCACAACAATAGACCAAGAAATCGATTCTGGGAACAAGTTCTTTGCAACTTGACCCACGTTAGTCAAAATATGCATCATGCAACACATATGCACTGAAATCCATGAATTTAATCTAACCAACAAACATCGCCGCCAAGCTGACCGACGAACAAGGCAAAGTCGGTCAGACCGCCCTCTGGCCGGTCTGACCATCGAGTAAAGGGACTTAGCCAAATTTCCTTCGTGGAAATCCGAAACCTATTTGAAAATTTCAAACGAATAGAACTTTTGACTCGAAGCTCCAAAAATTATGAGACCAAGTGTAGGGGAATCCCCTCTCTTGCCTAGACCCTCTATTTTTGGCTCGACTTAAAATTCAACACACCTTTCTGGACGGTCAGACCACCACCTCCTGGCCGGTCTGACCGCCAGCCACTTGGCCTGAGCCTTGGCTGGTCTAACCGCCAGAGGTGGTCGGTCGGACCGCCACATAGGCCAATCTGACCGCCATCCTGGCTGGTCTGACCGCCTAATGCCTGACAGCAACTGAACTTTGCCAAAAACGAGTGTTTCGACAAACCTTCAACGTCATTTTCAATTGTATCATCATCCTAAGATCGTGAGCATATCCCTATGATATCCACATGTACGAGGCCTCACAAGAATATTCTTGACTTCAGCAGATGATTCACCACATGTAGCAGTTGTGTGGATTGAATACTGCACAGACTCCCACTATTATCTATGAAAATAATGCAGCTTGTGTTGTACAAGTGCAGATGGGTTATGTGAAGAGTCAACTCACAAAGCATATCTATCCCGAGTTCTTCTATGCTCATGAATTGCAAAAGATGGACGAAATTAAAGTACTGCATACTAAGTCATGTGAAAATCTTGCAGATTTATTAACTAAGTCATTTCCAGCATCTAGCTTTGAAAGGTGCATACATGGAATTAGAATGATGAGACTTAGAGAAGTGCAGAATTTAGGGGGGAGAATCTTCACGAACTTGTTATTGAAACTTGATCACGAAAATTGAGTACCCAAAGAATGAATCCTAGAGATTAAATGAAATTGGGTGGATTGTACTCTTTTTCCCTTGACGAGTTTTCCTAAAGTTTCTCGACTAAAGTTTTTAACGAGGCAATTCGTGCAGCACAACTGATCGGGCCAAATTTCGATATGGGCCTCCAAGCCTCCAAGGGCCTGGTTTGGGCCGATTTCAGCCTCACCCAATCAAGGCATACTGGTCAAGGCCCAAGGATGGCCAACCTGCGAAAGTCAGGCTAGTTCATACTGTTTTTTCAGTGCTATTTACTTTAGTAGGGGGCACTCCGTTCGATTTCAAAATAGAAGGCATATAATTTTAGTGTTTTTTAAAATATAAGATAAGACGTAATTTTAATAATTTCTTTTAGAAAAAATATAAGACGTGCATACGAATTTAACGATCGTATTCATAGTTTTGCCCTTCTTTGCTTCGGTCTCTCTTCGGTAGACACTCGCACTAACCCTTCTCTTATTATCCGTGAGATACATTATATTGGCTTTCTCTTGCATATCCTTTCCCCTTTTTTTTTCTCATTGACATTAGAGACATCACGGCCATTCATTGTAGTTTTTTCCCTGGTTTTATGGTATTTTTTTACGGGAGGGGGTCTTATGGTTTTCTTAATTAAGTCCGACTCATGATTAAACATCATTACGAGGACAAACGGTTCCTTCGTCCAAGCGGTGGCCCCCGCACGCATGGTCCATTTTTCGTTTCTCGTCGCTGTCCTGCTTTCTTCCGGGCCGGTCACCAAAAATATCACATTTTCCGTTCCATCTCCGGCTGCCTGCCGTGTGCCTTTACGTGAGGATCTGGGTCCTCTATATTACTGTAGCGCTTTATAAGGAAGTGGACAGTGCCTTGAAATAAGTACTGGATTGAGTGCCACAGAAGAGAGTAGACAAGAATTCAGAGTGACTAGTTAAAGAATCAAAAATGGACGCGTCCATGGTCTCTGTTTCTAGCCTATAGCTGCGACCTGCGATTGTACACGGCAGAAATCCTGAAATTACAAACTGCATCAGACTTGGATGGCACTACTAGATTGAAAAAAAATGAAGTTGTCTTTGCCCTAACACCCAGCAGCAATTAACCAAAATTTCAGCTCTTAATTGGGGAAAATCGTAAGGTCCATAGCAAACACTGCAACACCGTACAGTAATCACCGTAGCAAATTTATGCTGCTACAGTAATACAGATAATCCGGATCCGGATAAGACGGCCTCAAAATCGTACTGTGCAACTTACTCTGCAAGTATGAGTCACATGCAAGTGGTGCAGAAACGAAGAAAGGGGCCTATCAGCCTATGCCTATCGCTCCTCTACCCCCAAAGCCAAGGTCCCCTACCACTACACCCATCCGTCCCCCTCGCGGCCTCGCCATCTCCTCCAAAGCCACCTCCACCACTTAACTACTAGTACCAGTCCTCTCCTCTCTCAACTCTCGAGGTGGTACTATTCGACGACTCGCTCGACTCCCCGGGTAGTTGCGCGTCCACGCCTTAGCTGCAGCTCACAACGGCCTCACCGGCGGCGCGGCGAGGCCACCGCCGCGGTGATCGCGCATGGCGTTCCACTACCCCGACCACGCGCTGGCGATGGAAGCGGCGGCCGCGGCGGCGTCGCCGAACCCTAGCTTCGCGTCTGTTGGTGGGGGTGGGGGTGGCGGGTGGGAGAGGGAGAAGGCGGCCATCGCGGCGCACCCGCTGTACGGGCGGCTGCTGGAGGCGCACGTCGCATGCCTCCGCGTCGCCACCCCCGTCGACCAGCTGCCGCGCATCGACGCGCAGATAGCCGCGCGGCCACCGCCCCTGGCAGCGGCCGGCGCGCCCTCCGGCGGCGAGGAGCTCGATCTCTTCATGGTAAGAATCCCTCTCCCTCTCTCGCGGCCTTAACTCTTACTATGAAGATATGAGGTTGGCTGGTGTCTCTCTGCGTGCGTTGTGCGACCGAATTCTCCTTGTGTGGGGGCTTGCTTGTACAGTTGTACGATTGGATGCTGCAATTGACATGCTAAAAAAATAGTATGGCTGTGCGATGCAAAAAAAACGGGGGGCTGGAAATGGTAATGAACTGGCTAGTTATGATTGGAACTGGAATTTTAAATGGGTTGGATTAATTCTGGACGAGTGCAATGGTGCCGATGGTTTTGATGTAAAATAGGTTCTTGAATTGAAGATGTTAATTCATCACTTGTTTCTACCTCCTACTTGCAAAGAATTTCTGCTCGCTAAGGTTCTGAGCAGCGACCTAATTTATTTCAACTAGAAGTGTATTTTTGTTTATCAGTAGCTCTTCTTTTGGCTTGGAAATGATAATCTTCCTTCGGTAGCATCATATTGTTCTCCTGCCTTTTTTTCCTATTCTAAAATATTTTATTTTCCTTGCAGACACATTATGTATTGCTCCTCTGTTCGTTCAAGGAACAACTCCAGCAGCATGTGCGTGTTCATGCGATGGAAGCAGTGATGGCTTGCTGGGAGCTTGAACAAACTTTACAAAGTCTTACAGGTAGCACAGAGCTTTTCTAGCTGATAGTGTTCGATAGATAGGAAGATAGGAGCTTCCTGAGTTTTTTTAGGAAGGAAGATAGGAGCTTCCCTAAAAAAAGATAGGAGCTTCCTGAGTTTTTTTAGGAAGAGGAATTTACAATCTGCTCGCTAGATATTTATTAATTTGCACTGTTTTATTCATACTGATGGTCACAGTAAGTGTCATGCAAGCAATGATGTGCACCAACTGTTGAAGCTTACTCCACAACAAATACTTCCTTGACCCTTTCCTCCATTGTCGCCTTCCCCTGTAGAAAGAGGAATTTACAATCTGCTCTCTAGATATTTATTAATTTCCACTGCTCTATTCATACTGATGGTCACAGCAAGTGTCATGCCAGCAATGATGTGCACCAATTGTTGAAGCTTACTCCACAACAAATACTGCCTTCACCCTTTCCTCCATTGTCACCTTCCCCTGTAGAAAATTCAGCCCTTTAAGTCATATTAGATTATTAGATGCAAGAATGAAATTACCAATTGAGTCCACCTTTATAGTAGTATCGTCTCCCTCTTAAGTCTTTATTACATACAAGAATTACAAATTGAAGTTATTGAGGCCAGCTTTAAAGTTGTATCTTTGAGATTTGAGTTCGATATATGTGGCAGTTGTCCATGAGCCTTGTGGTGCACCAACCACGCAATTGAACTGATAGTACCTTGTGAGCATAATCTTCAACTGATTTGTCCTGATAAAAGTTTCCCTTCTATGTCTATAGTGCAATTAGCTTCCACACAGAACAGTCTGGAATATATAACAGGGAACCATCACACAAGGTCTACTCGTTGAACTACTTTATGTTGCTTATGGAAAAACAGACAGTAAAAATAAGTAGAAAGAGTGGCAATGTTGATTTTACGTTACTGGAAATTTGAAGTAACAATTAACTAGTCCATATCGGCCCAGAAGCCCCATTATTAGTGTAAAGGAATTCTACCCAATAAAATAGGCTTCCAAAAATGTTTTTGAAACTTAAAAATGATTTGTGGGTACAAAAGGCACTGACAGAACTAGAAATTTTTTCTAGTGGCCTTCTTTTATAGTGTACTGTAGCTTTTGACTTTATTAAGACATATGTAAAGAACAATTGCCACCATTTGTTGGCTTTGTAACAAACTCTTGTATTAGCTCTCTATAAACTCATAAAAGCTGGAAACTTTTCTTTTATATAAAAGAATTGCCACCATTTCTGCCGGTTGGCATTAAGAGGCATGCATCTATGAAAAACTATGCCAATGCCCCTTCACACACTGAAAACGAATGTCGTTAACCAAAGTTATGACCTTCTGAAAACCGTAGGGGATACTTTTCAATGTTTTGTGGACATTGCAACTTTGCCTTGTCTGTTTGAATGTGTTAGTATCAACTGGTTTGCATCAGTCCACCACTGAGATGTCACATTCTTCAATTGGGTTTAAGACAGATGTATGGTTTAGCATGGGAAGCGTACCTACAATGATAAACCTAGAGCTAGTTTAGGCTTACATAGGCTTAGTTATAATCTCGTAGTGGCAGAGGCAATATGACTTCTTAATTTGACCAAGTCTAGCCGAGTGTCCTTGCATTGTAACGGATTTCAAATAGACATAATATAAATTATAATCTTAGAAAACCAATATGCATAAGGTAATTATCTCTAAAAATAAAAGTTTCATACATAATTTGCATTCAATCAAGAAGTCACATAGAATCTTATTACAAACCACATGCACAAATAATATAATTATCCACAGAAGATCCTTCAAGTAACTTATGCATGCATACACATATTTATCCACAAAAGATCAAACTCAAGAGACGACGAGGTAGATGGCAGATTCACTATCACCACCAAGACTTTTTTTATAATAGTAAAGATAAGCTGGTGGTTGACCAATTCCGAGTTGTGCTAATAGTGACTCTTCCTGTAGGGGCATCTCCTGGTGAAGGCACTGGAGCAACTATGTCTGATGATGAAGACAATCAGGTTGACAGTGAGAACAACCTATTTGATGGAAATGACGGTTCAGATGGTATGGGCTTTGGTCCCTTAATGCTGACTGAGGGTGAGAGATCCTTAGTTGAGCGTGTGCGGCAAGAGCTGAAACATGAGCTTAAACAGGTAAACTTAGTCTTCTAAACTTTCAGTTGTTAGCTTGTTGTTGCCTAAACTCTAAACAAAATTCCCATCTTTCAGGGCTACAGAGAAAAGCTTGTGGATATTAGGGAAGAGATACTTCGGAAGCGTAGAGCTGGAAAACTCCCAGGAGACACGGCATCTACTTTGAAAGCTTGGTGGCAGGCTCATTCGAAATGGCCATACCCAACTGTATCTAATAGCTCACAGATACCATTATCGAGCTTTTATCTGCATTTTCTTCTGCTACTGATGAGCATCTTACATAACTTGTTTAGGAGGAGGACAAGGCACGCCTGGTACAGGAAACAGGGTTGCAACTAAAGCAGATCAACAATTGGTTCATCAACCAACGTAAACGGAACTGGCACAGCAATCCCGCCTCATCCTCATCAGACAAAAGCAAGAGAAAAAGGTATCGTATCGCGAAAACTCTACTGAAAATTTCTTGTACGAGCTTGACACCTCTCTGGTTTCCATTTCTTGTCTGTATATGCTTGGAAAAAAAAGAAGCAATGCAGGTGATGGCAACGCCGAGCAGTCTTGGTAGAACACGGTTGGAGAAGAACGTATATGTAAATAACGCCTCTATTGTGAAGCATGCTCGATATATTTATTGCTCCCTGGACGACCATTCACGCAGGAGTTTCCTGGACCCAATATTCGTAGCAAAGAAATAATGTAATGTTGTAATTAGTCGTGTGAAAGTAAAGAACGTACATAGTGAACTACCAGAGAGTAGCTTTCACGTTTGCTGTTGCCTAGTGTGCATTTGTAGATGTTGGGGCGTGCTGTATCTTTTGAGCGCAGTATAATTTGAATGTATACGACTATTTTGGAGTAATGTGTTTTGTGAAGTATATGTTGCAAAGCCGTGGAATGGAAGTGTTCTAGGAGCTCTGTGCCTGTGATGCTATTCATGTAATATTGACCATGAATCCATGATGCATTGGCAGTCTTATCTGTCCATCTCTTTGTACCCCAGCCAGTCGCTGTGTTGTTCTATGAAGTTGAACCGAGCCGGAAAGAGCACGCCGATAAGGAGGCCGGTGCCTTGATTGGGGCGCCGCCGCGTCCTTGTTGCTGCCACCGGCCGGGCTCGCTGCGGTTGGAGCAGATGGTAGCGGCAGTGGCGACGTAAGTGGAGGCAGGGGTGTTAGAAATTAATCTGGCTGTGCATGTAGCGAAGCTAGTGACCTATTAATTAGTTAACAGAGTAATTAGCTAAGCTAATGCATGTAGTATAGGTAGTGATCTACTTAAATGTGTTAGTGGAGAGATTATATGTCATATTGTACCTATAAAAAACATTGTAACCAGTTTGTTCAAAACACAAGAAAAGAAATAGAGAAGAGAAATAGAAAACGTTGCAGCACCTTTGGAGCACCAAATTCCTTCTGCCGCTTCTTGCGTTCCTGAGTTCCAGCGTATGTGTGTGTTCATCCGTTGTGCATCACGTGAACACATCGCCCGGTTCTTCTTCGAATCAGCTGACAATTGGTATCAGAGCGGTGCTGTGTTGATCCTACGACGATGACTCGTGGCGATGGATCGAGATCTCCTTCGAGATCACCTTCCCCAGCAAGGATACCCGGCGATGGAACCGTCCAATGCAGGATCAAACTCGGCAGCAATGGAGGCCGCGATGAGAGTTCCGACAGCAACAGCGACCGCCAGCCGGTGGTGCAGCGAGTGGTGAAGGAGACGGGGGGATCTGTTGTCTACCCCATGCTGACGTGCACGAACTACGGCGACTAGGCCCTCCTGATGAGGGTCAACCTGCAGGCGCAGGGACTATGGGACGCGATCGAGCCCGAGAACGCTGAGTACTGGGACGATAGGATGGCATTGTCTGCCATCCTCCAAGCTGTACCGTCGGAGATGCTGGCAACGTTGATCGTGAAGGAAACTGTCAAGGAGGCGTGGGACACTGTGAAAACGATGCGCATGGACATCGAGCGTGTGCAGGAGGCCAAGGCGCAGACGCTGCGCAATGAGTTCGAGTCGCAATGAGTTCGAGTCCATCAAGTTCAAGGAGAACGAGTCCGTAAGGACTTTGCGATGGGACTCACGGGCCTCATCAACTATCTGCAGATTTTGGGCGACACGCTTGAAGATGAGAAGGTGGTCAAGAAGTTTCTTCGTGTTGTTCCACTCAGGTACTCGCAGGTGGCAACATCGATCAAGATGTTGCTCGATCTGAAGACGTTGTCCATTGAGGAGCAGACCGGGTGGTTCAAGTCCGTGGAGGAACGACACGAGAACGACGACACCGGTGACTCGAGCGGCCATCTGCTCCTTACTGAAGAGGAGTGGCTCTTGCGCATGAAGAGGAGGGAGCAAGGCAAAGCTTCCTTTGGCGGCGAGAAGAAAAACAATAGTGGTGGTGACAACCGTCACTACAACAAGTGAGGTACTTGTGGGCGTGGCAACGGAGGCTGCGATGACAAAGTGGGTAGTAGATCCAGGGGTGCGCGCGATAAGTCCATGGTCAAAGTGTTTTAACTGCGGCATCCTCGGGCACTACTCTAAGGAGTGCCGCAAGTCACGGTGCGAGCGCTAGTAGATGGCGAACCTGGTGCAAGTACAAGATGAGCAATTGGCTGGAAACACACCACACACGGTGTTTCTCAACGGGGAGAAGGTGTTCCCCGTGGATGCTAGTGGCAACGTGTGGTACCACAACACGGGCGCCAGTAACCACATGACTGGTTGTAGGTCGATGCTCACGTCGCTCGACAAGACGGTAAATGGATCGGTGAAGTTCGGAGATGGCTCGGTGGTGGAGATTTGCAGCAAAGGTGTTGTAATGTTCCAGTGCAAGAACCAAGAGCACAGGGTGCTCACCGAGGTGTACTACACACCTCGGCTCCGCAACAACATCATTAGTCTTGGGCAGCTCAATGAGAGCGATGGCAAGATCGTCATCGAGGACAGGGAGCTGCGCATTTTCGACCGTGAACGGTGGCTACTGGCACGAGTGTTGCGGTCTAGGAACAGGCTATACATCCTAACCCTGAATCTGACCGTGCCCGTGTGCCTGCTGGCAAAGGGAAACGATGTTGTTGTGGCTGTGGCATGCATGCTACGGTCACCTCAACTTTCGTGCGCTGCTAGACATGGGGCTTAAGGAGATGGTGGAAGGTGTTCCACTCATCGAGCTCGTGGAGCAGTTCTGCGACGGTTGCGTACTTGGCAAGCAGCACCGTACACCGTTCCCCCAGGCCACATTGTACCGTGCTGAGTATGGACTGGAGTTGGTGCATGATGACCTCTGCTTCTCGATCACTCCAACCACACCGAGTGGTAATCGCTATTTTCTGTTGATCGTGGATGATCACAGTAGGTACATGTGTCTAGAGGTGCTCAAGTCCAAGGACAAGGCATTCAAGTTCTTCAAGAAGATCGAGTCAGTGGTTGAGAACGAGCTCGACGTGAAGCTCAAGGCGTTTCGCTCCGATCACAGTGGGGAGTTCAACTCCATCGACTTCAGTGACTACAACAACGAGCTAAGGATTAAGCGGTACACCACCGTACCCTATTCACTGCAGCAAAACGTGGTAGGTGGTGCACCGGTGGACATAGCCGCCTCGGAGTAGGCCACTAGGCTCAGTTCAATGGCATCGCAAGTGGTGGAGCCACGTACGCCTTTGACTCCAGCTGCAGCTACACCAAGCGGTGTCCAGTGGGCTACACCACCCACCGACGTGTCGCTCGACTCGGACGGTGCACCACGGCGATACCGAATGGTGTCGAACGTCTACGAAAAGACGTTCGTCCACGACATCGAGTACAACGGGCTCTGCCTGCTGGCTACTGAGGAGCCCATTAATGTCGAACAAGTGTTGAAGGAGACGTGTTGGGGGCGAGCCATGGAGGAGGAGATGCAGTCAATCGGTGGCAACAACACATGGGAACTCACAAGCCTTCCCGTCGGCCACAGATCCATCGGGCTTAAGTGGGTGTTCAAGGTTAAAAAGGACCCCAATGTTAATGTCGTGAAGCAAAAAGCTCGTTTGGTAGCTAAGAGACACACTCAGCGACAGGGAGTGGACTTCGACGAAGTTTTCGCCCCGGTGGCGAGGATGGAGACCGTGCGGCTGCTGATCGCCTTGGCAGTGCATGGAGGCTGGGAAGTTCACCATATGGACGTCAAATCGGCGTTCCTAAATGGTGACCTTGCCGAGGAGGTGTACCTACAACAACCTCCTAGGTTCATCGATGGAAAGCACGAGCATATGGTACTTAAGTCGCACAAAGCGCCAGACGGTCTGTGCGTGGCGCCATGACCTAGAACTCAAAATTTGGACAAATCATTTGGTGCCACTTGGCTTCGAGCTTAGCCCCATAGAGCATGTGGTGTACAGAAGGCAAAGGGCGGATTGTTTCTGCTAGTTAGGATGTACATAGATGACTTGATCATCACTGGATCATGCATCGACGGCATCATCGAGTTCAAGTCTGGATGCAGAGGATGTTCTGCATGAGTGACCTCGGCCTCCTGAGATATTACTCGGGGATCGAGGTGAAGCAAGCAGCCGCGTGATCACACTGTGACAGAGCAGCTATGGAAGCAAGATTCTGGAGGCATCGGGCATGGTTGGGTGCAATCCGTGCCTAACTCCTATGGAGAACAGGCTGAAGCTAACGAAGAAGGATGGCAGCACTACGGTTGACGCCTTCGAGTATTGCAGCGTTATCGGGAGCTTGGCTACCTGGTGAACACGAGGCCGAACATCGCCTATGCGATGGGCATCGTGAGCAGGTACACGAAGATGCCCACTACCCAACACTTGGCGGCTGTGAAGCACATCCTGGGGTACATAAGCGGCATGGTTGGCTTTGGATGCTGTTACAAGAAGCACGATGAGTTGGAGCCCGAGCTAGTGGGTTTCAGCGACGTGGACGACCGCAAGAGCACCATGGGGACGGCCTTCTTCCTTGGTGCAAGCCTGCTCACGTGGGCGTCACAGAAGCAGAAGATCGTTGCACTTCGTCCTATGAAGTAGAGTATATTGCAGTGGCGACGACAGCGAGCCAAGGTGTCTGGTTGAGCTAGCTGCTAGGAGATTTGAAGGGGCAAGAACCAAAGAAGATCAAGATGCAGGTGGACAACAAATTGGCGATTGCGTTGTGTAAGAATCCTATCCATCATGATCAAAGTAAGCACATCAACACTAGATTTCATTTTATCCGTGAATGTGTTAAAGATGGCAAGGTAGATGTGGAGCACGTCAGCACTGAAGGGCAGCTTGCTAACATATTGACGAAGACGCTCGGTCGCGCGAAGTTCATCGAGATGCGGCAGAAGCTGGGCGTCAAGGAGGTGAAGTCAAGGCAACAGGATTAAAGGGAGTGATTGCTAGAAATTAATCTTGTTGTTCATGTAGTGGAGCTAGTGTCCTGCTAATTAGTTTACAGAGTAGTTAGCTAGTGCATGTAGTGGAGGTAGTGACCTACTTAAATGTATTAGTGGAGAAGTTACATGTCATATTGTAGCTATAAAAAGTATTGTAACCAGTTTGTTCAAAACATAAGAAAAGCGATAGAGAAGAGGAAAATAGAAAACGATGCAGCACTTTTGGTAGCACCAAATTCCTTATGTCGCTTTTTGCGTTCGTGAGTTCCCGCGTGTGCGTATGTTCATCCGTTGTGCATCACGTGAACACACCTCCTGTTCCTCTTCGCTGGTTGCTCTCTCCCTGTCTGGCGCGTGATCGGCGGCACACAGCAGCAGCCTGGCGGTGCCGCGTCCACGTGCACACAAGGCAAACCTCCTCGCGTGGGGTGCACACCGTGGGCTACATGCCCTGCCTCGCTTACGGCCCCGTTCGCGAGAAGCTACTGCCATTGGTGCTCTGCGCAGAAGCGTAGCGTAGGGCTGCACGCCTGTACCCGCCCACACGCCTTGCCGCTTCGCGTCGGCTCCCTGCCAGCCCGCGCTGTGGCCTGCTCAAGACAGCGCCGGACAGTGGGCCTAGTGCTGCCTGCCTCGGCCGCCTAGTCTGTAGCTGTTCCGTGGGCAAGCCGTCTCGTAGCTCGTACCAATTGTGATCCTCCAAAAAAGAAAAGAAAAGAAAGGAAAGGAAAGAGAGTACCAACTAGGATCAAACTGAGGTTAAAAAAACTAGGATCAAATTGACCGAATGAAGAAAAAAAACTAGTCATGCAACTCACCAAATTAAGTACAAACTAGAGGTGAATTATTGACTTCACTTTTGCGAGCAAAAAGTATACTACAAGGTTAATTGCTAGGTCATCAAGTTTAACATGCGCAAAGATGATCTGGAAATGTACTCCAAACAAAAAGCAAAACAAGCAAACATCTTCCATTTTATTGTAGAATAAAAAGAGAAATATCATCGTTTGCCCTACAATTAAGGTTGTTTCGATCATTTGCCATTGTATACATTGTAATAGCCATGATGTCACAAAGTTGATGAGCCAATTGTATTTATTTTTATTTTTGCACTTTGCACAATTTTGCTCAAAAAATAGGCAATAGTCAGGTAGGCAGAGGTTGAGCTTTCCTAGGACCAAAGGGGACCATTGGCCACATTCCTCGCGGGCAACATATATGGACATAGCCGATCTGGCCCATTAATTCCGAAATTCACGGCCGAGATCGACCGAGTCAACACCCACCTCCCCCCCCCCCCCCCCCAACAGAGGAAGTATTCTCTCATCTCTCCCGCACTCTCATCCTCCAGTACACCCGTGCATTCCTGTCGACCCCAACGCCGTGCTAGGGTTTGGGTGCCGCTCCCCGCACCGCCTGCCTACCCTCGGTCACCTGGTACACAAAGAAAAAACTGGTACGCTTTACTACATAAATGCTAACACTACACTGGAGTAGGTTTTGTTATTCTTTTATTCCTGTTTCTATATGAATGCTATGCTAAAAAAATGCTCCAGTCAATATAGTTCTTTTGATAGTTTTCAGAAAAATGATAATACAAAAGCTAAAAAAAATGTATGATTTGTATGATCGCTCATGCTCATTCTTTTTTTGTAGGCAGCAACATGGCGACTGTTGTGAATAGCACTTGTATTCATGATGAGATTAATAGGTCAATATATAGACATGTACATGTATAACATATACGTAGATAACCCCTTATACAACAGAGAAAATACACAGATAATAATACATCCAACAGCCCCCTCAAACTTATAGTGGATCAACCACATGAAACTGTGCTGAGCTCTGGTCTGTGCCTTCGTGAAGAAGTCCGTCAATTGAAGCTCTGAAGGCACATACTGAAGAGCAACAATCTAGTCCTGCACCTATGTATGCATGTAGGAAATATCAACACCAATATTCTTTGCAAGCTCATGTTTCACCGGATCTTTAGCAATGCTAATAGCACCTGTACTGTCAGACAAAAGATGAGTGGGTGCTGAAACAGAAACACCAAAATCCTCAAGTAACCACCGTAGCCAAGTAACTTCCGCGGTCAATAAAACCATAGCTCATAACTCGGCCTCAAGACTTTCGAGAAGCGCTAGTCGCTTCTTAGTCTTCCAAGCAATGAGAGAACCACCAAGAAAAATACAATAAGCACAGAGACAACACTAGAAGACTGTGCAGCAGAATCAGTAGTACCAGATGGTGCAAAAGCAGTCATACGACGCAGCAGTGTGAGAAACTCCTGAGAATTAGAAGCACCAGAGCTCCTCTGATAGGAGGAACCACCAGTACCCTTTTGAGGATGGCCATCACGATGTAAATCCTTCTTCTTCTTGTAGCAGGACTGCGCCAGATGTTCAGTCTTGTTGCAATAGGTGCAGTGTAGTCCCCTACCAACAACAGCTGTCACTGGTGAAGGCACCACTTGTAAAAGAGGAGCTAAAGACGGAATGTGTGTAGAAACTGGAGGAGCTGCCAGAATCGAAGGAAACGACGGTGACGGCAGCAGTCCCGCAACATGAAGGTGAATCTCCTCAGCACGAACAGCGGCAAGGGCTTCCAATAAAGTCACACAAGGGTGGCGTGTTAGCAACTGAGTACGAGTCTACTCATACTCAACCCAGAGACAGGTCAAGAAGTTGTAGATACGACAAAACTCCAGGTGAGACTGCTGACGCTGACAGCACTGACATGTGTGGCAAACATCCGGTCCCAAAGAGTCAATCTGACGCCATACCGCAGACAATTGGGCATACAACTCATCCATAGTGGTATATCCCTGCTGCAGCGACTAATCCTAGCGCACAACAGAAAAATACAAGGAATCACCATACGACTCGGAACGGTTGCGCAGATGTGTACACATCAATTGTACTGAAACCAAACCAACCACATCCCTAGTGAATTGCACCTGCATGCTAGCAACCAGAATAGCAGAGACACGAGTATCCTCATCAATCCATGTCTTGTAGGCAACATACTGAGTCTGAAAAGTCTCTATAGTATCCTCAAAAGCATGAGATACCTCCTTACAAACGTCTTTAGAAGTAGTCTTCGAGAGCACAGGCTTAGCAGGTGGAGCAGGGCGAGACGGGTAGGGCAACTCACCAGTAAGAAACTCCTAAAGACGCTGGCCACGCATGTGGAGACGCATGTAATGAAACCAGTCCCAATAATTGAGACCAACGAAAATCACCGGGTAACAAGGAACGGAAACAATGTCCATTGGTAAGCGACGTTGGACGGCGTGGCAACCAAGACAACAAAGTCTAACATGAGCGCTGGACGGCACAGTGGTTAAAACGATGTACTTTTTTTTTAGAATTTTTTCTCCTTACCGGGCTGACTCACTTAAAACAGCCGAAGCCTCTCGCTTGGCCTGTGAGCCAAAAACACGCACGGGGGAACTAGGGTTCTCCCTTGGCGACGGCGTGAGTGGCGACGACTGGATGGTCCGAGCCCAGGACGGAGGTGGCTCGGTCTCGGCAACGACCCAAGCGGAAGCGGCGGCGGAGGTTCGTGCGGAGACGAGCGGCGGCGACGGCGCCGCCCCGAAGTGGCGACAATCAAGGCGATGTCGGTGGGCAGCGAGGCGGTGGCTCCCCGAGCAGTGGCAGATTAGCGCCAATCGGCTACGCGCAAGAAGAGGGCGGACGTGGGCACGAGCTCGGTCAACCGGCGATGGGAGCGATGCGATGAAGATGGCTCGGCTTGGCCTGGACGCGTCGAAGAAGACGCAGTTCTGGATGGAGGCAGCGTGGCCTCGAGCAACTCCGGATCGGGCCTCCAATCGACGGCTGGTGGAGCAAACGGTGTCGGGAGAGGATGAACCCGACGGTAGAGACGCAGTAAGCTCAGGCGGCGCAATGAAAAGAGAAACCAGCTAACCAATCCTTGTACATCATTATCCATCAAAAGATTCACAGCTAAAGGGCTAAAAAACAAAGCCACGTGAGCTAATCCAAGCCCAAGAAAAGAACACACGATGACCAGCGGCTGCATCACCAACTCGACAGCAAGCGACGGCGGACCAAATCTACGACCTTGGCAACGGGCAAAGTCAAATTGGTCCTGCTATTATTAATTGCATGGCCTGATTCCTGCCCGTGATTCCATCGAAGTCTAGAGAAGAAGCAATAATTGCACAAAAAAACAGTTGAATCTGGACCTTGGTGCGTGCGTGCATGTGTACAGATTTGGAAAGAGGAAACCCGGACAGTGGCTAGCAAGAGGCCGGAGTAGCTGGATGCCGGTCTAATCTGGCTGGAGGCGGCGGGTGAAGCTCTTGGAGGTGGAGGCCGTGTGGTGCATGGCTGGACGGAGGCAACCCGAGATGGTGGTGTGCAGCTGGTCAGAAGTGGCCGAAGGCGATAGCACACGGCAAGTCAGAGATCGGCGGCGGTGGCAGACGAATCCCGGGCGTGATACCGATGAGCGTCCTGCCCGTCAACCTCCCGTATTCCCAACCTCATCCGTGTGTCGCTCTCATCCATGGGACTTGGCAGCTGGCACCGATCTGGTCGACTTTTTTTTCTTCTCCTGAGATGATCCGATCGACTTGGGGATGGATACCTGAACTGAAGAGGTACGAAATCCCCGGATTTTTTTTTTTTTTGCGGAGGTTTAACTCAACAAGATCCCGGTCCTTTTATACCCGATTTCTCGGGATCACCATCGAGAGCGTAGCACTCCACCCACACACACAAACAGGGCTATCGCGGAATCAGCGACCCAAGGCAGGCGAGCGAGCGTGAATTTTGCGCCCCCCTCTAGCCCGACCGAGCAAACGGAAAGCTCATGGTCTAGGGTTTGCTTCGCTGTTGTGCGCCGCCCCCACTGCGTCGTGCCTCCTCGCGAGTCACCCCATTCATCCCTCCTCCCGAGTTGCCCCGAGTCACAGCCCCCAAGCCGCCCTGCGCCGCGCTGCTGCTATGTGCCGCGCCGCCGACTTTGCCCCATTCGCCCCTCCTCTCGAGTCGCCCCTACGCCGCCCTCTCCACTGGCCTACGCCCAATGTAAGCTTTGATTTCCTTCCTAATGGATTGTGTAGTTCACAATTGAAATGAACTGTTGTCTGATTGTGGATTGTTTATTTTTGTTTTGATGTGTAGCCACATGGATGAAATGGAAGATGTGGGTAGCTTTGTGCGGCCACTAGATTTGCCTAGTCCCGAACCCGAAATGGTCGATGCACACTCTCTCATTGAGATATCGGATTGTAAAACCCCTCAGAAGGCGGCTAGCATCCCATTCTGCGTGAGTGTGCACATAATTTTTAATTTGCTTGATTAATATCATTCTATGGCTAAATCATCCTTACCGCTACAGGGATCGTCATTCACATCGGTAGTTACTGAATATTTGACACCTGCCAAGAGGATGATTTTTGAAGATGAGGACGCAACCCTGAAGTTTTACAAAGCATACACACATGTTGCGGGCTTCTCCGTTCGTATCGGACAGTGGACGACTACGAATAGGGTGTTGCAATGGAGGCGGTACTATTGTGCCAGATGTGGGTGGAAGAAGAAAGAAGTAAGGACAAGGTGGAGGTCAAAGTGAAGAAGACATATGAGTCTAAATTGAGTAGGTGCGGTTGTGAGGCCATGTTTGGTATTAAACGGACCAAGGACAATAAGTTCAAATTAGAGACATTTGTAGAAGTCCATAACCATAGTTTTGTCTCACCTAGTAAGCAGCACTTGATACATTCTAATAGACAAGTAACTGAGAAGGCTAAGACTACACTGTTCGAATACCATCAGGCTAGCATTGGGACTTCCGGGGGCATTTAGATATCTTCATATCAGTGAGGGTGGATTTCAGAATGTAGGATGCACAAGGAGGGACTTGCAAAATTAGCATCGTACTTTGAGAGAGATTATAAAGTCATTAGATGCTCAGATGTTCCTTGGTAATCTAGCTAGAAAGAACGAGCATAATGTTGTATTTTATTTTGAATATGTTATAGACGACAACGGTAGGTTGGTTTATGTGTTTTGGGCGGATGCAACCTGTAGGAAGAATTACGTTTATTTTGGCGAGTTACTCTCATTCGATATGACATATAATACAAATCAATACGACATGATATTTGCACCATTCATGAGAGTGAATAACCATCGGGGATGTGTTCTATTTCGGGCCGCATTGCTGCTCAATCAGATAATTGAAACTTTCAAATGGTTGTTCCGTGTTTTCTTAAGATGTATGAGAGGTGTTGCCCCTAGACTTATAATAACTGACGAAGATGCGGCCATGAATAAGGCAATAGAGCATGTCTTCCCAACCAGCACGCATAGGTTATGCATGTGACACATATTGAACAAACTTCCAACTAAGATAAGGCCATATTTGAGGGATAACCAAATGTTTTGCAATCGTGTTAATTCATGTGTATATCCCTAAAAACTCTAGAAGAATTTGAGTCACAGTGGGTAGCTATTATTTCTGAGTTTGGTTTGGAAGATAATGTGGGGCTCGCTGGTCGGTATAATATTCGGGCATCTTGGGTACCAGCCTACTTTATGGAAGTACCCTTGGCAGGAATTCTTAGAACAACCTCGGTATAGTAATCGAGCATCACATGTGACACTAACACCATGATTGCCCACTGGTCCTGTATGTTGTTTGGCACTCATGGAATTCCTTGCTGTCACATTATCCTCGTATTACGAGGTGCATTGCTGAATGAGCTTCCAAGTCATTATGTTTTGAAAAGGTAGACTGCAAATTGCAAGAGAGAGGTTGTGTTCGATAAGAATGATAATATTCTTGAGGAAAAACCAAAATATCCCATGGAGGAAGAAATTAAAAAGTTAGCTTCGGAGATGCGCAAGGACTTGGAAGAATTGATACATTGAGCTACACCTTCGCTACTGTACATACAGAACGCGAGAGGAAAACTTAAAAAGTTTATGCATGACATAAATCGGGAAATTCATGCCTAACCACAAAGTAGAGTGGAGGAAATTATAGCATACCTTGGGTGTGGCATCCCTCATAACAACGATATATTGCTGCCAACCGACAATCTCACTAGAGAAAAATGCAAGAGGAATCAACCTAGGGAGAGCAAACAGAAGAAGTTGAAGGGAAAAGTAGCTCGCATGTGCAGGATTTACAATGAGATCAATACCCATGACAGTCGCAAATGCCCTTTAAGGAAACAAGCCAAATAAAAATGTAATGTAGCATTTTAATTTCTTTCACTTCACTTGTAGTTTTTGTAGTTTCTCTTATTACATAGAAACTCAAAATGTGTATGTGTTTTCAGTGGATAGGCAAATCAAGCAATGCATTTCAAAATGCATTGCAGAAATGAAGTGATCTTTCTGAATTCTACTGAAATCTTACTGGAGTTCTGGAATCTGCTGTAATCTTGGAGTTTTGCAATATGTAATCAGCAATATGAATCTGTTCTAATCTGCAATATGAATCTGCTGTCATCTGCAATCTGCTGTAGTCTTAGAGTTTTGTAATGAATCTGCTATAATCTCTAAATTCTGTATTGAAATGTAGTTGTTATTTCTTAATGAGGTATTGCTCATTTTTGCTTTCAGATCTGGAGTTTTGGAGTTTTGTTACAGAATCTCTGAATGTTGTAATTGCTTTCAGTTCTCTGAATGTTGTCTGAAATAAAGTACTGAACTGTGGTCAGGGAGGTTGTCTAATTGTTGTCTGAAATTATAGATGAAATGCAGTCTAAATTCCCTATGAAATTTACTATTGAAAAGTGGTCTGACTATTGTCCAAAATTCTATAGAAATGCAATATGAAATGCAGTCTGAATTCCCTCTGAAATGTGGTCATATAGCAATCTGTACAAATGTAAACTGAAATGCAATCTGGACACCACAAATGCTATCCAGAATCCACAAATGCAATCTGGGCACCACATTTCAAGAATACATAATGAACTTATTTTGTGGTTGAGAATCCACAAATCCTATCTGGACACCACAAATACTATCCAGAATTCACAAATGCTATCTGGACACCTCTTACTACATACTAACTCAAGAAACCACAAATGTTATCTGGACACCACATTTCAGACAACATTCCATATTTCAATAAGACAACAATTAGATTTCAATCAAACAACAATCAGCACAATTGAGACAACATTTCAACACAGTTGAAGCACCATTTCACTACATAATTGAAACAACATTTCATATTGCCAATATTCCCAGCGTAAATTCCTACTACATATTACATTACATAAGACTACTACACAACAAAATTATAAACTCAGTTCCCAATCTTCCCAATACAAATTCCTACCAGCAAGAAAAAAAATGTAACAACAATCATTTTTAACGTTTCATTTGCAGCAGTGGATTTCTTGATTGACTTGGTGATTTGGTTGTTGATCTGGTCCAATGAGGTTTTCATCACGGCAAAATGTTCCAATACATAGTGGTCAACATGCAAAACCATTTCCTTTCTATTGCTCAACTTCACAAAACAATCATCACTTCTCTCCTGTTCCACCAGATGCATCCCACTCAAAAGCCTCATATATTGGTCTTTCCACATGAAAGTGTCGCACCCCCCTGAAATACATCTGGACCAAAAGAAAGCACCCAATTTTATCATCAAAATGCATAAAGTGCAACCGCCTGGCAATACAAAAAACCAAATTTGAACATCAAAATCAAGAGAAAAGGGAGTTTCTTACACCGTCGTTTCTAGAGCATTTGTAGTACTCTTTTTCTCGATTCTTCGAGCTCTCGGACATGGCTCAGATCATCTTCGTGTGGCACTTTGGGCATGGAACGAGAGGTAGCCCACCGCTAGGCCTTGTCGCTGACCACTCGGAGTGCACCTCCGCGCGAACTTTCTTCTTCTCCATGGCGCAGCAACGCGCGAGGGAGCGACGCTCAAGGGCGGAGGTGCAGAGGGTCGCATGTTGGTCGAGGCGTACCACAAGCCCTAACCCAATACTAGATTTGGGGGAGAGGGGACCTGGTGGGATGGAGGCGAAGGCGCACGAAGCACGAGGAGGAGGCGGAGAGGCGCTCAAGGGCTAGAGGAGAGGTAGTGCCACGGTCGCCTCGGGCGATTTGGGATGAGGGCGAGAGGAAACCATGGATCCAGAGTGTCGGGGGCTGAGGGATTGGGTATCGGGGAATGGGGATTGGACTACAGTGCAGGGGATCGCAAAATTGGCACTCGCTTCGGTCGGTAGGGGGACTTAAAATTCACGCCGCCATACTGGGCCGTTGATTCCGCGATGGAGATCCCGGATAGCTTATGTCCACATGTTCACAAATGAACTCATGTCCACCAGATATGCCGCCATCATTAGGACACTTCCCGCGAAGCAATGTCTATAGCTTGTCACCTCACATGGACACAAAACTAGAAACAACTTTCTCAAAGCATAATATCTGTTACGAAACCTAATTATGGGCAAAAGAATAAACCGCCTCTAGAGGGCTTTCACCTCTTTTGGGCTATAAATATGAGGACCCCTCATGTACAAGAGACACGCAGATGAGTCAAGAAATTGGTTCTCCTCTATACACTTGTGTTCATCGTTCTCTTATTGTGTTCATTTGATTGCTCAAGTATGGATTGATCAACGAGTCAGCAACATGACGACTACCAAAATCTCAACACGTTATCAGCATGAAGCTCTTCAATTCAGGTATGTCGTTCCATACGCTGGCATATAGATCAATTTTGTTTAGATTCTACTTATGGAAATCGATCTATGTCTATTTTGCATGAAACTACTCAACTTCATTGTTGTTCTTCTCCTCAGCCACATCGACGCGAGTGGTGATCCTCGTCGTGAGTTGCTGCCGTTGGAAGTTGGTCTACATCCGATCTAGACTGCCTTTGCCACACGACCACGCTTGTGAATGGATCCAGTACGAGCAAGCCATGAGTACAATGAAGTCGTGAGAAAATTGATCTCAAGTACACATACACAATCAATAAGTTTTAGGGCGCGACTAGCTCTCGGACGTACGGTTCGAGCGCCAGCACCGTACGCTCCTCTCCACACAATTGCATCATTTTTTTCACTTGTTGCAACATATCAAAGATTCATATGCAAAATTTCAAAAAGGAGGATATCTCAAAAATCTCTGAATCAAAACAAACATTTGGAAAAAGGATGTGTTAAAAAGCTCATCTTGCAACATCACGGTCAACAAAAATTAAAGAACGTGACGCAACATATCAAGAAACAGGATGCAATATTTTTTTTCGACGGTCGCAACATTTTTTCAACGAGTCGCAACATATCAAAAAAAATAGGATGCAAAAAATTTCGACGGTCGCAACATTTTTTTTCAATGAGTCACAACATCAAAACCAGAAACAACATAGGATAACTTGCCGAGTTTTTGCTTCCTTTCAAGTTCCAATTTGTTTCCAGCAAGAAATATGTGGCCTCTCACCATATAGGAATCTAAATCGCGTGGTGACATCTCCATTAGACCAAGTCCGGGACAAAAACACATCACAGGAACAGCAGGAGAAGCTAGCACTCATTGGCAACAACAAGAAATTAGAAATCAATGAGAGAGACAAAACCAAGACTCTGGTCGGTGGTGGGTTTGGGTTGTAGGATGGCAAAAAGGGGGGAGAGAGAGAGGAACATATTCGCCTGCTGCTCGAAGGTTTGGGTTTGATCCATTTTGTTTGTGGGAAGAGAGATAGAGAGGGGAACAAAATGCTCGGATGTTTGGGTTTGAGCAGGTGGAGATTTTATCAGATGGTGCTCGGAGCCAGCACAAAATGAGTAGGTGGGGGAAGTGTGGAAAGTGAAATGAGGTCGTCCGATAAAATCTCTCGCTCTGTACGTTCGTGTGGTACTGTTTACCTTAGTTTTCTTGGCGATTGCTTACTACCATCTTTGACGCCTTGTCTGCGATGTTGCCCCATGCACCTGACCATCGCTTCGCCAGTACATCGACGCTTGCGTCAAGCAGCAACCAGATTGATCGTGACCATGCACGCACGCGCGTGCTCTCGCTCAAGGCGCCTAATCCTCATGATGAGGTCAAGTCACGACGCCAGCGTCTTTGCCGATCGCCATGATAAACATATAGAAAATTGTATTTAAAATGTTTTACCAGCTGTACACATATAGAAAATTGCATAAATTGTGTGGAACATGTTTGACATCACTAAGTGGATATTCGTTTGTCCTAGAGGACAGCAATGATAAACTCATATTATGCTCTATGTAGCAATCTCCTAGTTATCCCTTAATTTTGTAAATATATCATTTTCTTGCACGAGTAGCATTAGTAGTATAGATTCAGCTCATGTCGAGCTTTGTCCTACTCCTGCTGAGTATCTCTTATCTTTTGCTTAAGGCTGGAACCTTATGCATTAGATCGTTATTTCCTAGATGCCACAAATAAAATAATGGTCTAAGTTGTTCTATTAAAGTCTTATCTCCTGCTGAATAGTTGATTAAATATGCTTAATAGAACATATTACCAGTAACATATTTACGTGTAGTAAAATAATTAATCTTGTATGGAATAAATTTTGTTAGATGGTTAAAGTAAATTTTGTTAGAACATATTACCAGTAACTTATCTAGTTGATATGGAAAATGGCATTTACGCCATTGTCGGTACCCATGTTGTTGGCAACCTCAATCATTGCTGCTCACGAAGGGCAATTGATTTATGTCTTCAGCAATATGTTAACCGCCAAGATGAGGAATGCACCACGGCAAATTGAATGACGCTGACGCCTTGATCGCACATGTCATATTGGCTATGCACCGAAGCGTACCATACTCATCGAAAATGACACATGCATAATTGGTAAATACGGTCTGCAACTGCATCACCACCAGAAGACATCATTTGCTTGAAGCAAATATAACTCCCGAAATAAAATATAATGACCTATTGGACTTTGTTGATCCTGGATGATCTAGATTTGGCCATGTTGATTCTGGCATTATAAATTAAAATAAGGCATACAATTTATCACCCTTAATTAAATATGGTGTTCATGTTGAACAATACATATTCTCTTCGAATAATTATACTATTGGGTGATTCAACTATATGTGAAGTCCAGAAGAAAATATATTATTTCTGTGCAGATTAATTATGGTCAATTTTTTATATATTCCAACATTATATTTATGTTCTCACAGAGCATCCTGTTGTTTTATGTTGTAAGAACATACTGCTTATGACCATAATAAAATATGTTGCGTAATTATAAGCTTGAAGTTTAATGATCAAAATTATTAAAAATGTGGTATGTGTAATTGGATCAAAACTTGGGCAAATAATAAAGAAACTAGTCAATAGAATAAGTCTGCCAACTCTCGAACCCCTGTATAGGACATTCGTCGTAGATTAATAACCAACCAGAAGTTGGAATATGCTACAGAATGTTAGGATCATGCAGTTTTCTTGCCACTACACTGATAAAAGTCTAGATTGTTCCATACAATTATCAAACCCCTTATTGAAATAAGTGCATGTTGGAGGAATCAAACATGTCTCACATATTATCACCAATGTAGCATACATTTTTGGGCCACCGCTAGTTATTGGAGATCATGTTGGATCTGAAATTCAATCAATCATGTGCCCATGATAGGGGAATTTTGTGGTATGCTATTAATAAAGATTGAATCTCGCCATTAGGGAGAGAAATGCCCAAAAGTTCGAATGTCGTCGTATTTTTTAGAAGGAAAAGACATTTTGTACTAAGATACACACACTAGTCAAGCTAAACTTAAGGTTTAGTTTCTACTCCTGTAGGCCAGAAGCGGGGAGCCTGTCAGATACTTTTCAATTATGGAGGAGTTACCATAGTATTTACTTGCAGTAAATACGTCGCTAAGAGTGTAATACCTCGTGTTGAATAGTTTATTTACCTCTGCGAAATTGACTTATTGGCTCTTGATCTAAAATCTATGGGGACGTCTACAGGTCTAAGATCTAATGATATTAGTCAAAACAATTATTAATTACTCCTTTAACTCTCTCGAAGAGAACTCAACTTGAAGGTAAAATACCTCATGAAGAGGTTCATCATAAGATGAATGCCCCAACAACTTTATGTGCACATATTAGATTGTTGGGAATGCGGAGCAACCAATAATCTTTTGTTTAGGAAATGACAAAGTTTCGAGCCTTGCTGTTTGCCTCACATCTGGAGCGATCACATCGTCATTGGCTGACACAACATAAGGATTTTTGACTTAAAGGCAAATTGCGTGCCCTTGAGCCTCGATGTAGGCATGCATGCGAGCTTTCCAGTAAGCAAAATCGACTCCATCAAACACAGGAGGTTTGGTGGAATACTTGTCAGACGCCATGGCTTCTCAGATTGGTTAAGATCTGTGAGAAGAGCTAATCGGGCTCTGATACCACTTGTAGGACCGGATAAGCGCCTAGAGGAGGGTGAATAGACGCTTACACAAATTTCACCTAAATTAGAATCAGCACCAACTTTTCTCCAATAGCTACTAAAGCTAAGAAGATCAGTATATACGCATAGTGAAAGCCTTATGCTGAATCTAATCAACCCCCAAAGCAAAAGACCCAAAAGGTGAAGATCAAACCCTCGGGCCCAGTCAAACCGACGGCTATTGCACGGTCAGACCGGCGGGCGATCTGACCGGCGGCTTAAGAGCGGTCTGACCGGACCTGACGATGAACAGGAAAAACAGCTCGAGTTCCAAAACGAAAATCAATCAAACTTTTGATTTACACGGCCAAACTTGACCAACCTTGGAACACACCTTCCCAAGGATATCTAGAACCTATTCCAAACGACGATCGAGTAGATCCACGTCAAAGTTTTGACCTTTTTTCCAATTAACCGAATGAGGGTTCAAAACCGAGCAAAAACGAAAAACTTGATCCAAAACTTGCTCGTGGAAGATTGATGATCAAGAAGATCCTAGATGTATTCCCACATGTCACAGCAAGGTAGATGAGGGCAAGAAATCACTAGAAACCCATCGGATCAAAGAAACACCCAAAATCACCAAATGAGAAGGAAGAACACAAGAAGACTCATCTTTGAATAATCATCCATAGATTGATTCGCGATTGTTGCTGGTTACAGCCACTCCCTCAAGGAGGACAAGAGCTCAATCCATGAGTACGCACTCAACTCATCTCCCTAGAACCCTAAGCCTCTCCTTTCTCTTCTAAGCCCTAACACCAAACTAGGGTTTACAAAATGAAGTACTTCAAGGCTCCTTGACAGCACCCCCTCCTATTTATAGTGAGGTTTAGCTTCTAGAAGAGTAAACCCTAATAGGCTCTCGTTAAGACCCAACACAAACGGGACACACGCACGCATCTTAAAGCGTCGTCTTCATCTTCTCTTGACCTAAACCGCTTCTCCACACACCGTCTTGCGCCGCGGTTTAGCCCAAGGTCACAAAGACGGTATTTGGTGAAATTACCAAAATACCCCTTCTTGATCTTTCTCCGAAGACCAAGTCTAATCTTGGTGAAGCACTCACCTGCTTCACCACGTGTAGGTTGATCAACGGCTCTCATCGTGTCAGCAAGTCTCTCCCGTGCGGCTCCCGCCGAAACCACCATGGCACTTGCACCGACCCCCGCGCCGCTTGATCCAACTTGTCGCACCGAACTGCCCGTTCGGTCACCTTTGTCCATTCTGCGTCATGCTTGATTCCATTGACCTCACCCGGCATCCTTGATCGTTCTGGACCTCAGCTCTCCAAGCTTAGTCCCGATCATCCTCGCCATTGACCGTCGTTGATCTCCAAGCGTCCTGCACAACAATAGACAAAGAAATCGAATCCGGGAACAAGTTCTTCACAACTTGACCCACGTTAGTGAAAACATGCATAATGCAACACATATGCACAGAAACCCATGAACTTGATCGTACCAAACAATCATCGCCACCGAGTTGGCCGATGAACAAGCCAAAACCAGTCAGACCGCCACTTTGGCCGGTCTGACCGCCCCCTGGCCGGTCTGACCGCCAGTCCATGACTTAGGCAAATTTCCAACCTGGAAACCCGAACCTTCTCTGAAAATTTCAATCAAATAGAACTTTTCACTGGAAGCTCCAAAAATTATGAGACCAATCGCAGAAGAACCTCTCTCTTTTCACACCTCTATTTTAGCCCGACTCAAAAATTCAAAGATCCTAAAGAGCCGGTCGACCGCTCGTGATGTCGGACAGACAGCAGCTCCTCTGGCCGATCCGCCACTCTTGGTCGGACCGCCAAAGGCACATCTATTCGAAAAAAATGGCCCAAGGCATGGCGATCTGCCGCTCCCATGGCGGTCGGACCGCCAGAGGCTCGACAAAGAATGAACTCGCCGAAAACGGATGATTCCGCAAACCCTCAATGCCATTGCCAATTGTCTCATCATCCTTAGATCACGGGCATATCCCCATGATATCCACACTACTAATCCAGGGAATAGTGCAGATATACACAGAGGATTCTAGATCCAGAGATCCGGGGTCCCGACAACCGGCCAAGGCCGCCGGTCAACACCAACTCCGAGTGCCACCTCCTCCTTCGTCACCGAGCGTCGTTCGCCTCTTCCCAGATCTAGTCGGATCTGCGCTGATAGCGTCCAGATTCGGCGGGGCGGCAACGACGACGACAGCTTGAGGTGGCCACGATGGGCGACAGTAGGCGACGCAGAGGCGATGGCGGTGGCGGTGGCGACGGCGACGGCTCGCGGTGGCCACGACGAGCGTGGGTGACGGCAGCCGATGGCCACGACAAGCGAGGGTGGTGGCCGCAACAGGTTGCCACGACCGTAGCTCGGCCGACACGGTGGTGGCCGATGGATGTCGGCAGCCCGACGGAGCAACCATGGGCATGATGGTACAGGGTTAATACGGTGGGTCCCACAAAACAGTGTAGATAGACACAATCATCCTCTCCAATACAAGTATTTGTTGTTTCTTGCATGTTAGATTATGTACCTGAGCTATATCGTGCATGAGACATTAATTTTCCCTCCACCTCAACATGAATCCTATTTACTATTCTAATTAATTATATGATCATTGTATTGGATGGAGCATTAGGAGTGCACTTGGTACAGTCCTAGCTCGAACTAATTTGCCAGCGTCGCGGCTCGCGAGATTAGATCTGGGCTTAACCTACGGCGTTGCGAAAGAGCAGCATAGAAACCACAAACGCACGGAACAAAACAATCCACTTGATGATTGATTCGATCGGAGATGGGCGTATGCGCGCGAGACGCCCACCGAAGCGGGAGCGAACCAGGCGTCGCGCATCAGATCACGATGCACGCACCGCGTCCCCCCGAGGCCCCGAACTGGCCATCACGCGTCGCCATCACCACACGCCTAACCCTAGAAAACCCGAGCCCACACGCGCAAAACCCTAGGGTTTTGAGACCTACCTGGGCGGCGCCTCCTCGCGCTGTCCTCCCCGTCCCGCCTTGGCCGTCGCCGCTGTCGCCGTTGCGGCCGCGCCATCGCGCCCGCGCCGCTGCTCCCGAGCCGCCTCGCTCGCTCCGCCCACGCGCAGCGCCGCGGGGGCGCTTTGGCTGCAAGCCAGCGCCCCGCGAGTCCCTCCGGCCTTTGGCCGCGCGAGTGGGCCGGCCGTGGGCCGTTTCGGCCTGCTCGGCCCGTTTTCTTTTAGGCCGCACAGTAAAAGCCCAGTACTGTTCATCCTAAAACCGGCCCAACACTGTTCCTTGCACAGTAAAATTTGGTTTTATTCCAAAAATTCCAGAAATTGCTTTTAAGCCAAAATTCCTATTCCTAAGCCTAGATTAATGATTATTTATTGTTTGTGTCTAAATAATAGATATAAGCGATAAAATGATTATTAATTATCGAAAACTCCTAACTTGAGTTAGTATAGCCTTCCGGTAGTCTCGGCAAGTAAAGTCTAATCCTAACTCCGTTCGGCCGTATCCACTTCATTTAATTTTCTTTCTCTTTTCGTATTTTTGTTGTACTTGGATTAGTTTGCTAGGCTCGATCCTTGTCGAGCCAAAGTGGTTTATTGGTTTTGTGTCTTCTTGGCTAGGTTTCGGCGTCGGCAAGGCATTTCGAGGACTTCACGACGGGGACACCGACATCGCAGACAATTCGAGGACGCCGAACCAGAGGCAAGTTGCATACCTTGAACATATTGAACCCACATGTCATATATTCATATTATTATCTTCATTAAAATATTTTAGCCAAGTATTTCAACAAAGAAATAATACTTTGGAATGCCATGTTGATTAGATATAAGTCCTTAACCCACATATTAAACCACCTATTCTTGTAAGCCATATTTACCTTGACAACCTTGGTTCACATAAAATATTAGTAAATATTACGCTAAGTCATGAAAACCTCTGTTCTAAATCTTTGTTAGGAATGTTGGCTTTAGGCCAATAGGATTTTAGGTGTAAGTTGAGGGTCAGTCCATTGAGTTGGGCAACCCAATATACTTGGTAAAATGGGTCATCGGTGAGATCAAGAGGTGGGCAAGCATGGGTTGGGCCATCGCCTCACTGGATGACAAGTAAGGACAAGAACCTTGTGCTAAGTAACTGACACAGTAAACCGCTCAACCACATGCGTGGTCATTACTCCCTAGCTTAGTACACTGCTCATCCAATTGAATATCTATAGCATCAAAGGCAAGTCGGTGGACCCTAAGGACACTCACGATCCTTGCACCAGTATGGGCCGTCGACCTCGGGGTGCAGAGTCCACTATTGGCGGTGGTCTCCAGAAATTTGTATGGATTAAGATCTGGGTAGAGACTAAAAAGGATAAGCGATGAAAAGGCTTTGTTATCCTTACTCGGTTGTGCGCAAACATGTTGCGTGGCAATATGAGTCTGTGATATCGTGTGGGTAAAGTTGGGCAACTCTGCGAGTGTAATCAATGTTATTGAATACACAGTGCTTAGGTTAATGAAGGTGTGTTCATGGGTGATTCAACATACAAAGCATAAGTAGAATTCTGAGATGTTAATTGGTAATGTCGAAGTTGTTAAACCCCCTGTGGCTATATTTATTACTGTTTTACTGTCTGTACTATTGTAAAGCTTTTAAAGTCAACTTTTGCATTCCACATATACCTGTTTGGTAAAGCCGTACCATTTCCCTTGATATTTCCAGCATATAGTTAAATAGCTTTTCCTATGCGATTTGTTGAGTACGGTAGTTGTACTCATTCTTGCTTAAATCAATCAACAGAAGAGTTTTGGGAAGATCCAGGTGTTCTCTACGAACAAGAAGAACCGGTAGACTTCGACGACTACTGGTACTAGGGTCTCGTTTACGCTCAAGCTTCCTGTGGTTCTAGCAATTCTTTTGCAAGTGTATTATATTACTTCGGGCTCGGGCCTTTGCTTAGCTTTTAAACCGGTACATTAAGCCTATCTCATTGTAATAAAAGTCATCTTTTGTTGTAACGTTTGCTTGCTTGTGAAACCACGGCTTCTGTTGTACATCTGGGACGGTTGTAAAGATTCTAGCGATCCCTAGTTTGAATTCGTTACAAAAGTGGTATCGAGCGACTTGCCCGTAAGTTGAGACCTTAGCTTGGTTATAGGTTGAAGACCTTTAAAACTAATAATTTCAAAAACTACAAAAGAATTCTCAAAACAAAAATATAAGTATTAAATTCTTTGTCTCTTTTCCTCTCTTGCTACCTTACCTTACTTGAGACTTGAAAAACTTGTGTTGTTCTTCTAAAAGATTTATCTCCTCTTAACTAACCTTTCAAACTTTCCGTTTGTCGGGAAAATCTGTAAATCCTACTCAGACCACTCGAGTTTAGAGGATGGAGCAAAAGACTACTCGAGATGATCACGGTTTATCGGCGCCATTGCAATGAGCGATTACATCTTCCACACAGAGGCAGATCTGTGATGGAAAAAGGTACCACCGAAGGCATGGATAAACTGGTTCGTTAGCTTACAAACGATAATGAATGTCGGTTTGTGGGTCAACGCTTCTGAGAGAGAGAAGCGTCTGAGGATCTTTGCAAAGCGGGCGATACTACTGCGTCGGCATTATGATTGAGTTTGAACACTCTGAATATCGGTGATTCCACGAGAAGCGATGGATCCGACTTCAAATTCCTTGCCGGTGATGATGAAGACCCCGCATCCGTGAAGTTGCCACCCGCGTGCTAGCCGGAGATTCTATATACGGGGTCCTAAAGGAATACGGAAGGTGCACGAAGTATCACTTGGCCAAGCACGGAATCAAGAACATGCGAAGGAGTTAGATCGTTATAATGAACGGATCGGGGGCAGGATCAATCTGTGATGAGAGCCCGACGTTCTGAAGATCAACGATGGAATATACACTGAGATCACGGATTACACTCCTTTGTCTCCGGTTATTACTCGAGTCACCTCGGCGCTCGCCCTCATCCAGCAGGCATAGCGCTTCTCTGGTCGCCGAGGATCCAACAAGGAAAGGAGAAGATGGAAGAGGCAACACCCGGCCAGCGGTGTGGCGCTAAAGAAGAAAAGAAGGAGGATTACGAAGAGGAGGAAGACCCGAGATCTTGATCCACTACACCACCAAAGAACCCTCCGTCCGATTGGGTGGTAGAGTCCTCCATAAGGTGTTAGATTACGATAGAGTATTGTAGATCCACCTACCTTAGTAGTAGAACGACTTTTGATTGTAAGAAAAGTTGTGTATTGTACTCTAAGTAGTATACATCCAATTTTTGTAAATTAATTTGTCTACTTTGTGTAAAATATAATAAATAAGTTGTTTTCCTATCCATATCGTATATCATCTTGTCAAAAGTCATTTCATACATTCGTCTTAATCACTTACCTATTGCTTTCACCGCTTATCTAAGAATCGAGTCTTACTTATCTCATTGTGTTTGGTCAAAACATTGCAGAGTAAATTCACAAAGATGTCCGGAAATAACAACAATGGCGAAATTTGAATCAACGGGGCAACCACCAAGCTTGGCAGAGGTCATGGCTATGATGGAGAGAAATAGATTCCAGGCCGAACAGAATCAGGCCAGATTAATGGAGCAACATACTCAACTCCTCGAACAAATTGCCGCAAGACCTCTGGTGGACATACTCCTGGAGGCAACAATGGAGGAGTGACTCCAGGCTTCAGATGGGCAGATTTTCAGAAAACAAGGCCACCAACTTTCACAGTGTCACCAGAGCCGTTAGTAGCTGATGAGTGGATAAGGGATATTGAGAGAAAGTTGGACACTATCCAGTGTAGTGACAAAGAGAAGACTTTGTTTGCTTCTCATCAACTACAAGGTCAAGCGGCGTGGTGGATGAATTATCGGACTCTTCATCCAGCGAGAGATATACCATGGGCGAAATTCAAGGAAGCATTTCATAAAGCCCATGTCCACGAGGGCATAGTTGCGACCAAGTGCGAGAATTTCTTGCTCTTAAGCAAGGAGGCCGTCTGATCCACAGAATACTTGCACCAATTTAACCAATTGGCGCGGTATGCTCCACATGAGGTGAATCTTGAAGCTAAGAAGATGGAGAAGTTTTCACAAGGTGCGCAAAAGTCTTTGAAATTTCACATTTCACTCTTGACTTCACGACCTAGCTTCCATGGTGAATAAATTGATAATCTCGGAAGAAGCGGAAGCGATATGGAAGAAACCCGAAAGAGGAAAATGAAGCAAATAACTCCGACCACAAGTGCACCAAGGGGAGAATAGCGCCCACCCATCTTCAGATTTCACCAAGACCCTCTATGAATCTGGCCAAGACCATCAATGAACCCAAAGACAAGATCGACTTTTAGTGGAAGCAGGCAGCCAGCAGTTCAATGCTATAAGCGTGGAGGAAACCATTATTTGAAGGATTGTCCTCGAAATCCTCCAATTGCTTTCATTGTGGACAACTTTGGTCACTTCAAGGGCAGTGCCCATTGAAGAACATGTCATCGATGCAACCAAAGCTCAAGCAAGAAACCACCACGAGTAAGGAATCCTCCACCTTCCGGGCCAATAGAGGAGGAATGCTCTGACCGAAACCAACCGAGGCAATCGGGTCAATTCTCGGGAGGAGGGCGATCGCACCGGCACCATCGCAAGGGAAGATCAATCATATCACCACTCGGGATCGTGAGGCCATCGATATCATCGTCGGTATGTTCCTACTCAATGCAAGATCACTTTAGTGCTTTTTGATTAGAGCTACACATTCGGTTATTTCCTTGGATTTTCTTTGTGGAGAGTTGTTTGCCTTTTATTGTTTTGCCAAATCCTATGTGTTGCAAACACGGGACTATATTGAAATCTCGGTATAAGTGCGATAACTTTGAACCTAGAAGTTCAAAGTGCATTTGAAACGAGTTATTGGTGATCGGATGAGAGGCATAGATGTCATCTTGGGAATGGATTGGTTATCAAAATATAAAGCCACAGCTTTATTGTGAGAAGAAAACGATAACCTTGAAGAATGCGAGAAGGGCAAGAAGTAGCAGTCATGACAGATCGGTCTTTGATAAGGAAACGAGACGAAAGGTCAATAGCACCATCTCGAAGTCACTATCTGAGATGCGAGAATTGATGAATACCGGATGTGTTCCCGGAGAAACTACGGGAAGACCTCCAGATAGAATGATTGAGCTTACTATAGAGTTAGTACACGAGACCAAGCACGTAACTAAGGCACGAGATGAGAATGGCAACCCGATGAGTTAAAGGAGCTTAAGAAGCAGTTGGATGAGTTGGAAGAAAAGGTTTCATAAGACCTAGTGTCTCACCTTAAATTTTGCCGGTCTTATTTGTTAAGAAAAGGATGGAACTTTGAGATTGTGTGTGGATTATAGAGCTTTGAATCATTAACCATTAAGAACAAGTATCCTTTGCCAAGAATAGATGATTTGTTCGATCAACTAAAAGGAGCTAAGGTATTCTCAAAAATTGATCTCGGATCGAGGATATCACCGACTCAAGATTAGAGAACAAGATAGAGAAAGCGCATTTACTACAAGATATGGACTTTATGAGTTCACAAGAGTACCTTTTGGATTAACCAATGCTCGGCATATTTCATGAATTTGATGAACCAAGTCTATATGGAATTCTTGGATCGGTTTGTGGTAGTATTTGTGGATGATATTTTGATTTATTCAAAAAGTGAAGAAGAGCATAAGGAGCATCTTCATTTGGCCCTAACCAAGTTGAGAGAGCATCGGTTGTATGCAAAATTCTCCAAGTCGAATTTTGGATGAAAGAAGTGTCATTTTGGGGCACATCATCACGGAAGAAGGAGTAAAAGTTGACCCGAGAAAAAGTCGAGGAAGCGGTAAGAGTGGAAGCGACCAAAAGCGATGGATCGAGATAAGAAGTTTCTTAGGTGCGGCGGGATATTACCATGATTTATAGAAAATTTCTCGAGAATAGCCCGTCCACTTACTCGGCTTCTCGGAAAGGATATTCCTTTTAAATGGGCGGATAAGTCTGAAGAAAACTTTCGAGAATTGAAGGTCAGATTAACCACTACCCGGTGCTCATACTACCAAACCACGAGAAGGACTTTCAGATTTATTGTGGCGCTTCAAAGCAAGGATTAGGTTGTGTGCTAATGCAAGATGGCAAAGTTGTGGCTTACGCCTCAAAGCGATTAAGAACTCATGAAGAGAATTACCCACACATGATTTGGAGTTAGCGGCGGTTGTGCACTCATTAAAAATTTGGAGGCACTATCTCTTGGGGAATCATTGTGAAGTGTTTTGGACCATAAGAGTAAAATATATTTTTACCCAAACCGATTTGAATCTCAGGCAGAGAAGATGGCTAGAATTAATAAAAGATTATGATTTGGATATTCAGTATCACCCAGGTAAAGCAAATGTTGTCGCAGATGCACTTAGCAGAAAGGCACATCATAGTCTGAATGCATTGCGGGAATGTCGATCGAGTTAGTGTTGGAAATCGTGACTAAACTTGGAAATTGTTGAACAAGGGTTAATATCGACTTTGGAGATCTGATCGAGTTGGTCGACCAAATCAAACAAGCACAACAGGAAGATCAAGAAATTCAGCAACTCTTGGCAGAAAATCAAGGTGGAAAAATAAAGGAATTCAAGAAAGATGATCAAGGAATGATAAAGTTCAAAAACCGTTTGTGTGTACCAAACAAAGAAGAAGCTGAAACAGATTGATTACGAAGAAGCTCACTCATCTCAATTCTCAATACATCCGGGGAACAAAAATGTATCAAGACTTGAAGAAGAGGTTTTGGTGGAAAAAGATGAAAAGAGAGATAGTGAATATATAGCCAAGTCGACATTTGTCGGAAGATCAAGATAAACCATCGAAACTGCGGGGTTGTTACAACCCTTACGGTGCAGATTGGAAATGGGAAGAAATCGGCATGGATTTCATCCGCAGGATTACCAAGGACACAAAAAGGATTTGATGCAATATGGGTGATAGTAGGCAGTTAACCAAGGTGGCACATTTCATACCAATTGACAAACATATGGAAAGAATAAGTTGGCGAAATTGTATATGACCAAGATAATATCTTTACATGGGATTCCAAAGAGAATAGTATCGATAGAGGAGCACGGTTTACATCTAAGTTTTGGAAGAAACTACAGAAGCCATGGGAGCAGTTTAGCTTTCGGCCTGACTTACCATCCACTGGCGGGGGATGACAGAGAGAGTCAATCGGTATTGGAGGATATGTTGAGAGCATGTGCTTTAGCTTATGGAGCAACTTGGGATAAGTGTTTGCCTTTTGAAGAGTTCTCTTACAATAATAGTTATCAAGCTAGTATCAAGATGGCACCTTTTGAAGCCACGTATGGCGAGAGAGTGAGAACACCATTGAATTGGACGGACCTTTGGAGAAAAGCGGTTGTTAGGTCCTCGAGATAGCCCAAGACTCGAGAAGATCAAGTTAGGCGATAAGAGACAAGATGAAGATTGCTCAAAGCCGTCGGAAGGAGTATCTGAGATAAAGCAGAAAGGATTTAAGTTTTGAAATTGAGATCTGGTATATTTGAAGGTTACACCATTCAAAAGCAGTTCGAAGATTTCAAGTAAAAGGAAAATTGGCCCCAAGGTATATTGGTCCTTATAAAATTGTGAAAAGAATTGGAGAAGTGGCATACAAGTTACATCGACATCAACCCAATCGGCATACATGGCGTGTTCCATGTTTCTCATTTCGAGAAAGTGTTTGAGGCGATATGAGCAATGTACCACTTGAAGAGATAGAAGCTGCAGAATGATCGACTTATGAAGAGGAACCCCGATGGTACTTGACACTCTGAAAGGCGGTTGAGAGGCAAGAATGTTAAGTTTTGCAAGGTTCTGGAAGAATCATCTTGAGGAAGAAGCAACATGGGAAAAGGAATTGAAAATCTGTTGAGATTTTCCCAACTTGTTCCCGACCTGCGTGAATCTCGAGGTCGAGATTCCTTTAAGGGGTAGGTTGAAACACTGAAAAATTTCAAAGTTTGAAAATCGGTTTGAATTCAAAATCAATTTCAAAATTCAAATCAAAAATCAAATTTCGGTCAAATCTCGCCCAAATCCCAAACCCTAACCCTAACGCCTTCTCCCTCTCCTTCGCTTTCACCCTCACGGCCGCGCCTCCCACCCTCGCCCTTCCACGGTGATCAAGGTCTGTTGTCCAATCTCCTTGCCGCCGCCCATCTTGGCGCTTCTGTTGCGCCGCCTCCACCTCGCCCTCGCCTTCAATGCACCTGCCACCCGCCCCAAGCAAGGCGCCACCTCCGGATTGCTCGGTGAGGGTCGCCGCCACCTCCTTGCGCCATTAAGGCCCCAGCGCCGCGTCGCGCCTCCCGCCGACCTGCGACCGCGCCAAACCTCGCGCCAACCACCTCACCCCCCTGGAGGCGACCCACGCCGTCCCCCATGCCCTCCTGCTCCCACCGCCTCATGGGCTATAAATCGCCACTCTCGGCCTCCCCAGCTCACACTTTCGCCTTCTCCCCTTCTTCCCAGACCAAGAAGCCCGCACCGGTTTCCCCACCAGTAAAACAAAACACCCCACCCTTGCAAATCCCCTTTGGGGTGCAAACCCAGAGCCCTCACCTCCTCGGTCCACGGCATCGCGGATCTATCTTGCAGCGCCCATGCTCAAGACCCCAAAACCCTAACCCTAGAAAACCCGAGCCCCACGCGCAAAACCTAGGGTTTTGAGACCTACAGGGCGCCTCCTCATGTTGTCCTCCCAAATCCCTTGGTTGCCGTGCCATTGTCGCTGATGCCCAATTCTTGCCTTGCCCATGCCGCCGCTCCCGAGAAGCTGCTCCGCTCATACCTCATGTGCATGGGCGCTTTAGGCTGCAAGCAGTAGCCCATGAGTCCTCGACCTTTTGGCATGCAGTGGGCGACCGTGGGCCGTTCGACTGCTCGGCCGTTTTCTTTTAGGCCGCCTGATAAAAGCCGATCTTGTTCATCCTAAAACCACCAACACTGTTCCTTGCACAAGATGAAATTTGGTTTTATTCCAAAAATTCGAGAAATTGCTTTTAAGCCAAAATTCCTATTCTAAGCCTAGATTAATGATTATTTATTGTTTGTGTCTAAATAATAGATATAAGCGATAAAATGATTATTAATTGTCGAAAACTCTAACTTGAGTTAGTATAGCCTTCCGGTAGTCTCGAAACCGTAAAGTCTAATCCTAACTCCGTTCGGTAAATATCGACTTCATTTAATTTTCTTTCTCTTTTCGTATTTTTGTTGTACTTGGATTAGTTTGCTAGGCTCAATCCTTGTCGAGCAAGTGGTTTATTGGTTTTGTGTCTTGCGCTAGGTTTCGGCGTCGGCGAGCCATTTCGAGACTTCACGGAGACGGAGACCGACATCATGAGGACAATTCGAGGACGCTGAACCGGGAGGCAAGTTGCATACCTTGAACATATTGAACCCACATGTCATATATTCATATTATTATCTTCATTAAAATATTTTAGCCAAGTATTTCAACAAAGAAATAATACTTTGGAATGCCATGTTGATTAGATATAAGTCCTTAACCCCACATATTAAACCACCTATTCTTGTAAGCCATATTTACCTTGACAACCTTGGTTCACATAAAATATTAGTAAATATTACGCTAAGTCATGAAAACCTCTGTTCTAAATCTATGTTAGGAATGTTGGCTTTAGGCCAATAGGATTTTGGGTGTAAGTTGAGGTCAGGTCCATTGAGTTGGGCAACCCAATATACTTGGTAAAATGGGTCATCGGTGAGATCAAGAGGTGGGCAACCATGAGGTTGGGCCATCGCCTCATTTGGATGACAAGTAAGGACAAGAACCTTGTGCTAAATGTAGACACGATAAACCGCTCAACCACATGCGTGGTCATTACTCCCTAGCTTAGTACCTTTACCATCCATTGATTTGCTCCGCATCTACCTTCGTAACCTTGGCCCTCGACTCATCACGCTCCTTGCGACGCTGCTGCCTCCGGACACCACTCCACACCGTCGGCGTGCTCCGGCTGCGTGCCGGCCGGTTCCCTCTATTTGGGGATAGCTTCTGATTTGAGATGCTGAAACGGCAAATTTGTCTAGTAAAGTTTAGCGAGAACACGATTCTAGCCAAACCGCAAATAATCGAACCATACTTTACCTGGATTGGTGGACGAATTATATCGATGGGTCCGCGATAGCTGATGCAGGCATGGAGCGCACAACCACTTTCTTCACTATTTGATGATGAACCGTAACTACGATGGCATGATCCGGCACAAGCGCGCATCTGAAAAACGATCAGGCACAAGCTGATGTTGGGTAAGCATTCAACGTGAGACCGAGCTAAAAAGCTGGAATCTGGATACATTAGCACTACACCAAGGATGACAGTATCTCAACGGTCCGCAGGCATGTTGTCAAACCGATCAGCGTTATAAACCATTGCATACTTCGTGTCCAAATTCATGGTAATGCAAAATCAGTACCATGAATCAAAATTCAGCTCTTTCAGGCAGAAAAGCATCAGTATGAATACACAAAAAATTCCAACACAGGTGCCAAATAACTGAACTTTTACAAGGGTACTGAACGATTCGGTATATCTCACAATCACACAAACCAAGCAGCTCTTGTTACAAGCAAGGACCTCACTCTCTGTTCCCAAACTTGTAATAACTAACAAACCTTAATTGCCCTGCAACAATCAGTTCACATTCAGACCGACCGACAACTTCCACATAACTCAACTATTACCCAGAAAAGGGGGCAGAAAGGAAAATATATCAAACTCCCTATAACTGACACTAGACTAACTTATTAAACGCACCTCTAAGCAAAAGGTATAAATGAAAGAATATGGATCTGACACGTCCATTGCGATACTTCTAGACACACGGTTGGTAACTTTTGATTACAAGGTATGAAACAATGAAGAGGTATGAACATATCCTAGGGGAACATATCCTAGGGACACAATGAAGGCATATATATATACCAGTGCTGAATTCCTAAATACGCAATCTGGCAGTAGAGAACTTGTCCAAGGATGCCCCAGAAGTTTGAAGGCTGCTGTCCCAGTACAATATCTGCAAGTTGGTGACCTTAGGGTTGCACCTTCTGGGATGCAGCCATGGAGCGCAACCTGCCAGCGATATCTGTAAAGGTTGGCCGCTCGGATGGTTCTGTCGACCAGCATTGCTCCATCAGTGATTTCCACGCTGGGTCACAAGAGTCAGGCACCGGCGGTCGTAGGGTGTTGCTCACAATGCCACCTGCCAACAAAAGAACAGTTTACAACAAGTTTGATTACTGACCATCTCACTATCTAATGCACGTTATAATTTCTACGAGGCTATCACTCGAGCAATATGTAAATCTGTCATGGCAGATTTGTACCCACCTATAATAACACCATAATGTAAATCTGCATATGGTTCTTCTCCTGTTAGGAGTTCCCAGAGAACAATCCCAAAAGAGAACACGTCAACCTGAGGGCAACAGGGCAACATTAATGTGTGGTTCTACGTGAACCTGAATATATCTGCCTAAATGATAACAGACACAGAAGCAATATAAATGGATTAGAAGACCTTTTCAGAGACCAAGCTGCTACTTCCATTCAGAAGTTCTGGGGCCATCCATGGAAGTGTTCCCCTCACACCACCAGAGATGAGGGTCTGACACTTTACTTTTGAAAGCCCAAGATCACCAACCTGCATCATCCAAGAAAATCATTGCATATATATAGGGAAAAAGGATGACGTTAACCCAAACTATACAAAGCCAATTTGTTGGCAGTTCGCATAAGTATGCTTGGTATGCCACCAATTTGCATTTGCAAGTGACACGTGCAAGATATTAAAATGTGAACTCCTAAATATCCTATAGACAATCTGACAGAGATGGCTAGTTGATCAACTAATACAAAATTCAAATGGCAAATGAGTAAATCTGAAGTCTATATACAGAGGTCTTTGCTAGATAGTAGATACTTCTCTTATTATCTCCTGTAGCCATGCAACCCATCTGTGTTTTAATAACATAGAACCATGATGAGAGCTGCTCCATCCATCCGAACATACATATCCCATGTTCCTTCAAGTGTCACCAAAAGGTGCCGTAAGTTTAGCCACAATGATCCCCAGCTAACTTGATGTCATGAACCTTAGTACATCGGGCTAGTAGAGGGGAGATGGTGCATGGGGAGAGAGGCGCACAACAGCTAGGAAGGGGGTAGATTGAGAAAGACGTGAGGGAGATAGGGTACCTTTGGTTTATTCTTTGCTTGCCTAAATCTCACGTGCATAGCATCCTTATATAATGGACGTTCACCACCTTGCCCAAGCCAACTCTAATACACAATCTGGTAATATGACTAACCTTTCTGTTATGGATAGTTTCGTGGGGACTCATTACAAACGTCGGCATTCAAAATAAGGCATAGCTAGTATTTAAATATGGAAGGTTAAACTTATAAAGATTAGTTTACAAATCATATTGTTACAATTAGAATCCATTACGGTTTCTGTATCCAGTTAGGACTCTGCCTTTGCTTTGTATAAAAGGGCTAGAGTATTGTAACAGGAGGGGCAATCAATATACAAGCAATCTTCTTCTTCTACGTTCCTGTCTCCCATCTAGTTCTGGCTTCACACCGTTACCAGCTTCGTTCCTCCACGAAGGGATCTTCGGTTCATAACACTTTCCTAATAGGGAAAAAAATTATATGCCATTACAAGTGTTCAAAATCCCTGATATGTACATACCACTACATTCCCTTATTTGCCACCGCCGTCAGCTCCATTAGATTTTGCTTGTCAAAATTTTCCAAAATGCCCAAATTACCATCAACTTCTTCCTCCACCCCCTTTTGCTACCCTTTCTTTTTCCACCCATTTCCTCATCGTTTTCGTCGCCAGAAGACCCGCCGACGTCAAGCAGCACAACGTCCATGTCCTCGGTGTGCCCCACGCAAGCATCCCACCCGCTCCAAGCCTTCCCATGCCTCGCCAACCGCATCGCCACCACTGCATCGACCTTCTGATGCTTGTGGTGCTATCTTACGGACCGCATCAGCCATGACCGTCTCTGTCGCCATGCCCGTGTCTTCACCTGAGCCCCACCATAGCAACTTGTAGTCGTTGTCGCCCCTCACAAACCTCGCCAGCACTAGCCTCCTCACCAACCTAGAGTCGCCGACCTCAACTTCCCATGGTCTCCTGCTCTTCCCATGGCGCCACCTCTGCCCCGGCCTCCTGCTCCTCCGATGAATCGGGCGGCGGCGGCGGTGGCGACGCCATGGGAGGAGCAGGAGACGAGGTTGGTGGCACGAGGTCGCGGGTGAAGCCAGCGCTGACAACCGCGGCGGAGACAGTGAGAAAGCTGGGGCGGCGGCGACGCCATGGGAGGAGCGAGAGGAACCGAGGGGGCAGAGGCTGGCTGCGCTTACGTCCTCTCCAGTTCCAGCATAACCGTCAATCGACCTCCTATGCCACCGAGGTCGCAGGTGAAGCCAGCGCTGACAAGCGCGGCGAAGACAACGAGAAAGCTGGGTCGGCGGCGTCGCCATGGGAGGAGGAGCAAGAGGAACCAAGAAGCAGAGGCTAGCGTGGTTACGTCTCTCGATTCAAAGATAACCGATCAACCTCTATCATGCCATGCATGGAGAGTTAGAGAGAGTGCTGCTCGCACGACGATGGCGATGGGGATGGCGGTTCCCGAAGGTGCATGCTCCAGAGGCCGTGGCCGTTGTGGAGCCGGTGGTGAACACGGTGCCGATGCCGAAGGTGGAGGAAGAGTTTTCGAATCTGAGGTCGGCATGGACTCCACAGGCGAAGGGGCACGAAGGTGGAGGCGGATGTAGAGAATAAGGTGGCGCCGTCCGGCGGTGTCAGTGGCCTCGTGGAGCAGCTCGACGACGACCATCGCCACTCTCTGTGTCTACGCGTGTGTGCTGTGTGCGACAGAGAAGAAGGAAGAAGAAGACGACAAGGGCAAAATTGAATTTTCACAGCTACTTCACGGCTTAACTGGTCAACAATAGCATAAAAGGGTATAGTTTCGAGTATGCAGTGGCATAGAAGGGAAATGTCACTTTGCAATGGCACATCAGGGACTTAGGAACTTTGCAGTGGCATATAAAAATTTTCCCCTCCTAATATGACTAAACTTCCTAATCTCTTGAACTCTCTCTCTAAGTTTCCTCCTGGACTTGGACACTTGTTGGACGCTGCTGCTGAATGTGTCACTCAGCCCATACGGCCGGCCAGCCGTACACGCACATGACACTTGAGGTAGCTCAAAATCAAAGATGTGTAGTTTATGACGCAACTCATCATTTGCTAAGTAGCGGTAGCCGGTAGGTTCTCATGCACGTGAAAATCCAGTCATATCAGCAACTCTCGAGCAGCAAAACTAAATGTCTATCTGGTTATTGTTATGAATATTGTGTGTATATATTCAGAGGCCCAATGGGCAATATATATAGGGTGTACAAGGGATGTATGCCATATACAGATAAGGCAATACAAAAGACAGATAAGGAATACAAAGATATTCCTATCTCTAATATATCTCTAACACTCCCTCTCAAATGCAAAGCGTATGCAATTTCATTGCATTTGGAATGGGTTGACACTAAAATATGAAAAATTCAAAGTCCGAGTCTTGGTAATGTCGTCGTAGCATGCAGCTCTTGGAAAATATGTCGATAAAAGATCTCCTCCCATCCGGGGTCGTGTGACAACCCATAAAACACAAGATGCGGGAGCAAAGTCGACCGCGGCAACATGACGAAGAGATGATGAAACCGACAAAGATAGAGAAAGTTGTCAAATCAAGCTGAATAGGAATAGATAGAAGTATGGCGGCACAGATCGAAGCCCAAGACGGTTGCGGCACAGTGCACAAGAAGCACAATAGAGACGCAGTGCACAAGAAACGCAATAGAGACGCAATACATAAGAAGCGCAATAGAGACGCAGTGCACAGCAAGCACGGCGGCCTTAAAAGCTTGGGGCGACGGATCTGCAGCGGCTCGAAGAAAAGAGCAGCTGCTGCTACCATGCAAATAAATTCCTATGCTTCTATGACTAACAATAAATTTGTGGACTCGCATGGCATAGACGAACTCTAAGGATAGAGTTTTACGGACTTGGATGGACGCAACGAAAGAAAATCGACACAAATGATAGCTAGCAGTAGATACTAGCTAAACTAGCAAAACTAGACCAGACCAACAGCCATATCGCTCATCGCATAGCCCAGATAGCAAGCACAACCGAGCCATCCCAATAAGAAGACGTGCATCTTCTTCGAGATGTAGATGCACTCAAGATGGCAAGGACAGCCGGACATCACAATAGCCATCCCAATCGCTGAGCATCAAAACTATCAACCAAGCTATCCCAATCGCCAAGCATCAAAAATATCTCCCTCTTCTCACAACCAAACTCATCCGTACCAAAAACACTCCAACCAAAAGCTCCAATTGCCGAGACCATCCACGGCCAACGCTCCAATCATCTTGTATCCATCGCCTTAACTCTCTTGTATTCATCGCCTTTCTTCTCAAAAGTAGGCGTCCAGGAGACAGAAGCGTAGTCGTGCTATCACCAATTCACCATCCACACCGTCGCAACAACCCAATTTGGGAAAGCGGGGCAAGAAGAGGGGCATGGAAGTGAAGGACTTCACGGTTCCACGTGAAATCGCACGCGACGCAACCCGATCTTCTCCCGCCGTCTCGACCAGCTGACCGGATCTGATGGAGCACGTGGAAGCGGTGAAGGAGCAGAAGGAGCGGAGATTAAGGCAGAGGTGCCGATGCGTGCGTGGGTCGTGGGCGTCAACTCAAGGAAGCGATCGGGCGTGAGGCCAAGGGCCCAAAGTCCGACAGCGGCGAAAGCAATGACGGAGGCGGCACGCCGACAGCAAGAACAACAACAAGTGGCGAAGGGCCCGCGGAAGGCTGATTGGCGGCGACGTCTGTGTGGCAAGAATGCCAAGCCTCCAACACGGCATCTTCCTCCCTCCAAAGCCGTTGATCAGAGGAAGAGTAGAGCACCGGGAAGCTTGGCGCGGGATGGCGGCGGCATGAGAGAGACAGTAGAGGCTCGTGGCGATGGGCACAAGGCCACAAGGCTACAATAACCCTAATCCTAACCTTTGCTCTAATACCATGTTATGAATATTGTGTGTATATATTCAGAGACCCAATGAGCAATATATATAGGTGTACAATGGATGTATGCTATATACAGATAAGGCAATACAAAAGACATATAAGGAATACAAAGATATTCCCATCTCTAATATATCTCTAACAATTATCACAGCAAGCATCGTATGTTCCTAACTACAAAAATAAATTTGTAAAAGTACGTTGAGATATGATGCTAACATTTTACCATTAGCGACAAATTTGGAAAGTTAATGTAGGATGGCTTGCCCAATATAAAGCACCGTGAATGCGATATACAAGGGAACAAATGACAATCTAGCAGCAAAGTGCAACAGTAGAATAAAACAGGAGAAGTGTGCTTCTTACCTTGCATATTGGACGCTGAGGGTCCCTTAAATTAACAAGCAAATTGTCACTTTTCAGGTCAAAGTGCACTATGTTTTTGTTATGCAAATACTCCATTCCAAAAGCAGTATCCATGGCAATTATTAATCTCTTACGTTTATCAAGGGTCCTGCGCAGACAGAAAATGTTAATCCCTTCAACTCCCCGTAAGATCACCGGTTTCCATTTTTTAAGATGTAGCAGATCGATACAGAAGATGACTTATAAAACATATGCTACATATAAATAAGTTGCGTACTTGGCATTCTTCAGCAAAGCTGTCCTAAGTGAGCCATTAACCATGTATTCTGTAACCGTGGCAATGGATCCTCCAGGTCCATCTAGAACAACACCGTAAAAGGCCACTACATTTGGGTGGTGTAGATCAGCAAGTTTAGATGCTTCATTCCAGAAGTCATTCCGCTGCAAAGATTCAGGACCTATCAATATAACAAGCATAACCAAAGAAAAAAATCCAGAGAATGAGAACAAACAAACCATCTTGTCTTGCTCAGATGGCTTCCCAGCGAAACATCTGTCATTGATTCTTTTTATTGCAACATCAGAGCCCCTCCATTTACCATGATATACAGTTCCAAAAGTTCCAGAACCAAGTTCTTGGAGCTCTTCAAGGTCATTGTTCTTTATAATCTGGAATATGAACAAGTGGATGGTAACAAAATTATAAATAAGTACAATATATTAAAGACGTGCACGTTGAAAAATATATATTTCATGATTTTAACCTGCAGGCGTCCAAGGTCATCCGTAACTGGATATCCTGAAATCCAATCTGCTGGTCTGCTCTTGATAACCTGCACAATTCTAGTGTTTAGCACTGAGGGTGACGTAAATCAGGACATATAGGAGCGACAAAGGAATCACTTCCTAACCTCGTTGGTGTGAGCTTCCCCATCTACTTTACTAGTGACAGCCCCAACTTTTTCATTTAGCAAAGGAGGTTGAGGCTCAGATGACTGAGTACCAGATGTAGCTAAACCATCCTCCATACCAAGCAAGTCTGGGTTAGTGATATCATCGCCTGGATTGATGATAGACAGGAATAAGAATTTGCAACTTATAAGTACACATATTGACAAGGATTTATTAAAAGTATGGCTAGCAATAAACCTTTGATAAACCGAGTATGTTCTGCATGTGCGTCATTGTGATCTGACTGTTGGTGGAGAGCAACATCTTCAGCCGGGATATTCAAATCTGGCCCTTTGCAATTCAACAAAGAGTTGTGGGAATGGGGATCCTTTGGGCTGATGTTCTCCCTGCTTGCTACCCTCTTAGGTCTTGGTGGGAGCGCATGTGCATTCGTAAGTTGGTCCACATTCGGAGCATGGTTTCCCAATGCTGCTGTTGGTACCTGAGCATTAGCGTTCGGAGGAGCAATGACTTCATGTGGAGCTTCCTTGTGATAAACTTCAGGCAGAACATCCTTCCGCTCACTCATTGGATTAACAGTGGCGTTTGTATAGACAAGATCAATACCATAAGCCGATGGAGGCACTCCACCAGGCCCAACTGTAGTGACAACATAACTAGAGTAGGGTCCCCCAATGCTCATCATATGTGGTATATGGCTCACATTGGCATGCTGGACATTGTGCAAATACGAGCTGGCCACAGAAGGTGGCAGCATTGGTTCAGTTGGAAGGACTACATTTGGTTCATTGATATCAAAAAAAGTGTTGGTGTTGCTCTGGTGAACCACTTTTGCCTGATAGTGTTCTGGTATTGCATTCTGGGGTAAACCATTCTCAGGTGCTGTGGCATGCTTCCTTTGTTCAGTAGAGCCAGAAGCCTCGTTGGGGCTCACCTGAAGTGAATCCATCATCCTGTCCACATTTGCCATATAGGTTGGCACAGCCACAGGTGCCACGGGAGGCGCATTAGCATGACGAGGCTGTCCATCCTCGTGATGCCTTGCATTGCCACTCAGACTACCTTCGCCTGCAAGCTGATTATTGGGACTATTTTGCTTCACTGGATACTGAGCCATTCCATGGCCTGAAGGCAATTGCTGCTGCATAGCTTGTTGATGAGAGCTTGCAATATCAGTATGGATGGAACTTGGAGAGACTACTCTCTCCTTTTCATTAGGGATTACGGGGATATGGCTAAAACCGTAGGTCGACGGCAACTTCTGTGGCGGCAATTGCTGCTGCTGCACATACACATGCTGATCCAAGCCAGATGGTTCAACAAGCACTGAATTTGTAATCCCTTCCACATTTGGCGCATACACCCTCTCCCTCTCAGGCAGCACTGGATGCATGTGTGTGCAACCATAAGCCCCCATCGGAGCCGGCACTGCCCGCTCCGACATCATAATCCTTGCCACATCTTCGGGTCGCAGGCTCATGAACACTGGCACCGGCCCAGGCCCAGCCCCACCGTGCACATCACTGCCATACTCATTCACCACTGGATCAGAGTGCGCGTGCGGCAGCGCCTTCAAGCACATATTGCAGTCTTCCAACCTTGCCCCATTTCCTGGTGGCGGCTGATTCAGACCCTGCATGGCCTCTCTATGATCATTCAGGAACACAGGAGGCAGTGGTGGCAGCTGTGACAGTGGCTGCCGGTACCTTGGCACCTCCGGATGTGGATGCGGGTTCGCCTGTGGAGCCCTCACTTCAGCGGCACTCTCCTGTGGCTTCACTGGGACAGGAGCGGCATTGCTGAAGACATCAACAAGTGGCGGCGGAGCCGCCACACTAAACGCCGATCTCGCAGCATCATTGGAGCAAGTGGAGGTGGGGGAGAGCGCAGACGGAGAGCCGCCGCCGCCGCCGCCTCCTGAAGGCAGCTGTGGAGGCAGCCCGCCATCAGAGTTCTGCGTGGAAGAGAGGCTCGCGAGGCTATCCTTGCGTACAATGCCGTTCACGGCCTCCAGATACCGAAGCCCAGCGTCGTAGCCCCCGCTCTCCATCTCCTCCCCACCCGCGCCGCCCACCGTGTCGGAGATGGGGAAGATGAACACGCGTAGCTTAGGGCTGGCGCCAGCCAGTTTATCATACTCCTCAATCATATTGTCGAGGTCCTCCGGCGAGGACACCGAGATGAGCGCGTCGAGCCCCTCGTCGGGGAGCTGGTACTTCACCGCGAAGTGCGGCCCGGTGGTGCCTCCGTACGCCTCGGCGAGCCGCGCGAAGAGGTCCAGGAGCGCCACCCCGCGCGGCACGGACAGGATCCGGGTGTCGCCGCCGGCGTACCGCAGCGTCCCGTCCCCGGGCCGCGGGAGGATGCGGCCGCCGAAGCTGCACAGCAGCTTCATCCGCTCCCCGCCGCCGCCGCCGCCGCCGCCGCCGTCGTTGGCGACCCCGGCAGTGGCAGCCATCGGCGGCGGCGCGGAGCCCCCTCCCTCCCTCCCTTCCCCCTGGATCTAGCTAGCCTAGGGTTTTGGGGACGAATCGAAACTCTAAACTCCACGCGATTGCGCGCGCTAGCACTGGACGGATTCGAAGATTTGGGGGCGAATCGCTCGATGCTTAGCTCATGGCTTAGGTTGCTTGGTTTTAATTTTTCATTTCTTGTGTTTTGGGGGAGAGGGGAGGGTGCCGAGGTGGAGCAGGAATGGAGGGAGGGAGGGAGGGGAGGAGTAGAGTGGGGAGGACGTGTTGTACTCAAAAACCCTTGGCTCGCTTCGGCTGCCGGTTTTGTTTTCTTTTCTTTTTTTCGGCGTCGGTTTTTCTTATGTCGGATTTTGGAGTTTTCTATTTGGTTCTGGGTTTTTTTGCTTTTTCGGGTCCCTGATTTGGACCTTTTACCTCTTTTTTTGGTTTTTTGCTATTGGATTGTTGGGAAAACTTTGGTTTTAGGTTTTGTGGGAAATTGTGTGTGGGGGGTACGTGGAGAACATTTAGGCACGGTGGATATTGTACGTGGTTACTGATATTGTAATGACGTATGATTTTTAGAAACAGATTTGATAATGGATTTATTATATATCAATACATAGGTGCTTACAAATAAGTTTGCATGTGTAGTGCAAACTAAATTGTGATCGACTTCTAAAGATAGATTTTTGTGCAACCATATTGCCGGGCATTGTCCAACTTAATAGAAGTCAATGTTTCTATGCACACAAATCTAGATATCTATGTGGTTGTTCCAACACCAATTGGGTTATTGAAAAATAATAATCGTCGATTAGCATTTTTGATGGCGCCGAACAATTTAGTTGTGATGGCATTTTTATTTATTTATTTCCGACCTATCTTTTTTATTGGCTTAACTTGCCTTTCGGTTTGAAAATTATGGGTTTTATTTTGTCTTCTCTTTTAAGTAAAGACCCAAAAAAAATATGACCATGGTTTCGCTAGGTAATTGCTCTTTAATAAACAAAAAAATGCATTTTTAAATACCGATGGCAAAAAAAAAGTCCATCGCTATGATCAATGTAATGATGTCTATAGTGACTATTTATCATCACCACATGGATTTGTAATGGACCAATATGGAGATGAAAAAAGGAAAAAAGAGTATACATTTACTCTGGACAGCTTCGCTCTCCACCATGTTTTCAAATTAATGAGTTTCCCACTATTTCTCGTGGTATCGAGCCCATAAATAAAACCATTATCCGCTTCCATACTAGTACTATATCAAATTTATGCAGTTTATTTATGCATACTGCATCTACTACGGAACCCAATCAATCTGCACCCACGAACCCGGCGATTCATATGCACAAACCACTAATTTCAGTACTGCACGTGACATTCTAACAGGATTAAGACTTCAGGTATTCCCTCCCACAAAATGAAAGAAAATCTAAAATTATATATATATATATATATATATATATATATACCTAAAACAGATATACGAATTACTGTCACGCCCCCTATCAATTAACGTCGAATCGAGTTTCACGCGAAAGCAGACGTTTCTGGCCTGCCTACTAAAGTTAATAGGTCGATCGTATGAGGATTGTGCACGAGCGTGTTCCACCTAACTTGATCACGCGTGGTGAGCTAGTTGACTGGTTGACGTAGAATAACTATTCTACACATAACCAGATAACAGTATATCTATATAGTACTGTGAAAAAAAACACTCCAATGTCACGAGGGGTTGCCAGTTTAAAGCAATCATTTATGGGGCTAAAAACGACAGATCTTGCCTTGCAGTCACACAAGAACAAAATTGAAGAGCCTTGACCTTAGGTGGCATACATTTACTGGGCACCCCTCTCTACATCAGTGCACCTCACAGAATCTTAAAGTGGCTCGGTTCGTTAATAGGATGCTTTAGACCATCTGCATCGTTGCTTTCTAGCCGGTTCAACGGACTTCATTAAATGCTAGAAACCGATTCAACACATTAAAAACTATCGATTCAAAAAAAAAGTGCAGAGAGCCGATGCAAACTTTGCATCCGGATGCATCTGAATAAAATAATATTTTTACTAGGTAGTTAGCCAATACATTAAGTTAATTAGTCATTTGCATTAGCTCTTCATTTTGTAGCAAGTTTGTGCCGAATGATTATTTTGTTTTACCGTGGGTCTCGTCTAGAGGCTGTGTTCGATTCGATACACTAGCTTTTGAATCTGTTTATATAGCATAGTTTTGAACTTACCTTGATTCAGTACATTGGAGATGTTCTTAGGGTGTAATTGGAGGGCTTGATCTTTCAGATGTGGCACGAGAGAGTTGGCTTTAGCATTTAGCATCCTAGTACAGAAGTAGTAGCAGTCTCAGTTTCATACTCTCTCCAGTTCACCAAAACAAGTCATTTTGGAATACATGTGGTTAAACTTTGGTTATCGATGCCTTTTTAAATATTTAGATTAGATACATGAAAATCATATATGTAAATTAGTCTTGAAAAACATATTCGTAATATTATAAATTTATCGGATTTTACAAATATATTATAATAGAAATTAGTGGTCAACGTTGCATTTTAGGGATGTCCAAAATAATTTGTTTTTGAACCGGATGGAGTGGTATGAAAAAACGCTAGTGCAGATGGATAAAACTTATTCCCCAACACAATGTATTTAAAAAGAAAGGATTTGAGTCCTAGTCGGCTAGCCCACCACCCGTAGTGCTAACCAACTGACCCCGAGAAACTCCTCGCACAGTTTCATAGTATGACAGGTCATGTGTGCTTCTTGCATTTCTATGCGGAAGTTGAAGCTTACTTCTATTAGCAAACAAACGTCTCATTTGTACCAACATTTTGCATGTTTGCAGCTAAGTATTTAACTTCTCCTATCTTATCAAATACTCCTGTACTCGTACCGATAGCTCATATTATATTCTTTAAAACACAACATTTTTGGAACTTCGATATATACTAAATCCGCTTCTTCTTTTTGCAAAAAGAAGCAAGCTGTAAGCAAGATGGAGGACTAATATAGCTGGGCCCGAAAACGATCCAAATTAGCACGGCAAAGTGACGAGCAAAATAGAAGGCCAAGGTAGGCGGACGCGCATCCTCTGCAGTAGTATGGCAGAGGTGCACGTTACACAGGCATTAGGGTTTATCCGGGTATCTAATCGCCAGCGAACTGTTTAGATTAACTGTGTATAGTATCGTATTACAATAATAAACCGTACAAATTGTTACAGTATTTTTCCTGCGTGCAGTAAAACCGTCCTAGCTTCTTCATTTGTTTTTCTACAATATTACTGCTGAGGGCCCGGATCCAGGGCAGACAGCATCCCGTGCTGCAGGGTGGGGCCACGGAGCTCGTGTCTCCAATCGGGGTGTTGGTGTCCTGCCTAACATCTCCATTGGAGAAGAGGATACTCGGCTTTATCAAGCCTTTGGGATAGTCGGCTTTATCAAGGCCTTTGACAGCTTCCTCACAGGTGGTGCAATCATGAACATTGATCATCTTTTCCTATATATCCATCAGTACTATAAATGTTAACTAGAGAGAAAAGTAAGGTAGAGTAGTAATATCTTCGCTCGGGGCTGGTTGGATTTGCTATTAAGGGTATATCACACTTGGCTCTAATTTGTTGAAATTCTATAGGACTTGGTTTCCTGTAATACATTGATCATCTTTACCAGCCATACATCCATAGTAGTAGTGGCAGGTCTAGAATTTGATTACGTCTTGAGCTAAATTCTAATAAACTAACGTTCTAAAACTAACGCTAATTTACACCTACACCATAACATAACAAAAAATAAACCACAGATGCATCATTGACATTAAACTTTAGCTAATATGCTTTGATATAAAATATAATAAGAAAAACATGACTTAGTACTACTGTTGTAACTGTTGTGTGTTAACGATTGTTTTTCTTTCGGATTTCGGTGTTATCCAAAGTGAACCATAAGAACTTCCTGGACCTACTCGGTTACTGCACACGCGATGAGCCATTCACGGTGAATTTGTATCCTGTATCTTAGTATCCCTAGTTTGATTCTAGTGTAGGAAATTATTCTCTAAGAAAAGTTCACCAAATTATTATGAGCAAGCCACGCCCATTCAGCCATGCTCTAGACTGCTCGTGCCTACCGGGCCTCAGATGTTACGGACAATTTTATTTTTGCCGCTGCCTATCAGTAAAAAGGTTGGTCTGAGCCCAACGTCGAGAGAGAACTCTCTGCCAAACAAAATTCACTCCAAATTAATAGGAAAAACGCATTCTCCTTGTATGATTAAGGATAACTGACCAACCGACTAGATGGAGTGAATAGACGGTCTTTAAAATCTTTTAGGTAAAAACAGATTTTACCAAATTCAAGCTATGAGACAGAATTTCACAATTCAAAGACTAAATAATCTAAGTCTTTCTAAGTGCTCTATTTACAATTGCTTGTAAAAGTAAATGCACAATAGAAGAATAAGAAGATAAACCACACTATGAAGACAAATGATGTTTTCCTGTAGTCTCGGAGACTTGCCGGTCTAAACTAATCCACGTTGAGAAAGTTTGACCAAATCAAGCCAGTTCCACATGAGCAAGTCCCTCAACCATTAGAGGTAGCTCTTTTCCACTCCGGAAAGACGAGCTCCACCTTCACAAAAGCCCGAATCTTCTCACAACCTTCTTGAGAAGATTACCGAATCACCTTCTCCAAACCGTCTAGGAGACGACAATCTTCAAGAGTAATAAACCAATGATTCTTCGTTTGAATATGCTCAAGTGCTATAAATATCAAACTCAACTAAATGCACTTGAAAAAACCTCTACAACCTTTGCAAGATGAAATTTATGCTCTCAAAGAGTAGAAGTAATGGCAAAGGACTCAAGAGTATTAAATGAGGTTCTTCAAGGCACCATTGCTATAGTGGGTGAGGTATTTATAGCCTCCATCCACTTTTCTAGCCGTTGGTGCCAAAACTGCACAAAATGCAGCAAGTCCGGTCAATATGCAGGCACAGGGTTGGTCAGTCCGTATTACAGTGTAACGGTAACTTCTGCTATAATAAATGCTACAGAAACTATCCGTCATGCCAGGTCCGGTCAGTCCGCCCCACTTAGGGTCCAATCAGTCTGGGTTCAAATAATTCCAAATCACAAGAAAACATGATACTTGTGGGGACCGGATTTCTGAATCTGAATCCTATGTGTATTTCTGCACCAGTCCCATGATCAGTAGCTAGTGCACATAGTAGAAACATCGTTGATAACAAGTTCGAATCACGAAATAACATTAATAAACAATTGAGAACCGGCCTTATGGCCACTTATTACAAAAGATGTCAAAAGACCTTGAGTCTTACAGAAGTGGAAACAACAAATGATAAACTCCGAGTGGTGGCCCATCAAATTGCCCACCGGCATTCGACTGGGGAGTGCAACCTAGTACTCTGGGTGTCTTTCATCAAAGTCACAAGCGAAGTAGTCGTAGTCGTCCTCGACATCATTGAAGGCTTCTGAGATTTATTTTGAGTGTAGCATGTGAGTACATAAGTACTCCGCGAGTCTTGGAAAATATGCATATGCATAGTTTTAACAAATGAGACTTAATGGTTCTTTTGCACGAAGCAATATTTTAAGTTTCAACGATTTTTCATAAAGCATATTTGACAAAAAGTAGTTTTGATAAATTAATTAATTGTATCACTAGTGAAGGTTTTAGCTACCAACAACTAGTAGCAATGCTCTTAGCCACAAAGGTTCAAATGCTAGAATATCTACCCGAGAGTCCCACTTCTCTCGGGTTCTCAAAATTCACTCTTTTGAAATCAAAAACCAAAATATACCATGTAAAAACGCACCTTGCCCGCCCTTGACCGTGGGTATGGCTATTCGAATAGTGTTACACTCTGCAGAGGTTGTACATCTTAACCCACACTAGATAATAAGCTTATAAAGTCAACCATGATACGCTTCTTTGGGCGTGTGACTAAGCGATTATCACAGGACCTTTATAATACCATGCTCTAATACCAACCCGCCCGATAAGCTTAACCCCAAGTCTTAACGTCATTTACTAGCGACCCGGAGCTCACCGTTGTGGGGGATAACCTGCCCGGACATGGATGTTTGTCACCATCGCCCAAAGCAAACCCCGACAGACATGGAGGTTCCTTACCATGCTGCACATCCCAAGAAGAAACACCTATCAACTACAGCATGCGGGCGTAATGCTAAAACATGGTAAATTAGTTGGCCAGGTCCTTCCCATTTAGGACATGTGGTTGTACGGTATTGCTCAGTTTGGATAGTCACAAGCGTCGTGTCGGACCCAGGATTAACACCCCAAATCCTCTATGCATTTCTGAACTAGTTCCATGATCAGTAGCTAGTTCACACAGTAAACAGATATGGTAACATCCATAAATCGCACAATATTATTAATAATCAATAGAGTTTATTACAAAAGAGGCTTACAAGCCAACAATAAACAAACACAGTGGAAGACGAAGAAGTAATGGAGTCCAGCTGATTTGCCACAGGCAATCGACTGGGGTAGCAGCCTAACCGTCGAGATCCACACCGGTAGCAAAGTCTTTCTCCTCTGAAATTTATTTGCATAAAGTAAGGATGAGCACAACTACCGTGCTCACAAGTTACACCCAAATAATAGAGTTAATGCATGCAAGGATATATCAAAGGAAGGCTTATTGGTTAATTTTGTATAAAGCAATGTTTTCTTTAAATACTTGTACTAAGTTCCAAAGCAGTTATTTCATAACTAAAATTCATTTTATAAATTCTCAATTTTATAGTCAGATAACATTCACACATGAATGGTGAAGGATACCCTCCTATCACATGGCTTCCTGCCCAATTCCCATTTGCACAAACCATTTGATAAAGTCTTTTCAAAACAAAATCAAAGTCTAACTTTCAGTGTCTTTACCAAGCATGTCCATGACCGTGGACACGGTTATTCGAATAGTTTTACACTCTGTAGAGGTTGTACAACTTTACCCACAAGACATGAATTCTCTAGTTTGTTTGGCATCCGTCGATACCACTGCTCACTACCTTAGGTAAGCAGTCTAGAGCACGTGTCAAGGCCTTTACAATGCGCCATTCCACAACAGTCCCCCTCGCTAAGGTTTCGCCCCCTTTGGATAGAAATCCACAGAGTTCCTAGCCCCCTCTTGCGCCAGGTGGGACTAACGTAGGTCATAACATGACTATCCACCGCATCTGAAGGGAACGACCATGGTAGAACATTGCAAATTAGTCAGCCAGGTCCCACCCACTCGAGACATGTGGTGGTACGATGTGGCTTAGCAAGATGCGGCTCAAAAACCAGTCCTTAACTGACTTGAGCGACTTCCAAAACAACCCCTGGGCCTCGATCATAAAAATGACTCGATCTCGTGCATCAACATGCACCATCCAAACATCCATTTTGTCTAAGTACAAACCAACTTTTCCGTTTTGCTTTTCAAAATCATTTACAAAATCTTCCATGGCAAACTAATGCCAACAACATTTGATTTTTGGCTGAAATTCCTAAATCAAATATTTTTGGTCTAAGCATGGCTAAGCATAATTTTTCTCAAAAAGTTCTAGTTCATACTATTGTATAAACTAGATTTTCCTCTAAGGTCTCAAAGTAGGTTTATTTCAATGTTAAGATTGGCAATACAAAGGAATTAGGCATAACTATAATTTAAAACAGGAATTTAAATTAACTTGAGTATAAATAAGCATGCAATAATAATTTAAAACATAATTTAAATAATAGGCTCAAATATGATCAAAGGTATAACTTGCCTTGCTCAATTAGTTGCTCTCAAACGGCGTCGAAATTTGACTCTTCGAAGTCGTCGAAATCTATACGCGAAAAAAGCTAAATTTAAACAAAATTCAAATAAAGATTCGAATGAACTCCAAATTAAATAATTTTAGCTTAGTTAGCTAGATCTTGAATTTATATGAATTTAAAATTTTGAATCAACGAAATCGGAGTTCGTATGAAGGAGAACGAACCCCGGGAAGTTTCAAAATTACATGAAATGTAGGAATTAGGGTTTTTCGGAATTTCAGAATTATTTTTCTGAAGGAAAGTCGGATTATGACATCAGTGCCCGAATTTTCGTGCGGTTAAGGAATGCGCCACGTCAGCGACACATGGACGTGACAAAGCGGCCACATAGGCGAAAAATGACGACGTGGCCGTGAGGTGGAGGCGCCACGTCGGCAAAGGGAGGCGCCGGCGTCGGGACCGAGCTCACTGGCGCGTGGCGCCATGGCGAGGTCCGGCGATGGGCTCATCGGCGAGAGGGGACAATGTGGAAGCTAGGGCTCACCTTGGACGCAAGCGAGCGAGTGAGCCGTGGCGAGGTAGAATCTCATGACAGCGGCGTTCCGTGGCTCCTGTGGTAAATGTGATTGAGCGCACGGGGTAGGCATTGAGGCAGCGACGGCGTCGGTGAGGTCGGGGTGGCCGGGGGAGACTTGACGGCGCCGGAGGAGACGAAAAACGGAGTTTTGGCCGGCGGGGGAAAAACTCCATCATCTGGCGAAACGAGGAGAGGAGAGGAGGGGTGAGTGGAGGGGTTTGGATGAGTAAAGCATCACGCACCCGGTGCTCCCTTTTATAGGGGCGGAGGGGCACAGGAGAGAGAGATCAACGGCGGTGAAGACGGTGGCGGCCGATTCAAAATTTCGGTGTATGCGCACTCGGATTGAAATGAAATGGCCGGGGAGAAGGGCGGCGTGATATGTGTGCTTTAATGCGCATGCGCATTCGAGGAACGGAGGACTCCTTGGTGGGGATTGCGAAGCTTGGTTGGGCGCCAATGGCGAGCGGCTTGGGCGCGTCCGTGCGAAGAAGAAGGGGAGGTGGAAGACGGTCGGGGCGGGCCCACTGTCGGTGACAGCTAGAAATGGAAGGAGGCGGGGCGCAGCTGGCCGTCGGATTTCAATTCGACGGTCGCAAATGGGCGCGTGCGGTTGAGAGAGGGAGGGAGCGGCTGCCGTCGGATTTCAATCCGACGGTGGCGATTATATGAAGAGGGTGCGCGGGAAAGCAGGCCACATGGGCCGTGTGCGCGGTGAAGTGGGCCACGTTCGCGCGTGGAAAAGAATGGGACGGGCGAGATTCGGCCCGAAAGGATTTTGGAAATTTAAATTGATTTAGCAATTTAAATATTCTGGTTAATTCAAAAAAGGCTTTAGAAAATAGCAAATAAAATCCAAAAATTCTAGAAAAATTCACAGAAATTCCTAGAGTTATTTTGGACTTAATAAAATTGTTTCCAACTTAAAGTTGGTTTTTAATTTTGCAAATAAATTATTTTGGCTTTAAAATATTTAGGAAAAAGCTTTTAAAATTCCGAAATTAATTAAAATTTTATTTTTCAACTTTAACTCAAAACAAAACTTTTAAAAGCTTTAAGATAATAACATTATTAATTTTTATTTTGGTAACAGAACTTTGGGATGTTACACGTCGGTCCTTAATATGACTTAGGTGAAACTTAGCACAATACAAGTTCTCATGCTTTAGCTGCACCCGCCTGAACTTACCACCCACCCAAGTCTAAACAGATTTTTACTATTTTATTTTATTTTGAAACCCAACGACAATACCTATTGCCATACATTTCTCAAACTGATTTGCATAAATGGTAATAATAATTCCCACCCATAGGATAAACAGCACTGAAAAGCACATCTAAGCAATTCTACCATTTCAAACTATTCTGTAAAATTATATTCAATAATGCAGAATTTCTACACTAGGGTTACAAAGGTACAGGATAACAAATATCAAGGATGATATTAGCAAACTTTAGGTTTTTAACTGACAACTTACAGTTTAAACTTATCATTTAAATAAAATAGCAATGTATAACTTTAAAACTAAAAACATTATTTAACAAATATATGTTCACGATATTCAAAGGAGACTCTTCTTCGGTGACGTTGGAGGTAAGCACTTCATATTGATCTAAATTCGTGTCGGCGACGTCGGACTCTATACGCGCGAATCGGACCAAATAAATAACAGAAAGCAAATACAAACTAAAAATTATAAAATAATTACTAGAAGTGGAGAATGAATTTACAAGAATTTAGGAATGAGAATCAATGAATTTGGAGTCCGTACAAAGGAGAACGAACATCTAGAAGTTTGGTAACACAAGAAATGATAACACACAACTACTGTGCTATAATTTGTTGTTTTCGGTTGCTAACAGAACAGAGCTAAAGCTTTGAGGTTATGACGTGGTGGGTCAACAATATAGTGAAATACCTGAAGCAAAGCTAAGGCAAGGATGAGTCTGTGGTTGGTGGGACCAAGATGCCATGGACTCAAAGGCCAACAAATAGAAGCATTCACAGAACGAAACAAACAGAAACGAGAACAGAGCTCTCAGGCGCTTCGCCCATAGCAGTAATGCCGGTGAGGAAGGTGGCGAGGTGGCCGACGAACACCAAAAATGGAACCCCACGGCCAAGTCCTTCCCACAGGTGGCGACGACGTCATCTAGAGTGGCGGCGACGCATGGCCTCATGGCGGCGACAGCGGTCTAGAGGTGCGGGAAAGAAAGGGGGTGAGCACAAGTATGGCCTTGGCCCAAGGAGCACATACGTGCGGTCGTTTTGGTCGGATACGATCTGAGGCAATCCCACCACGGCGACCGGAATAAGGCGACGACAGTGGCGGTGGCCCATGGTGAGAAATTGAACAAACGGAGGTATGCAATACGAAGAGTAGATAATGGTGATCATGCAGTAGCGAAGAATTAGATTTTGGCTCATCGGAGGCGATGAATTGACGACGGGAGACGATGAAGAACGATTTGGGGAAAAACTTGATTCCTGTCAAATGGCTGCATGAAAAATCAAATTAACTTCGCATGGGAACACGAGATGACATAGCTAGTTGGGCGAAATTCTCACCGGAATGACGAATGCGTGATTTGGGTGAAGCGACTGACGTTCAGGAAAACCATAATTTTGATGTCGTTGGTGCTCCAGAGATTTTGAAAATTTGAGGGGACGCAAAGGGGTAGATGAGGTGATTGCATACAATTTATAGCTTCATACATGGTTTGAATCGTGGAGAAGGTGAGTGAATGCTGACGGCAATTTCAGGCTCGGTTTGGAAACGGATGAAATGACAGTACATTGATGGATGGTTGTGGGAATGAGGGCATTGACAGCCTAGGGTAATTGGCGCGGTGATGATGGGGTCGCAATGCTTCAAATGGCTTCAAAAATTGTCAAACCCGGGATTAGAGGATCCCAGATTTTCTGTGTTTCATACACTAGTCCAGGAACAACTAGTGTACATAGTCAACAAAAGTGGATAACATAACCATAAAACGTTATTCATTGATAATAATTAAAGTCTGTTACAAAAGGGGCATAAAGCCAAAAAACAAAATACAATGAAGCCAAAGCGAAGAAGTAGACCACACGATTAGCCATGTAATAAATGCCTGGGCGAGCCTAGTCGTCCACGTTTTCATGTCCTCGTAGTACTCCTCTCCTGCTCAACAATTGTATTAAGCAAGAGTGAGCACAAAAAACTATGCTCTACAAGTTACACCCTATAACAGATTATAATGCATGCAAGGATTTAACAACAGGAGGCTTATATGGCTCAATTTGCATAAAGCGATATTTTTCATTTAAATAATCATACTAAGTTCTAAAGCAATTTACTCTATAACTAAAATTTATTTTTTAAATCTCAAGTTTTATAGTCAGAAAACATTCATCAACGAGTGGTGAAGGATACCCTCCTATCACATGGCTACCCGCCTAAATTCCCATTTGGATAAACCATCCAACAACAATTGATAAAGTCTTTTGAAATCAAAACGAAATTCTAACTTTGAGTGGCTTTGCTTAGCATGTCTTTGACCGTGGACACGACTATTTGAATAGTTCTTAACACTCTGCAGAGGCTATACAACTTTACCCACAAGAGATAATTGACTTATAATATCCGTCTAACACACTGCCGAAGGTATGCGACTAAGTCATTATCACAAAGCCTTTACAATGCATCATCCCACTGTAGTCTTACCTCGCTAAGGTTTTGCTTCCTTTGGATAGAAACCCGCCGGACTTAAGCCCCCTCTTGCGCTATATGGGAATACATAAAAGTAGGTTATAAAAGACACACATGCATCCGGATGGCACAACCACGGTGAAATGATACAAATTATTTAGCCAGGTCCCGCCCACACAAGACTTGTGGTAGTACGATGGGGCTTAGCAAGATGCAGCTCGATTCCGAAGACCGGTCCTTAATTGACTTGGACGACTTTCCAAAATAATCCCTGGGCCTCGATCATAGAGATGACTCGATCCCGTGCATCAACGTGCACCATCCAACATCCATTTCGCCCAAGTCAAAACCAATTTTTGTTTTATTTATCAAGTTAAATCATTTTATAAGCTTCTATGGTAAAGACAATACCATAGTATCATTTTAAATCATAGTTGAACTTTTGTCTAAATTCCCCAAATTAAACGCTTTTGGTCTAAGCTTTGTCTAAGTATAAAGTTTTCCAACATGTTCTAGCTCATATTAATGTATCAATTAGATTTCAGCAAGGGTATCAAGGAATGATTAATTTAATAGCAAAGTTTGGCTATACAAAGTAATTGGGAATAACTATAAAGCTTAAAACATGAATTTAAATAAGCATGCATTAATAATTTAAAACAGAATTTAAATAATTTAAAATACTGGGAGTCAATATGATTAAATGTGTAACTTGCCTTGCTCAAATGCTTGAGGATCTACTTCTTCGAAATATTCGAGTTCCCCGGAGTCGTCAAAATCTACACATGAAAGTGAAGCAAATTCAAATGAACTCCAAATTAAATAATTTCAGTATAAAAAGCTATATCTTGATTTAGATGGATCTATAAATTTGAATCACTTGAATAAGAGTTTGAACGGGCTCTCAGAAGTTTTAAAATACATGAAATGATGAAAAAGGATTTTTTAGATTTTTTTAAATTTAATTTTCTAAAGGAAAAATAATTTATTGCGTCACGATGACGTTAACGGCTAGATTTTGAATTTCAACCGGAATTATTTTCCTAAAGAAAATGCTTGTGTGACTAACATGTGGACCGCACGGCCATGGACCAAGTCCACCATGGCACGAGGGTTCACCGTGGACTTGGCTCGCAGCATAGGGCCGAGCCACGTGGGCTTGCCACACGGACACGCCACGCAAGCACAGGGGGCTGAGGTGGCACCAGGTGGCCATGACGTGGCAGCCACGTAGCGGCCACGTCGGCGGCTCGGGCATGTAGGCTAGCCGGCGTTCTACGCCACGGCGAGCCCAGCGGGTGGTACCGAAAGGATGAGCGAGGCGAGGCGAACTCAGCGCTCACGGTTTTGGCGACGGAGTGAAAGGGGATGGCCGATGGCGACGAGAAAGAGCGGCGACGACGACGGTTGAAGGTGGCGATGGGGCTCCAGTGGCTCTCGGAGAGAGTGGGTGCGAGTACAGGGTAGAGCCCAACCGTGCGAATTTGTCGGTGGGGATGGAGGCAGCAAAGGACCTTCAACGATGGCGAGAGCTTTGGCCGAAGCTCTTGGAGCTCGAAATCCCGGCGAACGGAGGCGAAAGACAGAGGGAGAAATGAGGGGAAAGGGAGAGGAGGAGGAGGAGCATTTGGGGCACCCATTTATAGGGGCCGAGGAGGAGTGAGGTAGAGATTCAACGGCTTGGACCTTGGCGAAGGTGCAGTCGGCAGTGAGGCATGGCAGGCGCAGAGATTCACGACGAGAGAGAAGCTCGCACGCGGGCGGAGAAGCGAGTGTGACGCGCGATTCAATGCGCGACGACGGGAGCGGCAAGGATTGGTGAAGGCATGGGCAAGCAGAACGGGGCGACGAGGCACTGACGCACGGGCGTCATGGGCGCCCAATGGGAAGAAGGCGACGAGGAGGGTGACATCGGAAGTGAGGCTCGCTGTCGGCGAGGAGGAGGAGGAGGCTTGAGCGGTGTTTCGGGACGGACGAGCGCCCGAGCAAGCGTTTGGACCGTCCGAACATGATTTTTCCGAATTAAATTGATTTAGCGATTTAAAATATTCAGTTAATTCATTTTGGTTTTAGAAAATAGCAAATAAAGTCCAAAAATTAATAAAAATACACAGAAATTCCTTGAATTATGTGGAACTTAATAAATTTATTTACAACTTAACTTTGGCTTTAATTTTGCAAATAAATTATTTTTGGCTTTAGCAAATAGGAAAACCCTTTTAAATTCTAGAAAATTCAAGAAATTACTTAAAATACTATTTTTAACTTTAAATCCAATAAAATCCAAGAGAATTCAAATAAAACAAATTTTGAATTAATTGAGGTTTGATTAACTCATATTAAATTATTTTTATTTTCTAAAATTTCAAGCTTAAGCTTTATCAATTCAAGAAAACAACTAGTTCATTTTAATTTAAAATTTTTCGTAAAGCCTCGAAAATTGGGATGTTGCAAAAATAATGATTCAAGTGAGGAGAACAGAGAAGAAACGTAAATTCTAAAGTTTTTCGGACAGCAGACCGGCACACACACGTGTACAGAGGTTGAAGAAAGGCAGGAGAGAGAAAATAAAGAAAAAGAAAGGAAAATCCGAGCAAATTCCACAAAAATCCTTGGAACCTGAATAGATTTAATAAAATAATTTTGAATTTAATTGATGTTTATTTTAATCCTTTAAAATGTTTTTCATTTTCTAAAATTTCAAATTAAGCTTTAAATTAATCCAATAAAATGCAAATGATCCAATTTTTAAGAAAGCTTTAAAAAGGCTCTTTGAATTAGCCGAAACTCTAATTTAAAATCCTAATATTTAAATTAATTATTTTGAAAACACCAAAATTTGGGATGTTACACTAATGGAAAAGGCTGACCACCCTATGCTGACCGGGGGTCCGATCAGTCCGAGGAACCAGTTGCGGTAAGTCCGCATGAAGAAATTTGTAGCAAAACATAAAAACACCATTATCTGGAAAAAATTGACCGGGTCACATGACCCGGAGATCCAGTCAGTCCGACCCTCCAACTACGGTCAGTCCGGATACCAAAATAGAGAAAAGGTGAAGCCAAAGAGAGTCTATGGAAAAAGCTGACCGCCCGACTTGGACCGAGGGTCCGGTCAGTGCGGACTCACACCTGTGGTCAATCCGGCCAACAGGATTGCAAATAGGGAGCTCTCTAGAAAAAAGCTGACCACTGAGTTGATCCGGTGTTCTGGTCAGTCCGACCGTTCAACTGCAGTCAGTTTGGCCAAGCAATAAAAACATAGATAAATTGTGGCCAAACTATCACAAAGAAATCCAAGATTTAACCGAGTGAGTTTGAGCATTTTGGCACCCTTTGCTATCAAGCTACTAGGCATTGATCCCTCTTCATAGCACGCCTACCTACACTAGCCATCTGGTCTTTTATCCTTCAACTGCAGTCAGTTTGGCCAAGCAATAAAAACACAGATAAATTATGGCCAAACAATCACAAAGAAATCCAAGATTTAACAGAGTGAGTTTGAGCATTTTGGCACCCTTTGCTATCAAGCTACTAGGCATTGATCCCTCTTCATATCACGCCTACCTACACTAGCCATCTGGTCTTTTATCCTTCATACTCCCAGACCGGTAAAACTATGAAAAGATCATATTCGACTAGATACCTTTGTCTTGAGCTAGATTATGTTGATATCCAAACCTTGAGTACCTTTAGTGCTCTTTATCTCTATCCAAGATTAACCTTTTCAATCACTTCACAAAACTCATTAGTATAACATATGGTTGTCTTTAATTACCAAAACACTAAAATGTGGCCTAGATTCTCCCCCCTTGGTTCTAAAGGATTGTACTAGAATGATTCACCAGGCCCAGAAGTATAATTCTTCCCATAGCTTAGTAATTGTAATTAATTTTTGTACATTTCTAGCAAAAAATGTTTGAAGATAGGAAACATGTATACTGTGGCTCATGGGCGGCCTTTGGTGGGGGCGAAGGGAGGCGTGGCGTCCGTGAGGAGGAGGGCATGGGCGGTCTTGAGGAGGGGAGGAGAGCGTGGCGACGTGCATGGGAGGGAGGAGGAGGGCGGCGACGGCACGGGCGAGGAGCTGGATGCCTGGAGGGTAGTGCGGGGGCGTGTGGTTGGCAAGGGTCGTTGGGTGGGGGAGTTAGGTCTCAGGTGGAGGTGGCCAAGTGGGAGGCTTTGGAGTTGGACCGGTTAGGGGTGTGGGCCGTGGCAGATGATGGGCCGGTTGTGGTTGGGAGGAATAGTGGCAGGCTGGACCTCGGGTAAATAAATTTGTTGGGCTATGTAATAAAAAAATCCACTCAATTTTTTGTTAGGTTTAGGGCTATAGTCCACCCTGTCTGAGGCCCATATCCGTCCCTGCATAGTAGGATGTGCTATTAAGGGTATATCACACTTCTGGCTCTAATATGTAGAAATTCTATAGGACTTGGTTTCCTGTAAAATCCATGTGTTCCAGATAGGTACCCTAGATTAACCGTGTGACTACATGCAGAGACCGAGACTGAACACCTCATATATTGTGGCAGTAAGTTTCTATCATCAAGAGCTCGAGATTTGCCTTGTTCTAAATAAAATATTTCAGATGGAAAACCCTTACGATTATTGAATAATTAAGCCATGTCACAGGAGATATTTGGTTTTATGAGATTTTTGTTTCCACGCACGGGAATAAAGAAGATGACGATGAAAAGAGTGAAGCGACGGTTTCTTTACCTCGATAAAGTCTCAAAGAAGGAGCTCTTTTACTGTATACTAAATTTAATACGGATCGTCCACTCTTTAAAATCTAATAGTTCGGATTAGTAAGAGTTTAGTTATATTACATTTGGTGGTATGAGTAGTAGAATCTCGGGTGATGTTGAATTGTAATCGATCATGTGAGGATCACGCGGCACAAGAATAATATCTTCAACTTTAGTTGAAAAAGTCCATAATACCCTCACGAAAAAATTATAAATATATATAAAAAAAGTCTAATATGCTCTTAACAGATTAATAATCAGATTTAATTTATACTACCATTATATAATACCAATATTAAATTTAGTGTACCGTAAAATTTCTTCAAACAAGGAAAAGGTCCCGGCGGAGGTTGGTTGATCCGAGAGAAAAAGCTACTAGGAAAGATTCCTGAACCGTGATCATCTAAGCAAAGGTTTTCGGGGGAACAATGCCAATGAGAATACACGTATAAACGGCTGCGCGCATTCGATTTGGACGCACCGTGAAATTTTAACAATCCGAGGAACACTGCTGCGTTGTGCGTGTTCTTGTCTCACAGTCTGGATTTTGTTGTGATCATCAACAGAGCATAGTTCCCCGTTTCACTATCATGCTAGTACTATTTGCCTAAGATTCCTTGTACAGCGCACTTTTTTGGAATTTGGAATCCAGCCCCAGTTAAGTGACAGTCAAAATGGCACCAGTGTGAGGTCCCTAACATGTCCTGGTCTAATCATAACCAAAAGACTCCTTGTCTCAGCTGTCCCATCTAAAATAAACGGACTACATCGAATATTACGGTACGCAAGAACACAACTCTCCTCTGCCGGGTCTGGATCAAGTGCTACAGTACCCTAAGAGCACAATAGATTAATCATTACAATATGTATTTCACAGTTTCCACATTATTTTTGCTACAGTGTTGATGCCGAGCACGGTTCATATAGACATATCCCTGCTTGCACAGTGATTCTCTACAGTACAGCGGGATCTGGATCCAACCAATAAGCTTCAACACAATCCTCGAATGTTTCGTGAAATTTACATCTCAATTAGCAACGGATTACCACTCGAGGAAGCAGAGGAATGAAGGCAGAGAAGAGCAGTATTATGCCTTGAGGTGATTTTGGGCCATCCGATTGCGAAGCCGTCGGTATGGATTGGCTGCTACGGTGCAGCTAAACACAAACAGTACAAATTGGTACAATTTGAAACAGTGTTCCGAAACAGCGGAGCAGCTACAATATTGCGCCTTCTACACTTGCTTAAGCAAGGCAGAGGACATGAATCCACCACAAATAGCGTGTTCTTGGTGGTTGGAACTGTGATGGTAGGATTGAGATCATCTACATTGAAGCTATCAATATAGATGATCTACAGCGGCATGGTATTAGGAACAAGCTCCACCGTCTCATTGAAAATCGTAGATCCAGATCAATTGCTACAGTCTGCTGCAGAGCACTCACAAAACACACAGTGACCCTGGTAGTAATCCAGAGGATCTAAGGGGCATGGTTTAGGCTAAATGATTATGTTAAACAGGGTAAAGAAAGAGCCTTTTTCCAAAAGAACAAAAAAGATCAAGTTACAAGGTTTTCACCATATACCCCTATGGTACAGTACATCAATAACCTGAAAAGGTCACTCCCAAGAACACATGACCCCAACCTTTTCCCTGTGGATTGCATGAGGCCGAGTCAAAGCCAGAGGCTCAGGCACATCTCTCTCTCTCTCTCTCTCTCTCTCTCCCTATTCTTCCATGGCAGATTAGCAGCCAGCTAGCTCCAGGTGATTTGGGAGTACTATACTAATATCAAATCAGACTCTTAATCTAATACTGTATAATCTAACCCAATGCGTCTAGTTTGGAGCGCGAGGCCTGCCTGCGGGGTGGTGACCAGGCCATGTGTGCATCCCCGCCCAGGAATCCAGCTCACCGGACACCAGATGGCTCGCCCCCGCACCCGCCCTCTTCTTTACAGGTGTTCCCGGTACTCGCGCCCGCGCCCTGAAAGTCGCGCCGTCCGTCCCCTTCGCCTCGCACCGTCGCACGGCATCGCCTCGCGCGTCCGCGTCGCGTGGCGCGCCGTTCTGTTTAACCCTTTCCCGCTGTACTCGTCCATGTCTCTTTTTTTTAACGAAATATAACTGCTCGCTATATTAATAAAGCAAAAGAAAAAAAGTCATAAACATAGGTCGTAACAGAGAAATCCACTGGCGGAGGAAGAGACCATATCCGGAGCACCTAGCTAGCGCTAGCGCTAGCGTAAACATCATCTAGCACCACGTCAAACACCAACTAGCTGTCACCGACACATAACACGTACTTGTCCATGTCCAGTGGCGGATTTAGAAATAAACTAACCGAGTGTCATCATACATGTCACCACATGTACGTAAAGTGAATGTACATAAATTATAGAATGCACATCTATACGTATATGGATTTTGATTAAACGAAACGATATTGGACCCAATGTTCTGTACACCCCTAAAACTTCAATTGGATCCGTCCTATCCAAGTCCGCAGCTCAGCATCCTGCTTGCTTGCTTTCTTGCTTTCTTTCTTTTTTTCTTTTTCTTTGTGCTCCATTGCGGTGTTCCATCGTTACCTCGGGAACATATACAATAATATAGACAACTGATGTTTATAGTATTCATCCATGTTATCTATAGACAACACTAAAGACAGCTTCTATAATAGGTTGTCTTTTTACATGTCTCTATAAACAGCTCTTCAATGTATAATGTATCTTGTTTCTCGTGTTACAGTCAACTACTGCATTAGAGACGGCCTAATTCTCTAAACTCTCCTCTCTCCTTCACATCATCTCGTATCCTATATATCAAAACTTACAGACAACTAACGTCACATCACTGTACATGCCCTAAGAGGAGGTGATGGATTATGGGGAGGTAGATCGTGCATTTATGTGTTCATTGTCTTTGATTTGATTCTCTGCGGGGTGTTTTCTCTTTCAGGTTTTGCTTGGATCCAGCAGTGCTCAAGTATGTTTCTCATGATAGATTGCGCATATTTGCATGTGCGAAAGGAATCGGGAAGCTTGTTTAGAAAGAACAGTCGTTGGCATGTGGAACTGCAAAATCTTACATCAGATTTGAATCTCACATATTTCGGCTAGCGTTCGTTAGAAGAAAAAAAACTCTCGATGCTAATAGGTTCTTACTAGCATGTCTGTGAAGGCTTATTTTTGGTTACACATGGATACAAAATGATTTCCGTAGGACTTGGTGAAGAATCTGTGTGTTTCTACAAGGTCCTACGGAACTCCCGTGTTCAATGCTGGCTCAACATGGCGAGTACAGGAACGAAATTAACTCCTTTTGGCCTTTTAGGCTATGTCCGATGTGGTTGGACAGTTGCAACATATACGGGTGTGCAGCAGCGTGTAGGATCTATAATTAGGGTTGTACACTCCCATACCTAGCGCCACCCAGCACCTTTCCTCTGGATCCGGATCTGTGTCAACAGTGTTTTGTCAGGGCATGTACAATGATACAGTTAGCTGCTGTCTATAATAACTTTTTATGTCACCTGTAGACAACACTAAAGATAGCTTATATAATGGTACAGATAGCTGCTGTCTTTTTAGTTGTCTTTATAGAACACACAGTCTTTTAATGCTTTTCTTGTTTCTCGTGATACAGTCGACTACAGGATTGTAGACAACATCTTTTTCTCTTTTCATTCTCTTTCATCCACGTCAGCAAAAAATTTTCGTGATAACAACTATAGACGACTGACATAAGCCCATCGTACATGCTCTCAGAAGGTGGACAGGCTCTGCAGATTGTAACAATACTGTAACAACAGTGTGATTTGTACTGTGGCAGTTTACTATAGTGATTAATCTGAACTTTTGATTTTCTATCGTACCAATATACAGTGGATTCTCTGTATTGACTACTTCAACACATACAACACATACGATTCCTTTCCCTCTCTATCTAGATTCTAGCCAGCCATCGCCACACCTAATTTGCTTTTGGTTAGGGCTAGGCTACATTGGTGCACCTTTTTCTCCCTTTTCTTTGAATGGATTCCCTCTCCCTCCTGCCTGGCCTGCTCTTCCTTCCTTGAAGAAGCTACTGTACTCTAGTGACCTAGTATTTGTGTTACCAGTAGTAGTATCTAGTAGGCTAGTAGCCCATGAATCATGATCACCTAGTACGGAAAGAGAACACATTCATCTTAGAAGGAAAAAATTCTCCCCTTTTGCACCTCGAACCCTAGGTTCTCTCAGAAAAGTGGTGAGAAGAAGCAAAAGGGCCAGGCCGAGAAAGAAGGTGAATCTTTTAGTCCGGGCCATCTAGTCGTATCGACGAACAGCCACCTGGACCCGCTAGACAAGGCGGCCATAGTCCGGCTAGGAGTCTAGGACGGGCCGGGCCCGGCCGAGAGGCTTTTTTTCTTCGGGCCGTGGTTGGGCCGTATTAATCTGAGTAGGGCAGACAGTGGGCTGTCACGGACTGGCATTGGGCTATGTCCTGGGCCGTGAGGTCATGGGCTGGACTCGGCCTTCGCCCAAGACGAAGAGGTGAGCAGTACAAGAAGCGAACGAGCGAACAGAAGGCCTTCGCCTCGGCTCCCTCCTCTTCCCCCTCCGCCCTAAATTCACTCTCTGATTTTTCGTGTCCCTGCTTCTTATTCCCAATCTATTTGCTATTCCTCGTCTTGATTCCAATCCCCCCTATTAGTATCCCCAAATGCCTTGTATCTTGTGTTGGTTTGGCAATTTAGCTCTTGTGCTTGTATTGATTCGTGTTCATCAAAGTGGGATCGTGATATGACCACATGGGCTTCACTGCCTATGAACTCTACGAACTGAAGGTACGAGCTGTTTTCGCTTGGAAGCCTCCGTTCCATGGTGGACTGTGCAAGCGTGCATGACGTAGCCTATGGGCTGCCACGGTCTAATGCCGGGCTCTGTTTGAGCTCGAAGCGCCGCTGGTTAGCAGCAGTAGTAACCCGCGAGGGTACGTTGCTGGCAGGCTCAAACCATCACAGGACACGCTTGCAGCCAGATGCGGAGCCAGGAATTAAAAATAATAGGAGTGAAATTATATTATACGAGAGATGATAAATAGTAAGAATATAGATAAAATTCTATGAATCATAAATAAATATAGTAGAAAATTTTACATCGTAGGGTAGCCCCGCCTCCGTGATCCCCCTCCTCCGCCCGCAAGCGCTGTTCGGACTGGCTTTAGCCACGAACAAAACGATTGGATGGCAGATTGGTACGTACGCACGGAGCAAGAGGCAAAGCTTCACACGTGACGTGAGCCGTGACAGGTTGGACGGGTACACCGTTGAAAATCGACGCGACCTTGGCATTTGCCCCATTGGAGTGGTGCGATGAGGCTGGTACATTTGGCCGTTTGCTCGACAGGCGAAGCAGGGGCAGTGCCCTCCACATAGACAGTCACGTTGCCAGCTAGCACAAAGGCGTAGTTGTGTGGACGACCGTTCGGTAGCGACCGGGGAAACGGCTAGCTCCACTCGGTCGCCTCGCCTCCACTGGCATCGGATCCGAACCGCAATTCTTACCGCTTTCTTTTACTGTGCCACTTTTTAGCGCTTTGTGGAGGGAGTGAGTAGAGCACTCCGATACAATTGCGTTCTTCGTTGACTGACTGCACGCAACGTCAGCAAGTATCCACCGCACCAACCCAGATGGCTTCAGGTTATCGGCTAAAATGGTATCAGTTGAAATAGCAAAAATAGTTCTTCTCGTGATTAGATTATCAAAAATAGCACAATCGATACGTACCTCCTATTGCCCCTTTATCGCTTGGATCCACACGTGGTGTGCCTCCATTTGCCCGGACCCACCCTGTCGCACCTCCACCACGCGGCCTCTACCCTGCGGTAGGTGCCCTACCGCGCGTCCATCGAGCGGCAAGTGATGTGGGTAGGTTAGCAGCCGCGCGGTGATACATCAATTCACTTGCGAGGATGACTAATTTTGATATCTTGCTGTGCAACCGTATCAATAAAGGAAAAAACTCTTGCTTCACGCTTCACTGTCGGCTACACAGCAAGTGTATCCCCTCGTTTTTCTTTAAAAAAACCCTCCTTTCTTTTTCTTCTTCTTCGTTGTCCCCAGCCGCCAAATTGCAGAAAAATACAAACGCCGTCCCATCCTTTCCACGCGACCGCTTCGTCGTCCTCCCGACGGGAGCAACGCGCATCCTTCCCCGATCGGAAACGCGCACGCACACAGAAATCCCACTCCGGCACCACCAGACTTCCCAAATCACACCCGCGGCCCCACGTGTCATCCGCACCTCCGAAAACTACCACGCGATTTATAAGTTTTAACAGATGCTGAAGAAAAAGAGGAGAGATAGATATCAGAAAAATCAACGGCCTCCCCAGTTCTGGGATTCATCACCACCATCTTGATCCGTATCGATTACATGGAAAACTATATGCTACTAGTATATCTCACTATGCTGCTAATTGCTTATACATGATTCATTCTCTCTATAGATACAGGCAGGAATATTAGAAAAAGAGGGCACAATTCAGGCGATGGCGATGGCCGTGGGCCGCTACGCCGGCGCCGGCGAGGGCGGCAGCCGCGAGGAGAAGTTCCTGTACCGGAAGGCAGCCGCGGCGTCGGCGTCCCCGTATTCTTCGTCGCCGCCCTCGTCGAAGTTGAGCGCGTAACTGAGCGGGTCGTACCTGAACTCCCCCGCGGCCACCCGCCGCCGCCACCTGACCCTGCTGTCGCCGGCGCCGCGCCGCTCCCCGCTCGAAGCCCCGAAGCAGTAGCACACCGTCGTCCTCAGCTTGTGCCTCAACGACGGCGACGGCGACGGCGACGCCTCCGCGTCCATAGTAGCGTAGGGTTGTGTGCTCGAGTTGGGATGGAAGTTGAGATGTGCTAGCTCTACCAGGAGTGTGTTCGGGTGGAGACGAGGGGTGGGGGTCACTAAATAGGGCGTTGGAAAAAGACGGATAAGGACAGGGGGCGAGAGGGGCGACGGCGTGAAGGGGAAGTGACGGGGAGGTGGGCCCACGCGGGGGAAGCGCGGTTACGCGTGGGGATAGACGTAGGGGTGGTTTGGGGATTTCTTAGCGGAGGGGGTCGGGAGCCGTTTGGATGGAAACTGGCTTCGTGGGGCCCACGCCCACGATGATAACGGTCGGTCGTCCAGGCATGCTGTACAAAGCTGTCACACGTGACAGATCACAGGCTCACAGATTATGACAGAGCTGAGTTTCTGTCCTCGTCACAGGATCAATTGAGCCCTTTATTGAAGGCAGCATATCGGGTGAACATGATCTAATTGATGAATATATACATAAACCCACTCATAGCCTTTAGATTTGATCTGAACGGCCGAGATAACAGGTGGAGCTCCCCCATCCCACTTGTGCATTCTTGCAATTTACCCCTGTGCTCTCTCGTCATTTCTAGAAACAGCTTCTTCCCCCGACCATCCATTCCCATAGCAGTGCCTCCCCCGCCCCACCTACGTTCTCACATCTGCTTCATCTTCAAGCTTCTCGTTGGCGGAGCGACGGAGCCTCCTCCCAAATTGCATACAGCTTGGCCCATCCGGTCGTGGCGTCGCCCACGCCCGGCCGAAGCCAGGCGGGGACGACGATAGTGACGGATCTGCGGGGTGCGGCGTGGGGTGCAAGCAGAGAACTTCGCCTCAACTCATGCCCAAATCCAGATCGATTCTCGTTCCTAAGGTCTTGCGTGTCTGTTGTGTTGAGGCAAGCGATTGAGTGTTCAAGTGTTCTTTGCTATTGTGCTTTCATGCGATTAGGGTTTGAGGATTTCTATGTCTTTTAGGATTACACCTTCCTTGTCAACTGTGGCTTTATTCCATGGCTTTATTCCAATGGCTGGATGTTAGCGACCAAAGAAGAATTTGATCTTATTCTGAAAGCTTTATGCAAGCACTGGAGCAAGCTCCGAATGAGGCAAGATTTGTGGAGAAGCTGGTCAATGCACTAAATGCAAATATGAAACCCGGTGCTCAGTGTCCAGGAGTCAGAAGGGTGGTATTTGTGCAGTCTATATCCATGATGGAGCTAAACTCTCGTTATGCAAACCGGCCAGAGATTAATACACCCTCGAAATTTGAAAAGTCTGAGCTTTTCTTGGGCAATGCAGGCTCATGGAGCACAAAGCACACATCTATCCTCTCTTATGGTGAGAGCGAAACAGTTGATGACCATGCATTAACAGCCATGAAGTACCTATTTAGATTTCCCTTTCAATGTGAAGCACCATTAAAAAAGGATGCTGCAGAGTCATATCAGCACACATGTCGTGTTTCAAGCCCAACTAAAAGGCCAGTTATTGTCAAGAATTGAGTTTAATGGTCAATTACCTGTATTTTCTTATATATCATAGATATATCTTAATCTCCACATTGGTTTTTACTACATTGCCTGTTGAGAAGCCAAATGGTATTGCATTCCCTCCCCTCCAAATCCTAACATTTAATAAGTTTGGCCTCTTAATGATGATCTAAAGACTAACGGTCTATCTTTTCCTCTCATGACATTATACTGTGCAAGCATGGTTGTAAAGCAAGGACCTTTAATGAACTAAAAACACCACATGGTAATTCTATGGTAGGACTGAATTTTTTGCTATGTTGATAGCTGCCAGCCCGCCACATCGCAGTTGACCATTAACCACTAGCTATCCAAGATTGCAAGAACCCACCAGAGGAGGATCTTGAAGCGGTAGAAGGATTAAATTTGGTGGAGGCAGGGAAGAAGGAGGGTGTTGGCGTCGACTTGCAATTTGGCGGTGATAGGGAAGGAAGAGGGTGTTGACGGCGCGGGCTGTTGATGGTGGTGGAAAAGAAGAAGAGGGGAGGAAGAAGAAGAGTCAGAGACAAAACTGTTATATATCAAAGCAAACAAGTTTTAGTGTAACATATATTTAATTTCATGATTATGAGTAGCACTTGACGTCTCGATGCTTGATCCTTGGATGTACTTGAGCCTTGAATGTATTGGATGATTCATGTATAAATAGTGATTGAGGAACTATTTCTGAACTAATGTTTTGGATGATCCGTGAATGAGGAAATATTTCTGAATTAATGTGGTGTGTGATGCTGCTACTAACTTGGAAAAATGTAAAGACAAACCTGATGTTGTAGCATGAGCTAGTAGCATCTATGTAGGGAATTTGTAGGAAAAGTGGAGCAGCTGGTAATTGCATTGAATAGTATCAAGTTTGGTACTTGCTTGTGGCATGCGTGAATAGTATCAGGTGCATGAACATCTCTCTCTTTTTGGTCAAATTTCCTTAAGCTTGTTTTGGCATGAACATCTCTCTCTTTTTTCCAACCAAGTGCATGTTCACACAGATTTAGTTTGGACATCAACATATCTCCTTTTTTTTCCAATCAAGTGCATCTTTGCATTGAGAAACAGAAACAAGTTAATGGTACAAAACCAATGAACAAGTCCATTTCTTACATGAATAAAACTAGAAACAGAAACAAGTCCAGGGTACATCAACATATCTCCTTTTTTTTCCAATCAAGTCCAGCTCTTACATGAACAAAACTAGAACAACTTATCAATACAAACTGCTCCCCCCCCTTCTGCCAATTCTGACATTCCTTTCCATCCAAATGCTTCTCATGCTAGAACAAAACCATTCCTTTCCATCCAAAAGCTTCTCATGCTTCATCACATAATCTGGTATAAATAAGATAACAAGAAACTTAAGTCAGAAGAGGAATTGTAGTCCCATTTAGCATATGAAATTAGTTCAAATCCATTTAGCAGTCAACTTTGACATGTCATGTTAGTTTTCATAGACTTATTATATCTAAGTGAAGCATTGTTACAAAACATGAGCACTATTTGCTTACGGATTGTAAGGAGATGCATGATACATCAAATTTCACTGGCAACAAATATACACTTGCGTGGTAAAACAAGCCTGCTCGTCAAGTGATCTCTTCTTTGTCTTTTTTTCGATGCTTTGATGATAGGCGCAGGTGTATCCATCGGACGAGATTTTCTTGGGGATTCCGGAGGGAGGGATCATCACATCAGACATCACAGCCTAGTCTCAAAGATGGTTTCGGGCATCAGAATAAAGCCACGGTTGACAAGGAAGGTGTAATCCTATAGCACATAGAAATCCTCGAAACCCTAATCGCATAGCACAATAGCAAAGAACACTTGAACACTAAATCTGCTTGCCTCAACACAACAGGACACGCGCACCTGCCAGAATGAGAATCAGATCTGGATTTGGGCATGGGTTGAGGCGAGTTGCTGCAGACCCACGCCGCACCCGTGCAGACCCCGTCACCATCGTCATCCCCATTGCACAGCTCGTCTTCGGGGGAAGATTTGGGAGGAGGCTCCGCCGCACCACCGACGAGAAGCTTGAAGATGAAGCAGATGTGAGAACACAGGTGGGCGCCGGCGTGCACCAAACCCCAACCCTATGTAGATTTGGGAGGAGGCGCTGCTATGTCCTATGGGGGAGGCACTGCCATGGGAAAGAATGATGGGGGGAAGAAGCTATTTTTGGAAATGACAAGAGAGCACAGGGGTAAATTGCAAGAATGCACAAGTGGGATGGGGGAGCTCCACCTGTTATCTCGGCCGTCTAGATCAAATCCAAGGGCTATGAGTGGGTTTGTGCATATGTTCATCAATTAGGCCATGTTCACCTGATATGCTGTCTTTATTGAAACGAAATAACAAATTTAGACACCACGTTATCTGTCCACAGCATCCTTTACCGTGATCCCCGTGCGTGGTTGGTTACCTATCGCTCTCCTAGTCCATAGTAGGATGGTGTGTACACATGGTCACCGCGAACATGCATGTTCCTATGACATGGATCATGGTAGGGGGTGCTGCGAACGAGGAGTAAGAAGGGTGCTGCGCACAGAGAGCACAATAAGGGTGGCATTTTTGTCATTTCGAATACGAGCAAGCTAGATTTGCTATTCCTTTCTAAAAAGGGTCAAATGAGCCAATAACCCGATCAAGGATATTCATAATTTCACGGGTTAGTCCCTACATAAACTTCATATATACCCTGCAGTCCTTCACCATGTACATATGTGGTGAACTGGTGATGCAAACACATGATACAATGTACTCTTGCCAACGTCACCTTTGCATATCTGACTAGTGTGGATATCATGGGGATATGTGCATGATCTTAGGATGATGATACAATTGGCAATGCCTTTTGTGGTTTGTCAAATCATGCGTTTTCGACAAAGTTTCAAAGGCTGTCAGGTCACTGGCGATCCCGATAAGCCACTTTATACGACCAAGATTGCCATTCTCTGTTTTTTTTTAAGGTTTGGTGGCTGACGGTTTGACCGGCCTTGGTAGGTCTGACCGGCTACCCCTGAGCGGTCAGACCGACCATTAAGGTGACTTTGGATTTTTGAGCTGAGCCAAAAATAGAAGGTGTAGGTAAGTGAGAGGGTTCTTTTGTACTTGGTCTCATAATTTTTAGAGCTTCCAGTAAAAAGTTCTATTCGATTGAAATTTCCAGAGAAGGTTCGGGTTTCCAGGTTGGAAAATTGGCTAAGTCCCAAGTGGGCGGTCAGACCGACCTTTTGTTGGCGGTCAGACCAGCCAGTGGGCGGTCAGACCGGCCAAGGGTGGCGGTCAGACCGGTTTTGACTTGTTTCGCTCATCAGTGTGGTGCGATGTATGTTCGTTAGGTCAAGTTCATGGATTTCATTGCATTTGTGTTGCATATTGCATGTTTTGGCTAACGTGGATCAAGTTGTGAAGAACTTATTCCCGAAAATAATTTCTTGGTCTATTGTTGTGCAGGTGGCTTGCAGGTCAACGACGGTCAACGGCGAGGATGATCGGGACTAAGCTAGGAGACCTGAGGTCCAGAACAATCGAGGATGCCGTGTGAGGTTAAGAGACTCAAGCATGGCGCAGAATGGACAAGGATGATCGAACAGGTAGTTCGGTGCAACTGGTTGGATCAAGTGGTGCGGGGGTCGGTGCAAGTGCCTTGGTGGTTTCGGCGGGAGTCGGACGGGAGAGACTTGCCGACATGATGAGAACCGTTGATCAACCTACACGTGGCGAAGCAGGCGAGTGCTTCACCAATATTAGACTTGGTCTTCGGAGAAGGATCAAGAAGGGTATTTTGGTAATTTCACCAAATACCGCCTTTGTGACCTTGGACTAAACCGCGGCGTAAGACGATGCGTGGAGAAGTGGTTTAAGTCAAAAGAAGATGAAGACGACGCTTCAAGATGCGTGCATGTGTCCCGTTTGTGTTGGGCATTAACGGAAGCCCATTAGGGTTAACTCTTCTAGAAGCTAAGCCTCACTATAAATAGGAGGGGGTGCTGTCAAACAACCCCCAAGTACTTCATTTGTAAAACCCTAGTTTGTCTTAGGGCTTAGAGAAGAAATAAGAGGCTTAGGGTTTTAGAGAGTTGATTTGATTTGAATGCTCATGGATTGAGTTCTTGTCCTCCTTGACGGAGTGACTGTAACCAGCACCAATCGCGAATCAATCTATGGATGATTATTCAAAGATGAGTCTTCTTGTGTTCTTCCTTTTTATTTGGTGATTTTGGGTTTTTCTTTGATCCAATGGGTTTCTAGTGGTTTCTTGCCCCCATCTACCTTGCCGTGACATGTAGGAATACATCTAGGATCATCTTGATAATCAATCTCCCACGAACAAGTTTTGGATCAAGTTTTTCGTTTTTGCTCGGTTTTGAACCCTCTTTCGGTAAAATGGAAAAAGGTCAAAACTTTGACATGGATCTACTCGATCGTTGCTTGGAATAGGTTCCAGATATCCTTGGGAAGGTGTGTTCCAAGTTTGGTTAAGTTTGGCCGTGTAGATCAAAAGTTTGATCGATTTTCGTTTTAGATCCCGAGCTGTTTTTCCTGTTCATCGTCAGGTCCGGTTAGACCACTCATTTGCCGCCGGTCAGACCGCACCCCCGGTCTGACCGCTCAATGAACGCCGGTCTGACCGCCCGAAGAAACTTGATCCCTTTTTGTTCTTTACTTTGGGGATTTTGGTTTTGATTCAACATAAGTCTTCTGCTGTACTTGTATGTTGATCTTCATAGCTCCCATAGCTATTGAAGTGAACCTGGTGTTGAATATGAACAAGGTGAAAAATTAGGCGAGCTCCTATTCACCCCCCCTCTAGTTGCCTTTCTTGTCCAACAACTAGAGAAAGCTAAGACCGTCACAAGTCTTTAGAAAATGGCATTTAGGTAATGGTAACAGTGAGCAGCATAGAGTTGTGATTCAGAAATTCAACTTACCCTGTGTGAGGAGTGTTGAAAATAAAACCTATAGGGGCCTCGGCAAGGGTCTCCCGCATCCGTCGTCCATCGGACTGCCGCGCGAGGGGAGGGTGTTCAGACGGTGGGGAGGTCCCAAGAGAATTTGCTTCCAGTGTAGAAATGCTTTGCTTACCATGATTGGCAGCTTTGTTCAAGTTGCATGTGCCACATTGCTAGCATGTCTGACGTGTGTGTTGATTCTTCTGAGATAGTATAAAACAACGTCAAATGGAGTGTCAAACATCTGCAGACACTGAGCTACCTGCCTACCTTAACAACTCCTTTTTCCCCAGTGTAATACTACCACTAGTTAGTACTAGTAGTTTAGTGGAGTACTACTTGAAGTTCTTGCAAAACCGGATAAGAAGTGTTCCACGGCCGAAAGAGAAAAGACAGGACGTTCTTCCGTTCCTCCAAAGGCCAAAGGCCCCGATTTCTTCTTGTAAGATTAATTTAATCTTTTATGGCCTATGTAATTTTATTTGATTGATTCTAGTATTAAAAGTTCTAGTATGATGGTTACTAAATTTAAGAATTAGAATCAAGGGTTTTAAATCCCTCTTCTCTCCCTTTGGTAAATTAATGTTACTTGTATATATGTGTGTTTTGCATGGTACATGCATACATGATTTAACTAGTAGTTGGTGGCTGCTAGATAAAGTTGCATGCATGCATGGCTCATGCTATGGCCATCCGTGAGACACAACAATTAGCACATGTTTTGTGCTTTGCTTTAACTAACATGCAGTTAAGCTTATGTGAAGAGATGTGTTGTTTAATGGCATTGGTTCATACTCTATAAATAGCAAGGATTGTGGTGCATCACTTCTTGGACATCAGTTCAATCCAAACAGAAGCATGCGACACACACATATGTAAAAATACACATTCTTATTCTCTATCCATCAAGAGAATATTGTAGTGAAAGGTAGAGAGAAGAAGAAAGACATCATGCAGATTCCGAACACCGAACAAGGTTTGTTAGTTGAATCATATAAGTGCTGCAAAGTTCAACAAAATTAAAAGTTTATTCTTACAATTGGTATCAGAGCAGCGTTATAGCAGTACTTATGATTCACATTATGGTCAGATTCTTTCTTTTGAATGTTTTGCCACTTCTAGATGTTTTCCTTGATGATCTTCTTCATTGTTTGTTTTCTTTTGATCTCTGAATATAATGCTGTTGGAAGGCAGTAGGGTTGATGCACCCATTATTCATACATATATGCACGACTGTTTTATACAGAAGGGTTTCATGACCCATTATCCGCATATGTGTACATGTCTGCCAGATAACAAAAGGGTTCCATGACCATTATATATATATTACAAGGAATCATATGTTGAGACAACATTTCTTTCTTTCTTTTGTCATTATTGCTATTCAAATATTTTAATGGACACACGAAAGATCACTGTTTTTACGCCTTGATGTCGCATGTATGATGTGCACATTGGTCCAATTATATTATTATATTGCTGATTAAATATTTATTGAATGACAAAGCTTGTTTGTCACCAAAGTGGCCTAGCTTATAATAGTTTAAATATTTAATTGTGTATGTTTGTTTTGATACTGTAATAAAATGACATTTTAGATCACAAATTATTATGTTAGAAGGTCACCCAAAGGTGGGCCACTACAAATAATTAAGTTGAATAAAAGGGAATGACGACATGCTTGAGAGATATATTTGTTCATCCAAAGATGGCATCTCTATTTTCTTGAGTGTGCTTAATCATCCATAAAATTACATACGTATCATTATTGAAAAAATGACATGTTTAAGTATCATCCAAAGATGTTCTTAAATATGTAATTAAAGTTTACTGTTCAAATCATTTTTCTTCTTGCTTATTAACAAATGAGAATATTTAATGTTTGCAGCCACTATTAACTTGTACGCTCAAAGTAGCGGCTTTGTTAAGTTCAATGGGTTGAACTATACCGAATGGGCCGAACAGATCTAGTTCCAACTGGTTGTTATGAACTTGGACATGGCAATTGTTATGGAGCAGCAGCCTGCAGCACTTACTGATAAAAGTACTGATGAAGAAAAATCTATGTATGAAGCTTGGGAAAGGTCTAATAGATTGAGCTTGAACTTAATGCGAATGATGATCGCTGAAAATGTCAAGCCATCAATGCCCAAGACTGAAAATGCAAAGGAGTTTATGTTGAAGATCAAAGAGTACTCTCAATCAGACATCGCAGATAAGTCCATTGTAGGAAGCCTTATGAGTGAGCTCACGACCAAGAAGTTTAACTGGTCATGTCCCATTCATGATCATGTAACTAGCATGGCTAACCTTGCAGTAAAGTTAAAATCAATGGGAATGGATGTGAGTGATTCTTTTCTAGTGCAGTTCATTATGAACTCACTTCCTCCTGAGTTTGGCCAATTCCAGGTGAACTACAACACCATTAAAGACAAATGGAATCTTCAAGAGATTAAGGCCATGTTGATTCAAGAGGAAGGAATGTTAAAGAAAATGAAAGAACACTGTTCATTTCATGGATCATAATGGAGCTAGCAGCAACAAGGGTAAACCACGGAAGGGTAAGAAGAAGGATAAGGTGCCAACAAAGATCAAAGAAGGCCAAATCCGCAAGGACTTGAAGTGCCATTTCTGCAAGAAGACTGGTCATTTCAAGAAAGATTGCCCGAAAAGGAAAGTTTGGTTCGAAAAGAAAGGTATGTATTATATTTCTGTATGTCATGAATCTAATATTATGGAAGTTCCAAATAATACATGGTGGTTAGATTCTGGAGCTACTACTCATGTTTCACATATTACTCAGGGATTCCTTTCGATCCAACCCATAAGCAGAAATGAAAGATTCTTGTATATAGGGAACAGAATGAAGGCACAAATTGAAGGAATTAGGACATATCGCTTAATCTTGGATACAGGCTACCACTTGGATTTAGAAAAGTGTCTATATGTTCCTCAATGTGCTAGAAATCTAGTTTCTGTTAGTATGTTGGATAAATTAGGTTTTAAGTTTGAGATTGGAAATGGTGTGTTTTCTTTATGTAAGAATAAGTACTTTTATGGATCTGGTGCTTTAATAGAAGACTTGTACCATTTTAATCTTGATGTTATGTTTGTTGGATCTCTGTTTTCTGTGGAACAAATTATTGGTAATAAACGTAGTATGCATAACGAACGTTCTGCTTTCTTATGGCATCAAAGACTTGGTCACATATCCAAGGAAAGAGTAACGAGGCTAGTTAAAAATGAAATTTTGCCTAAATTGGATTTTGATGATTGGGATGTATGTGTGGATTGTATCAAAGATAAACAAACCTCACATATATCAAAATATCCAACCACAAGAAGCAGTGAACCTTTACAGCTAATACACACTGATATATGTGGTCCTTTTGATACTCCATCATGGAGTGGAGAAAAGTATTTTATCACTTTTATTGATGACTTCTCACAATATTGTTATATATACTTGTTGCATGAAAAATCTCAATCAGTAAATGTCTTAGAGATTTTCATTACTGAGGTAGAGAGGCAACATGATAATAAAGTTAAAGCTGTGAGATCCGATAGGGGTGGTGAATATTATGGAAAATTTAATGAAAATGGACAGTGTCCAGGTCCGTTTGCAAAATACCTTGAAAGTAAAGGCATTTGTGCGCAATACACAATGCCAGGTACACCTCAACAAAATGGTGTGGCCGAGAGACGAAATTGTACCCTTATGGAAATGGTTAGGAGTATGCTAAGTTACAGTTCTGTACCTTTATCCTTGTGGATGCATTCATTAAAGACTGCAACATATTTACTTAACAGGGTTCCTAGTAAGTCAGTTCCTAAGACTCCTTATGAGCTGTGGACAGGAAAGAACCCCAGTTTAAGACATCTTCATGTTTGGGGTTGCCCAGCAGAAGTAAGGATATACAATCCACATGAAAAGAAGCTTGATGCAAGAACCATTAGTGGTAATTTCATTGTCTATTCTGATAGGTCTAAAGGATACAAATTTTATTGTCCAAACCATAGTACGAGAATAGTAGAATCTGGTAATGCTTGGTTCATTGAAAATGGCCAATTTAGTGGGAGTGATAAACCACGAAATGTGGATATTAAAGAAATTCAGGATGATCTTTTAGAAACTAATATATCCCTTGATATTGTTCCATTTCAAGAACCGGCTAATAATATTCAACTCGAAAATAAAGAAGCTCAGCAAGAAGAAACCACATTACGTATGTCAACTCGACAGAAAAGATCTGCCATTTCAGATGATTATATGGTTTACTCAGTTGAACAAGAATGCGACTTGAGTATTAATAAAGATCCAGTCTCATTTAAGCAAGCTATGGAATGTGATGATTCTGAAAAGTGGTTTGATGCAATGAAGGAAGAAATGAAATAAATGGATGACAATAGAGTTTGGGAATTGGTCGAATTGCCTGAAAATGCAAAACAAGTCGTGTGCAAATGGGTCTTTAAGACCAAGCGCGACTCAAAAGGCAATATTGAAAGATTTAAATCCAGACTTGTCGCTAAAGGTTACACTCAAAAAGATGGCATTGACTATAAAGAAACCTTCTCTCCTGTTTCTAAGAAGGATTCTTTAAGAATTATTTTAGCTATGGTGGCACATTTTGATTTAGAGCTTCATCAAATGGATGTAAAGACTGCCTTTTTAAATGGTGATTTAGATGAGGAAGTTTATATGGACCAACCGGAAGGTTTCATAACTATGGGAAAAGAGAACTTAGTGTGTAAGTTAAAGAAATCGATATATGGGTTGAAGCAAGCTTCCCGACAATGGTATATTAAGTTCAATAATACCATTACATGTTACGGTTTTCTAGAAAACACTGTTGATCGGTGTATATACATGAAGAACAGTGGGAGCAAGCTTATTATATTAGTCTTATATGTCGATGATATTCTTCTTGCTGCTAACGATAAATCTTTGTTATATGATGTTAAGAAATATCTCTCTAAGAATTTCGAAATGAAAGATATGGGAGAGGCATCCTATGTGATTGGGATAGCAATATTTCGTGACAGAAAGCAAGGTCTATTAGGATTGTCTCAGCAAGCATATATTAATAAAGTTTTGGAGAGATTTAGAATGGACAAGTGCTCTGCAGGATTGGTTCCAATTCAGAAAGGGGACAAGTTTAGTGAATTACAATGTCCCAAAAATGATATGGAACGAAAGGCGATGGAATCGATTCCATACACATCAGTTGTTGGGAGTCTAATGTATGCCTCAACATGCACTCGTCCGGATATCAGTTTTGTTGTGGGAATGCTTGGCCGATATCAAAGTAATCCTGGTATGGATCATTGGAAAGCTGCAAAGAAAATTCTTCGGTATTTACAAGGCACCAAAGATTTCATGCTCACGTACAGAAGGTCGAATCATCTTGAAGTGTTAGGCTATTCTGATTCGGACTACGCCGGATGTATTGACTCAAGAAGATCTACATTTGGCTATATATTTCTGTTAGCCGAAGGAGCAGTTTCATGAAAAAGTGCGAAGCAGTCTATCATTGCTACTTCCACCATGGAGGCTGAATTTGTGGCATGCTTTGAGGCCACAATTCAAGCATTATGGCTGCGAAATTTGTTTCAAGATTCAGCCTTATTGACACAATATCAAAGCCCTTAAAAATTTATTATGACAACTCCGCGGCTGTTTTCTTCTCAAAGAACGACAAGTATTCAAAGGGTGCAAAACACATGGATTTGAAATTCTTGTCTGTCAAAGAAGAAGTGCAAAAACAAAGGGTGACAATTGAGCACATAGGTACTGAATTAATGATAGCGGATCCGCTGACCAAAGGTCTGCCACTCAAGATTTTTTGTTGCCATGTCAATCAAATGGGTATCATAGATAAGTCCTTGTTAGCTTGATGTGTATGAATAGTTGTTGCTTATCCTGACATTTTGTATTCAATAAAGATTGCATTTTGTGCTTCTATTATTCACATGATGGTGTATACATTATTGTTTAGTGAAATAATATAAAAGTATAGGATTATGGTTTCCTTAATTACAGATATATATTGATTTAAGTTATTTTTGATACATGGAAGGAATCTTGTCAATATAGGCTTGAGACTGCCATGATCCTCTCAATTTAAATTAATGAAAAAATGGCTTGATAAATTTACTGTATAGTATGCACTTAAATTTATTAGTAAACTAGTTCAATGCCCGTGCGTTGCTACGAAAAAACAAAACAAATTCATGGCAACCAATGAGCTGAACAAATAAAAGAGGACCGAATTAGCATACAATATATCACATTGCTGGTGTTTGATACATGCCCTCACAATTTAATTGCAAACGAAGTAGAAAATTTTGATTAGCTCACTTCCAAATATATCTCACTTCCAGATGTAGTTAGTAGCAATTAGAGCACTACTCTGCACACAACATAAGGCACATGTCACACTACATTATTCGGTAGTTGATTCAAGGAATTCACTGCCGTCCACCTCAAGTCGAATTGTCTCTTAAGTCTGCACTTCATCTTGAGTCGTCGGTCTCAATAGCATAGTCTTTCTTCTTCCCCTAGTTGTTGGCCTTCTCCTGGGTGCAATGGCTCAGCAGAGAGGCTGAGGAGGAAGTCTCAATATCTTCAATGAGCACCTTCTTCTCGGGAGAAGGAGCGATTGGAGTTCTTTGTCCTCTGTAGGTTTGAACATTTCCTCTGTCACTTTCTTCCTCATGGCCTTGCCACAGTGGCGCCTTCTTCTGGTGATGGCCTTGGCTTCTCGGTAGCGGGCTTTCTTCCTCTAGCTTTCTTCTCAATCTGCACTTCTTCCACGGCAAAATCTTAGTCCTCGCTCTCATGGATGGGCCTGGTTCGTCCTCCTCCTCCTCAAATATCTCGGTTAAGGATGACAAGGCCTTCTTTCTTGCCCTCTTTTGTTTGGTTCCTTCCTTCCTTTCTTTTAGATTCTGCTGGCTCTTTTGTAGTCTCGGTTTCCATGGCTGCAAAAGTGGTTACATCATCAGCTCAGACTTTTGAATGGTATGCCTAGAGATGAATATTTTTGTATCACAAACACGGGATTGGCACTTAGGCATTACCGGTATGATCCGGAGAGGAACCAAGATTATAAGCAACAGACGGTCTCGTAGTGTGCCTATATCGTCATCGTCATCACTTTCATGGATGCACTTGCCTATGAAATTGGTAAATTTACTTGTAAAAGTAGTAGATAAATTATGGCACACAAAAAGAAGAGGTTTTTGCTTAAGGATCTAACCTTCTTAAGCTGGTTTATTCTTTGGTCTTCTTTGGTTTCGCAATTCTTTGCCTCCATAATCTTCATCGTCACTCCCAAATTGAATTTTCCTTAAAAGGTTTGATTATTTTATCGAAGAAGAGCGACGGATAATAGGTAGTCCATCTTAAGGATTGGCGATTCCACCTTCCTACTGTTTTATTTAATTGGTGCCGACGATTTGCGACCATCGGTCCGTGACATTCCTGTAATGAACGAGCGGACAATTTCAATTACTTCAACATCCCTTGGAAGGCAATGCGGAACATAGCACATAGCGATGTTGGGGGCAATAGATACCGTGTTATCACTTGTGGTACTTTCCACCTTCCGAGATTTAGCTGCGATCTTTTAGGTGTCTCTTGAGTGCCGCTTTTCCCTCTGCTTGACCTCTCTGGCAATTCTCTTAGCTTTTCTCTCGTCATGACCTCTTCATCCTTTTTATCAAGCACTCAGATCAAAATCTATGAGTGACAAGTGAAACACAAAACATTAATCGAAACATCGAGGGCAAGATCGCTAGCTTCCAGTTCCTTCTAAAAGCGTCAAGGTCTCTCAACCAAAATGTTTTTGGTGGTGTTTTCTCACTTCCTCGACATCATTCTATAATTTTTCCTTCTCCGCAATGGGCTCCTGTATCTTCTCCATGGTCAAGGTACCAATTGCCATTGAGAGGAGATGCTTAACTCCTTTTGCGACTTCAGACTCACTTCATTATCGTCCTCCTCTTCGTAGCTCCTACAAAGACGGTTGCTCGGACCTCTTTTTTTTTTCTTTGGGAAAGCGTCAAATCCCTTCACTGAAGCTCCAGAACAGCTCGCCCTCTTCCTATTATTGACTATGATATTGCCCTCAACAACACAACGAATAAACCAAACTCGTTATTAAGCTTTCTCGGCTCATTAATATTTTCCAACATTGCTTTCTGCACAACTTAAATTAGTTAATGTGGTATTATGCCATTATAACAACACAGAAAAGGAACAAATTTAACACCTCAAGTACCTTTCTTTCCTCATAGAATTTAAGCCTCAATGCAAAGAACCCTTCAACTACTTGAAAAAATGACATAAATTCAGTGACTTACAATGTCAAGCAGAAAAAAAGGGTCCGTAGCAACAAAATAGGCAGATGTTAGATACTTACTTTCCTCCAGAGTGTCATACTTTCTAAACATCATATTCTTTTGAATCTATCACATGTGGTTATACTAAGCACATGATTCGCTACATACAAATAGAATACAATTACCACTGTCTCAGAACTACTTGGATAATGTTTGCACAGAGTTCGCTCAATTACATGAACCAATGTTACCAACCACCAGAGAAGTTGGTGAGCGCCGTCCTGCTGACATTCCCCACTTCAGGCATCTTGGAGCTCTACAAGAAGTTATTAGCACATCAGCGACACAAGACAAACAGCTATATTAGCTTATGTTTACTCACATTTCAATCTCAAACTAAATCACTTCTCCATAGATTTAACTGAAACTTCCACAAAAAATGGTTTCTAGAGCGAAAACTTCAAGCGAGGAGGTGGGGCGTGGGGCCGGTCGTCGGTGGCGGCGCCCAGGATGCGGCTCATGAAGTCGACGGAATCACGTCGGGAGGGAGGCGCCTCGCCGCTAACCCTCTGTGCTGGGGTAGGGTGAGAGAGGTGAGGAGGGTGGGTGGGGGTACTGGAGGAGGAGGTCGTCAGAGAGGGGGGCGAGGGCGGAGTAGGACTTGGCGGAGAGGCGGCGTGGACGGCGACGGTGATCTTGAGGACGACAACGAGCTTGGGAAGTAGGCTGGTTGGCGTCGTGGGTTGGTCTTGGTAGGTAGTTGACGGCGGTAGAAGACGAAAGCAAAGACGAAACACGCCACCCGCCGCCACGATCACGGCGCCACGTTGAAGTCCCCATCGTCGAGATCTCGGGAGAACCACGCCCGCGTGGAAGTCTAGGGTTTGGGGTCTGCTCGCCTCCGCCGATTGCGAGGGGCACCAGCGTCTTGAGATCTGGGCGGCGATTCGGAGGAGAGATATTTGGGGTGGAGCGATCTTGCTGCGGTGGGGTGACGACGCCGAGGCGAGGGGAAAGGGAGAGATTCTGCGAGATGTTGGACGAGGAGCGTGAGAGAGAGAGAGAGAGAGGAGGTGGGCGTCGGCGTCGGTGTGGGTGCAATTGCGGACGATCTAGGCATAACTTGCAGATCCTACGGTTGTCAAGATCGTCTTCGAAGCATCTCCACCGTTGAAGGAGGACAAACCATCACCAACTCGTATTTTTAAGTAGTAGAGATTATCAACCTGTTACATAGGCCAAGTGGGAGATTGTAAGATTAATTTAATCTTTTATGGCCTATGTAATTTTATTTGATTGATTCTAGTATTAAAAGCTCTAGTATGATGGTTACTAAATTTAAGAATTAGAATCAAGAGTTTTAAATCCCTCTTCTCTCCCTTTGGTAAATTAATGTTACATGTATATATGTGTGTTTTGCATGGTACATGCATACATGATTTAACTAGTAGTTGGTGGCTGCTAGATAAAGTTGCATGCATGCATGGCTCATGCTATGGCCATCCGTGAGACACAACAATTAGAACATGTTTTGTGCTTTGCTTTAACTAACATGCAGTTAAGCTTATGTGAAGAGATGTGTTGTTTGATGGCATTGGTTCATACTCTATAAATAGCAAGGATTCTGATGCATCACTTCTTGGACATCAGTTCAATCCAAACAGAAGCATGCGACACACACATATGTAAACATACACATTCTTATTCTCTATCCATCAAGAGAATATTGTAGTGAAAGGTAGAAAGAAGAAGAAAGACATCATGCAGATTCCAAACACCGAACAAGGTTTTTTAGTTGAATCATATAAGTGCTGTAAAGTTCCGCAAAATTAAATGTTTATTCTTACACTTCTTTCTTGAAATCGCTACGAACACGAGTCGAATCTGATGCTAGCCCAAGGGGATTTCGTATGGTGCGGACGGATGAGAGGCGAGGGGAGCCGCTCCATGTCCGCTTTTTGTGACGGCGACTCTCGCATGGTCAGCTCAAAATCAACAGCTGCCGCTCAAGTTGCCCTAGAACAGGGCGGGGCAGAGAGAAAATATCTCGCAATCTGCATGAATGCTCCACTAGTTTGCAATATGCACGCATGCAACTTGCAAGGCATGACGAGGCTCTTTCAACCAAAAAAAATCGAGAGCACGCAAAAGACTTAAGCAGCATTGCATTAATTGAAAAAAAAGAAATTATCACCGTTCTACTACAATATGGAAAGAGCACTTAGTGCATCTCCAAAAACAAAAACAAAAACATCGAAAACACGAAGGAAATATAACCAATTCTCTGCCCGGTTCTAGGCTAAGGGAGCCAGCAACCTAGTCACGAAGGCTCTTTCAAATGTTCTTTGCTACCGTACGTGTTAGGCAGTCAATCGTACGAAAGATTTCATTTCAGCTTGTAGCGGCACTATCACTGGCCCTTGCACTGCAAATAATCCTGTGTGGAAACTAAGCTCTGTAGCAGATATAGTGGTCAAAATCTTTGCATACAACAGAGAGAGCAAGCTGAGTGGTGTCTTGTGCCTTCGTTCTGTCTCTATGTGTTCATACTAGTGCATCATTCGGGTGCAAAGAAAACTTTGATCGTCCAAAAAACAGGAAATAAAAACTTCGATGCAGATGCGCAGGAAGATATTGCTCTCGATGAGCTGTCAACAAAACTGAAATATCACTTTTTTTTTTAAGTTTGCAATATCAAAACTAGCCCTCTCTCTTGAGAAGACAAAAATATCACTCATACCATGCTACTTTGCTGCAGAAGTCACATGCTCTATTTCTAGACCGTGGTAGGCCACCTGTCGCGTTCCTAGTCCATGGTAGGGCGTGTGCGAAGCCTCTTCTTGTTGACATGTTATTCTACCGCGGACTGGGAGCGAGACATGTGACTTTTGCGGAAAATTAGCGTGGTAGAGTGTTATTTCTATTATTTCGGACGTAAAATACTAGTTTTGCTATTCCATTTCAAAAAAGAGAGTAAAAGCCCAAAACTCAAAAACAGGTCATGGCTCACTAGTGCTTTGATTTTTCCAATGGAAAGGTGATATGCCAAATGGCCCAGTGCTGCATGCCTACATCCATCCATCAGCTAGTGATAAGGACCGATTAAATCAACCAACTGTTCCTGCGAGATAAGCTACTGTAATACCCCACATCTCCGCACCGAACGAACGGTCGATGGCGAAGTCACACATGCTAGGAATGGGATTAAGGAAAAGCATCGGTCCACCGCAATTGACCTCCAATCAAAATCTACACCGTTGAGAGTTGGAAGTTTGAGCATTGAGTATGGAGTGAATTGATGTATTCGGAGTAGAATACTGAATGATGATCTGACAATTGACACTAAGTGTACTTGCCATTGATTCGATTTTTGAATGATAACCTTTAGATCTTCACCATTTCAATTTTCTGTACACACTCCATACACAAAAGCAATGTATTTTTAACACAAAAAATTCCTTCCACAAACACTTCAACTGTACAATACATGTAATTGTACATAAAATATTGATTCTTTTGCATACAAAGAAAAAACAAAAATTGCAACATACATCTATACATACAATATTCATACTCGGCGAGTCAGAAAGAAAGAGAGAGAGCACATCGGTGAAGGTGAGATGCACACCAACGACGACGACGTCCACGGTGGCCGGAGACGTGCTGCCTTATAGGAAGTTGATGCTGCACGCACATTGTAATCCAAGTCTTTCCCAGGTAAGCTAAAAATTCTTCCATCAGCGATCGATGCTGGTAGCCGCGCTACGCCTAATTACTAATAGCACAAAGATTACACAAAGAAAACGCTACTCAAGCGGCCGTTTGAGGTCTGAGTGGAGCGCAAATCGATCTTAACGCGTGGCCAGGGACCTCCTGCGAGCGACAGACGCTCGGACAGGAGCAGACGAATTACATGAGAATGAGAAAGAGAAGAGTGGAGCATGGCCGGCTGGACAGAGTCAGGAATTAGACATACGGAGGCCGGACAGTCAATCAAACGCAGACATCTTATCTTAGGCTGCTCCCAATGGACAGTATCTTAGTGCAGTTTTTTTAGTGCATAAGGAGTGTTAGGATACTATCTTTTCAATACATGGTTTCTTATGGTATAGTATCTTAGATTGTTTCATTTAATTACATGGATGATCTTTACTAGTATTTGAGCATTGTGGCCTATTTGTGGCATGTACTAAAGCAATACATGCATGATCTTCCCAATGCACGGGATCGATCACAATAAATTTTATGTGTTGGATTTCGAGACCGAACCGGTATCCAGATCAGATACTAGAGTACCCTCTCTCTTCATTAACTATGGTGCCACATCATCATTTCGTCTATATGGCAGGCTTAAGATACCAGCCAGGGTGGAGCACTGAGAGCAGCCTTATAACTACTAAAGATTAGAGTTTACCTCTGTAGGGGACGATCGTCCCCCCTCCCACCCGCGACTCACACCCCCTCGACCCCCCACTTCTTCTCTGAGCAATTGTTCCTGTCTCTCTCACCTCACCTCTGAATCCTCGCATCGCTCCTTCCCCAATCCTCTCATCGCCCCTCCCTGACCCCTCGTGAGTCGCGTCGCTCCTCACCCCAACCGCACATGCCACGCTGCACCACATCCTCGCATACATCAATCAAAGTCGTTGTGAGTTCGTCGCTACTGCCGATCGTCTGTGGCCGACGAGCCGCCGCCTCAAATTTCTTCCAAATCAAGCGTCCTTGCTTGATCATTGAGAGTCTTCTCCACATCCATCGAGCGAGGTTGAGAGCTACTCGATTTCCCATCATCCCATCCTCGACAACTCCTCACACCATCCTTGAGACCGCGTCGGCCAGCGCCAATGCCACGCCACCATCACCCTTGCGCCCTTGACACCACCCGTCAACGTAGTGTTCGTGAATCAAAGCAGCGGCGAAATTTGGATCCGGAGGTGGACGGTAGCGATCATCGACGATGCACGGGCATGACTAGTACAGTGGTGAACAGCAGCCCTTGATTTAGGCGACGATGAGGGCTTTGCTAAAGAGGCACAAACATCATCACAATGGCGGCTCCCCATCATAAGCGATGACGATGGCATTCAATCCGGCTGGATTAACACAAGGTAGCTCAAATCCAGTCAGTGCTAGGCCGCATTGTTGGAGAATGTATTGGACTGAAAAGGCGACTAGAGGGGGGTGAATAGGAGCACGATCACTTTTTTTCACCTTGATCGAAATCAATACCAGTTTCAATCCAGTAGCTGTGAAAGCTATGAAGATCAATATACAAGCACATCGGAAGACTTGTAGTGAGTCCAATCAAAACCCGAAGCAAAAGACCTAAATCACAAAACTCAAACCCTAATTGAGATGGGCCGGTGCGAACGGCGTTCACTTAGCGGTCCGACCGCTCCGAGCCAATGAACGATAAAAACGACCCTAGTTCAAAATCACAAATAGCTCTAACTTTTGATTCGCATCTCCAAACTTTACCAAACTTGGAACATACCTTCCTAAGGATCTCAGGAACCTATTCCAATCAACGATCGTGAAGATTGTTGCTAAAGTTCCGACTTTTTTCCGTTTAAGTAAAGGTTGCTCCAAAACCGAGCCAAAACCGAAATATGATCTAACGACTTGCTCGTGGGTGATTGATGATCAAGATGATCCTAGATGTATTCCCACATATCATAACAAGCTAGATCTAGGCAAGAAACCAAAGGAAAACTTCATGGATCGAAGAAAACCCCAAAATTATAAAATAGAGAGCAAGAAGCAAAGAGACTCATCTTGAGAAATCTTTCCTTGGATTGATTTGATGTGATGTTGGTTTACAACCACTCCATCCAGAGGACAAATACTTAACACATGAGCACTAAATCAAATCCAACTCTCTAGAACCCTAACCTCCAATTATCCTCTCCTAAACACAAATTAGGGTTTTCCAAAGAAAGGGTTAAAAGGTTAAAGGAGGTGCTGTCCAGTACCATCCCCTATTTATAGTGGAGGCTAGCTTCTAGAAGAGTAAACCCTAATGGGCACCCGTTAAGGCTCAACACAAACATGTTTCACTTACGCACACATTTTAAAGCGTCGTCTTCATCTCCTCTTGACCTAAACCGATTCTCCTTGCGCCATCTTGCGCCACGGGTTAGCAAAAGGTCACCAAGGCGGTATTTAGGTGAAGTTACCAAAATACCCCTTCTCGATCCTTTTTCAAAGATCGAGTCCAATCTTCGTGAAGCACTTCCACGCTTCGCCATGTGTAGGTTGATCAACGGCTCTCTTCATGTCGGCAAGTCTCTCCCATCCGACTCCCACCAAAACCACCATGGCACTTGCAACGACCCCCGCGCCGCTTGATCCAACCCGTTGCACCGAACTGCCCGTTCGGTCATCCTTGTCCAATTTGCGCCATGCTTGAATCCATTGACCTCACCCAGCATCCTCGATCGTTCTGGACCTCAGCTCTCCAAGCCTAGTCCCGATCATGCTCGCCGTTGACCGTCGTTGACCTCCGAGCAACCTGCACAACAATAGACCAAGAAATCGACTCCGGGAACAAGTTCTTCGCAACTTGACCCACGTTAGTCAAAATATGCATCATGCAACACATATGCACTGAAACCCATGAACTTGACCGGTGACCGAGCAGGCGGTTCGTTAACCGAGTTGGATCGGCGGCGGGTCGGTCAAAGTGCCATGGTGGTTTCGGTGGGAGCCGGATGAGAGAGACTTGCCGACATGATGAGAGCCGCTGGATCAACCTACATGTGGCGAAGCATGGGAGGTGCTTCACGAAGATGGGACTCGGTCTTCGAAAAAGATCGAGAAGGGGTATTTTGGTAATTTTACCAAATACCCCCTTGGTGACCTTTTGCCAACCCTCTGCGCAAGGCGGTGCATGGAGAAGTGGATTAAGTCAAGAGGAAATAAAACGGCACTTTAAAATACGTGCGTGTGTGACCCGTTTGTGTTGGGCCTTAACGGGAGCCCATTAAGGTTAATGCTTCTAGAAGGTCTAAGCCTCTACTATAAATAGAGGAGGGAGGTGGCTACACTTCCTCCAACCCTTTCATTACATTGTAAACCCTAGTTTTGCTTTTGTACTTAGGGAAGGATAGTTGGAGGTTAGGGTTGTAGAGAGTTGGATTTGATTTCGTACTCATGTATTGAGTCTTTGTCGCTCATTGATGGAGTGGTCAGAAACCAATACCATATCAAATCAATCCAAAGAAAGTTCTCTCAAAGATGAGTTCATTTGCTTTCTTTTCTCTATTTGGTCATTTTGAGTCTTTCTTTGTTTCATGAAGTTTTTGCTTGGTTTCTTGCCTTGATCTAACTTGTCTGTGACATGTGGGAACCCATCTAGGATCATCTTGATCATCAATCACCCATGAGCAAGTCTTTAAATCATATTTCGATTTTGACTGCTTTTTAGCACTCTTCGCTCAAACTGAAAAAGATAGGAACTTTGGCATGGATCTATACGATCCTTGGTTGGAATAGGTTCCCAATATCTTAGAGAAGGCGTGTCTCAAATTTGGTAAGGTTTGGACTTACTTAATCAAAAGTTAGATCGATTTGAGTTTTGGTTTTGCCGATTTCACTGCTCATTGGCTCGAGGTCGACCGCCATGTATTGAGAGGTCGATCGATTTCCAAATATCGACCGATTTCTAGTTGGAGGTCGGACCGCCCAACTCATTTAGGCTTTGAGTTTTTATACTTTTGGTCTATTTGTTTTGGTTTTGATTGGATTCAATACAAGTCTTCCATCGTGCTTGTATATTGATCTTCATAGCTTTTATAGCTATTAGAGTGAAAATCGTATTGAATTGATCAAGGTGAAAAGAGATCATGCTCCTATTCACCCCCTCTAGTCGCCTTTTCGCCCAATGAGTTCTTTTTGAAAAAGCAAGATTTACGATAAATACAATAAATAGATTGAAATACGTAGTTGAAAACAATAATAAATAATTAAACAATTTCTTTAAGACAACCAGTGAATTTTCCCATTCACTTCCCAACCAAACCAATGATAAGTGAATCCCCCATTCACCAATCGAAACAAACCCCCAAGTGGATTATCCGTTCACCAAACAAACATTATATTCATCAAGTGAACTTCACATCCACACTCTGACTCATTTTATAAAATACTCTATCTCCCGTATGAAATCCCCGAGCACGTCCGTAACCGCGGACACGGCTATTCGAATAGTTTTACACTCTGCAGAGGTTGTACAGCTTGACCCCATAAGAGATTAATTACTCAAAGAGTCGACCACACTTCCTTGGGTGTGCGACTTAGTGATCATCACAAGGCTTTTACAAAGCTCCTTCTTAACCCAATTACGCCGCTAAAGTTTCAACATGAATGTCTTTCCCACCAGACAGGGCCCTCTCTTGCGCTGAGAAATCGTTTCTCATAACTCACGCTTTCCATAATGAACCGAAATTAAGACATTGCTAATTAGTTAGCCAAGTGCATCCCATACCGAACTTGTGGTTGTGCGGTTAAGGCCAGTTCAATGGTGCATGTAATTAAGTCCTTGACAAGTTACTCAAAGTAGACTACCACAAACCCACAACATGTTACATCCACATCCCCACTATCCACCAACCACTCGCCCAAGCGAAAACTATTTTGTTTAACTAAAACCAATGGCAAACCCTATCATGGCACACAAATTTTAATAGCAGTGGCTAACCACCATGATTCCATATATGATTAAATCAAGATTAAACATTATGACACATGTGATGATGAACCCATCGTAACTAAGCAGAACTAAGCATCTATACGATACCTATGTTGGTGATATAAATATGTCCAACTAAAATTATCCCCGCTAGGGTGACAAAGGATTCATGGCATTCAAATAATCAAATGAGGCATAATGACAATAGGTAATAACTAATCCAATCACAAAACAATTTGTATAAAAATAGTATGCAGTTGTATAAAACAATATACTTTTGAAATCATAGGTTTAATATGATCAAAGGACTATGACTTGCCTTGGAATAAATCCTGAGATTGATCTTGATCTTGGTATACTCCTGCTTGTTCAACACTTCCCGAAGTATCAACGTCTACTCGCAAAAAAGCAAACAAAACAAATAAATAAATAACAGAGAGCAAACAAACTCCAAAAACTAAATAAAAATCTCAGATAAATAGATCTCGAATTTAGATGAATTTAGGAATTTGAATGGACTCAATCGGAGTTCGGATGCAAAAGATATGGGCTTTGGAAGATTGAAATCACATAAAATACTAAAATTAGTATTTATGAATTTCTTCAATTATTTTTCCAAAGGAAAAGATAATTATTGCGCATGCTGACATCAGCAAGGAGTTTTTCAGCCAAAAAGAATAAAGGAAAAGAAATTGGGATGTGGGTCCCATTGGAAGTGGCTAGGTGTACCATGGACTGGGTTCTTGGACACTTTGGTTCGGTTGGATTTGGGGTGTACCACATGGCCGTGACACACGGGCGCCATGTAGGATCAAAGGGTGATGTGGCCGCTGACTTGGCATGCTGACTCGGCACCGAGGAAAACAAAGGACACAGTGGCAACCATGGCTGGTGACGAAAAGCTCGATGCCGAGGGTGATTGACGGCGAGGAAACTTCGGATGAAAGGCAAAACAAGCTCCAGTGAGTACGATGGTGCATTTGGAGGCAATGGTTCGGCAAGGGCGGCTCCAGCTCGTCGATGGCGGCGACTTTGGCGGCGGTGAACTCCATGGTTGCAGCGAACTTGGCGATTAGATGGCGCCCGAGAGGATCCAAGGGGAGCACCGGATTGAGGATGACATCAGGAACACAATGCGTTGCTCAGGGTGGCCGGAGATCAACAATGGTGGCGGCAAGACAGTGAAGACCGGAGAGGACAAAGATGATCGATGATGACAATTTGATGGCCAAGGGGCAAAAAGAAAGTAAAGGATTGAATGAGATTAACCCGGAGCACGCGATGACGCAAATAGATGCGAAGAACCTCACTAGAAAAAGTAGATCAGTTTGGGCAGCGACAGTTGATTTGTCGGACGAAGAAAAAGCGCTAAAACGGGCTCCTCCGGCGAAGTGGGTGCAAGCGCGGTGTAGCCCTCGCTATTGCAAACCCAACGCCGGTGGAAGCTTGGGCGGAGATGCACTGAAGGCGGCAAATTTCGGTGGAGAAGACGCTTCGGCGGCGCTCGGTCCTTGGCGAATTCGGCGCGGTTGAGATGAGATCGGAACCAGCTCTTTAGGGTTTCGGTGGAGGTGGATGATGCGCACGTTTTGACGCAGAGGGGTCCCTTTAAATAGCACCGGATGGGGAGATTGGGGATAGAACCGGCGGCGCAAGGCGTGCGTATAGCACTCAGACTCAAGAGTCCAGGATGAGGACGGGGAGAAGATGACCCTCACGTGGCATTGGCGGCCTGACGAATGGGTCCCACGCGCAGAGAGACAACGAAAAGGAAAAAGGGCAGCGCTGGCTGTGCTTCGGTGCGGAGTAGAAAAGAAGAGCAGGCCGGGCTAGAAGGGAAAACGGACTGGCTGAGCGAAGGGATTCGGCCCGAAGAAGGAATCTAAGATTTTTAATAGTTTTTCTTTTTAGAAAATAGCAGAAAAAGCAAATGGCAATTAGGAAATAGCAAATGCATTCGGAAAAATTCTAGAAAAAAATCTATAAAATATATCAAGCACAAAAAATCCAAATAAAATAGTTTTTATAATAGTTGATGTTGACATTAATCATATTAAATTATTTTTGAACTCTAAAATTTTCAATTAAGCTTTTAACTTTACCAAGAAAATTCAAATAATTATTTTTCTTTTAAAACTTTAAAATAGACCAAATTTTTGGGATGTTACAGCTCTACCGTGGGAAATAGGCACCGCCCTTTCCGCGCTCGAGTGCCGCGGTAGTCGGGCCCATCTCCTTCCGCGGCGCTGTGCTCGCTCCCGCTGGTCACCAGGTTTCCGCGTCCTTCGAGTGCAGAAATTGACACGTGTCGATCTGCAGTCATACCGTGCTCGGAAGGAGATCAAATTTACAAATTTTTGTATTTACGGGCCAATTTTTTTTAAAAAAAACGCACCGCGAGTGCGTCGCGTACGTACGTGGCTGCACTCTGCAGAGAAGAAAAAAATCCGGACCCATCCGAGCAAACCGAGCGGCCACCGCACGGCCTGCGCGAACGGGCACGCCTCGCGCCACGCCGAGCCATGTAGCCACCACAACCCGATAGCGCTTTTCCCTTCCCAACCTGCGCATGTATGTATCGACGACTCTCGTGGCCTCGTCGTGCCCGTGCCGTGTGATTGCGCTGTCTGCGTCCATGGAGCTCGCGGTAAGAGCAGCGGCTACCGCGGCTTCCTCGCTCCAGCTCCCACGCGCCCACGCCCCCCGCCGTCTCCGCCCCCCGGGCTTCCCTGCTCGCCGGGTAGCCGCCGCCGCCGCCGCCGCCGCCGCGGCGATCGCTGTGGAGCCGGTGCGTCTCTAGTAACTTATTATCTTGGAAAAAGAAACCAGTGCTGCTGTTTAATAGCACTGTTACCGCGCGGGCCTCGTTTGAGGGTGAAGAGGAAAAGAATTTTTTGCCTACCCGCTGTTTGGCGTTATGCCGAGGTGGGACTTTGACAGCAACCAACCTGGAGTAGAGCACTCCATCAAGTCGAGCTACTCAAAATTTAGCATATATATTTCTTGAGTGTTGATGCGATTTCTTTCTTACCCGCAATACTGATCTTTAGCGGCGCGATGTAATGATGTAAGCTTGCATGGTAATGGTAGGAGGTAAATGCATGGTTAGCTGCTATCTGTATTTCTGTTGCCATACATGTATGGGATGCCTGATCTCTGCAAATTAGCTTTGCAACACTGAAAAGCTACCTCATTGGATGATCAACTGAGAAGTTAAGCCATACATACGAACCTAGACACCTGTTGAAGCCAGCTCGGTTGAGTACGTCCTAATCATGACTAACGAGATGACTAGAGACTATGGTGGTTATGACTTCTGATTATTCAAGGTGTTCATGTATGCTGGGACAGAGACGTGTTTGATAATTAATTTTGCAGTAGATACTGTGTGCCTTTGTAAATTTCTGTGCAGAGTGCATTGTTTTGTGATGTTACTTGTTTCTCACTGGACCCTGATATCTATCTTCTAGGAATTTTTGGCGCTCCTCCCTAAAAATTTGTCTTCTTTATACCATGTAAAACTGAAGCATGCAAGGTCTTTGTGGTGTAAACTTTACAGGAAACCAAAATCCAGCAGAGTAACATTTCAAAAACTGAGGTGTTTTCATGCCCTGTCTGCTATGAACCATTGATAAGGAAAGGCCCGCCAGGCATAAACTTGTACGTTCAAATCCATTTTCCTCCTCTCTCATGCATATGTTTTGGCTATATTAGCATTTATGTGCTTTAATTCTGTATGCATGTCCCAGGCCAGCAATTTATAGGTCCGGATTCAAGTGTTCAAAGTGCAACAAGTCATTTACCAGCAAAGATATCTTCTTGGACCTCACTGTAACTTCAGGAACAAAAGAATATAGTGAATTGAAGCCTGCTAGAACTGAGCTGTTCAGGAGCCCACTTGTCTCCTTTCTTTACGAGAGAGGGTGGCGTCAAAACTTCAATCGAAGTGGATTCCCTGGTCTTGATGAAGAGGTACATTTCTAGGCCACCTCATTCTTCAACTCCACAGCGTTACTGCTCAATAAGTTCTTACATGCATGCTCTATAATTTAATACATTTATCACAAGTAAGTATTCAATGTTTCTTGTTTTGCTGTTCCAACAAAAGATTGCTTGCAGAATTGATAGTGATCCACAAATTGTTCTTGTAGATAAAATATCTGTTTTCTTATTTATGTTCTTCTGATCTTCTGTTGGCTTTGCCAGTTTCAAATGGCTCAAGATTATTTCCAACCGGTTGCTGGTGGTATCCTTCTCGATGTCAGCTGCGGTAGTGGTTTGTTTACAAGAAAGTTTGCAAAATCTGGGACATACTCAGCTGTGATTGCTTTGGACTTCTCTGAGAATATGCTTCGCCAATGTTATGAATTCATTAAGCAAGATGATACTCTCCTAAACACGTGAGCTCTCCTTCCTGCTTCTTATTCTTTTTTATATGTTCTGAGCTTTTCCTGTAAGACTGCCAAAAAAAAATGGCTTGCATACTTCAAAATGGAAAATCTACCATTCCATAAATAAATAAAAAATCATTCAGAAATGGAAAATTTACCATTTCCAACTTAAACAAATTGTCAGTTAGACAATTGTGGGGCATCACTTTTGTGTTTGAAGCTAATGGTTTGTTTTAGTTTAATACAAAGAAGATTTAATCTATACGCTAAACACCCAAGAAAACTGTAATCAACATGGTACCCCCTTATTTCAATCTGGTATTACTTCAAAATGATTCCGTTTGTTCTAAGTATTGTAATTTGTAAGTTTCAGACCACGTCAACAGTATTTTCAGGTGAAGCAATAATCATGAACGTTCATTAGCAGTATTCCAAGTTCAATCCAGGCATTCAACTGACTTTTATCCCCTTTTGATTTGGCAGGAATCTTGCACTTGTAAGGGCAGATATTTCAAGGCTCCCTTTCGCCTCCTGTTCAATTGATGCCATTCATGCTGGAGCTGCTATCCACTGTTGGCCTTCCCCTTCAAATGCGGTACAGTATCTGTCTCATTTGCACTTCTGATCCAAGTGACTGCAATAGTATATTACGGTTTGTTTAGCAAAAATATCTTCAGATTTATGATATTATTCACCAAGCCCACTATGCAATACGATAACTACTTTACCTGAAAGTATTGCCCATGTCATGCACTTAAGACAACCATGGAAAGGTTTTCTAAAGTCAACCATGATTGTTCATGCTTAAATATTCTTTTGGTAGAAAAGGACCCGCGTATAAACTGAGTGGCATTTCAATTGTGCCTTCTCCATTCAAACCAATTTGCTATTTTGGTAAAGCATATAAAAAGCACGACAGGTCATTATTTAATGTTATACAGTGATAACATAATTATCTACTTGTTTCTCATATTGGTTGCTTGTTTATATTCATCTTGTCATCTAAATACGACATTGCATATCTTGTTTATATTCATCTTCAAAAGTACCTTGTTTTGGCCGATTCGATAAGGCAGACCCTTCCATAATTCCATAAATCAACTGCAAATCAGTAATTGATCCATTGTTCTTCCTGTCATGATTATTTTACTGCTGTTTAATATCAGGTAGCTGAAATAAGTCGTGTCCTGAGGCCTGGTGGTGTGTTTGTGGCAACGACATTCTTATCCTCTCCCAGGAACAATCCATTCTCCGTTGAAGCATTAAGGCCACTGCGACAGGTAAATTAATCATTTAGTGCTACTTATATTTCTGCTTAGCTGAGCTTATCTAGTTTGACGTGCTTTACTGCATTATATTGCAGATTGTTGGACCAGTTAACACCAGCTACAATTATTTCACTGAGGGAGAGCTAGAAGACTTATGCAAATCCTGTGGTCTTGTTAACTATAGCAGTAAGGTGGAGAGGTCATTCATCATGTTCTCTGGCCAAAAGCCATAGACAAGAACTCCATCGATCCAACCATGGATAGTTGTATAGTCAGAGCGTATAGCTACTGTCTCTCCTCAGAAGTCCTTGTAAAATTATTTTGCTGCATATTTGCATAGATCAAAATCAAATAGAGATATTTTTACCTAGAACTTCACATTTTTTTATATAAACTAGCTGGATGCTTGTACTTTGCTACGGCTAAAAAAAAACCATATTACCCCACAACATCTTAAGTCGACATCGCCGGGATCGGCCTGGTGGACCCACACCCTCGGCTCCGCCGTGTGCCTGTTAGAGCTTTGTTGTGTTTTCTGTATTTTCTTGTTAGAGAATTTTTAGGGTGGTGGAATTTGTTTGTTGGTATATTAGTTTTTCTGTTTTTGTTAGATATTTTGTTGTGGACAAAAGGCCCTAGCATCAGGAGAGGAAATCAACTCGGTTTCAGCAGGCGTGCAAGACTTGGATTCGAATACTGTAGCATTTACGAGAACAGTAACCGGACTAGACTTGGATTTGGACACTGTAGCAATTACAGGAACAGTAACCGAACTACTTGCAACAAAGGAAGAATAGATAGGCTAGCTTCTCCTTAAGAGAATATATTAGATTTTGGTTCTCCAATGTTGTAACCGGCCTTGGCTGCGTAGGTTGTAGGGGTGATTCACCGAAGGACGAGGACGTCGAGTCCGGCGAGTCGGCGTCGTTGCTGGCAGTAGAAGGATAACAGGGATAGAAGAGAGAAATTAGATGGGCAGGGAGCAGCAATCTGAAGAAAGGAGATTTTTTTATTGCTTGTCTCTCCTCTTTTACATATGTGGCTTTATAGCTTTAGCCAACAGGATTTTCGGAATTGGAAAGCATAACAGAATTGGAAACTAATACATTCTCAGAAGGAGAACCAAACTCTAATATATTCTCTTAAGGAGAAGCTAGCCTATCTATTCTTCCTTTGCTGCAAGTAGTCCCAGCATCGTTCCTAATTACTACAAAGGTCCAAATCCAAGTCTAGTCGATTCTATCGTTCCGTAATCGCCACAAGATCCTAATCCAAGTCTTGCACTTTCTTTGAAACTCGTTGATTTCCTCCCGATGCTAGAGCTTTTGTCCACAACATTACACCTTACGGACAAGCGGCTTTGTCCTCAAGTTGCAAGGTGGTGGCCACTACCGCAATCCTTCGTAGCCCTACGCCGATGATATGTCTTGACGCCGACGATGCATCACGTTAGAGCACAACATGTCCTTGCGGACCATTGCTTCCTCATATAGGTGTGACAACATGGCAAACCTGCTTTTAGCACCACAAAGAACCTCCGATGGAACATGCAACTTGATCCTTGACATGTCTATGATGTGCTCCTCTTGCGCTAGTCCATAGATTGTCTCCACAATGTGTGCAACAGTATGCTTTCATTTGGTTTGTCTGCTTTATGGCAAGAGCTAGTCGGAGATAGATCCTTTTCACATGCAAGCACTTGGCTAATCTTGGAGGTCGTTCTTGTCAGCCGCACAAAAGGCTTCATTTGTGACCTTTATGTAGGCTGTGATAACTTCCATAGGGCGTGGCGGGTGCAAGGTACCATCACCACCCAATGCTCCCGCCTTATCTTCCAAAGTCTTCACACATGCCTCCAAAGTTCCCGATTGCTCCTCGAGTGCCTTGACTCGCGCCTCGAGAGATGTGAAACTTTCTTTGATCTCGCTTGCTCAACTTGAGCCTCAACTCGGCGATTCTCGCCATCACCTCCGACGGCTCACCGATCTTCTTCTCCATGGCGGAAGGCATGATGGTCGGCTCGATACCAAATGTTGTAACCGCCTCTATTGCGAGGGTTGTAGGGGTGATTCACCGAAGGACGAGGACGCCGAGTCCGCGAGTCGACGTCGTTCATGGCGAGAAGGATAACAGGATAGAAGAGAGAAATTAGATGGGCAGGAGCAAAGAATCAAGAAAGGAGATTTATTTCTTGCTTGCCTCTCCTCTTTACATAGGTGGCTTTATAGCTTTAGCCAATGAGATTTTCAAATTGGAAAGCATAATGAATTGAAACTAATCGTTCTCAAAAGGAGAACCAAACTCTAATATATTCTCTTAAGGAGAAGCTAGCCTATCTATTCTTCTTTTGCTACAAGTAGTCTAGTTCTTGTTCCGTAATTGCTACAAAGATCCAAATCCAAGTCTAGTCTGGTTATCGTTCCCATAATCGCCACAAGATCCGAATCCAAGTCTTGCACGCTTTCTTTGAAACCGAGTTGATTTCCTCTCCGATGCTAGGGCCTTTTGTCCACAACATATTTTTAGGGGTGGAAGGGGAGTTAGGAGGTGGAGAACGTACCACCATCCACCACTAAGTCTTTTTAAGTAGCAAAAAAAAGAAAATAGATACAGAAAATAAACACACAAATTCTCGATGTACTCCAGTACAATGATGTACCAACAAATGTATGATGCACATTCTTGTGAAATACACACTAATAAATGGTCTACTTTTTCGTGAATTAGCACGTCATACATTCACACTCCTGTGCCGACATTCCTCACCGGTGATAGCAGAGACTAAATATGCAAGTGGTTTACGTTGTTCTCTCCTGTTCTCCATTGCATACAGCTAATGCTACTGGCGCAGACAATTCCACAGAAACCGATACAGATTCAGTCCGTTTCCATTTCTTTTCCTTGATCTACCCTTTTTGTTTTTTTTGGCGAGGAGACTTGGAGTTGGGTTCGCCCGCCGAGACCGAATCGGATTTGGAGAAGCTGCTGCCGTGAAACGCGAGGCGGAGTACGTGCGCCTTTCTCCCACAAAGCCAGAGCGCAAACATGGCCTGGAGGCTGGAGCACGTCGAAGCTACTAGCTCTGGCCGCGTTCTCGCTCGCCGTTCTGCTGCTCCTGCCCTCCACCGCCGGCGCCGCCGCCGGCGTCAGGCGGAGACAGCGCCTGGCTCTGCGCGAGCCGGAGCACGTCGCCTTGTTCGGCGACGGCCGCGGCGGTGGGCCGTACTTTCCCCGTTCGCCGCCCCCGGGCGCGTGCTTAAGTGGATCGGCACGCGGATGTTCGCGTACAGGCCGAGCTACAGCAAGAACGCCGTGTTGTGCACGGCGGCGACCTACCAGGCACCGATGAACGGAACCTCACGGGGCGCGCGTGCGGCCGCGCGGTGGGCATGCGGTTGCAGACTTGCAGTACGAGTCGGGTTACTTCTACATCGCCGACGCGTACATGAGGCTGATGCGGGTGGGTTCGGACGGCGGGGAGGCGACGGTGCTGGCCGACGGCTCCACGGGCGGCCTGGCCGTGGACCAGGTGACCGGGGACCAGTGGCGAACGCAGGACAAAAATAGAGCTCGCTAATATAATAAAATTGTACAAAACATACATAATACATTTAAACGTCTAATAAATTCAAATTCATACATAAATAAATAAAAGACAAAGCGAGAATGTAAAATGAACTAAAGGTAGTAACGACTAATGAACATAACAATCCAAATGCGATAAATAGATGCGAGTAGCAATCAGGAACAATAGTAGCTAAATTAGCGGACAATCACAAAATTGTGACTAATTGCAAACATTGAAATGAAATGGAAGTATGGAACATACCGCAAAACCGCTAGCTATGACTAGGAGCGGAGGCAAATCCATTCTACGAGATTTCATCTGCTGAAAACGATCCATAATTGTTTTATCATTAATACTTTTGAATATCTCTCGCTCAATGTAGCACACCATCAAGTCATTGAGCCATTCATCGGAGACTTTGTTGCATAAATCTGTTTAATAATTTTCATTGCGAAAAGATTCTTTCAAGCGATCTTTGTTGCCCACAGAAGAATCGTGTTAGCTCAATGAGACGATACACCAATGAGAATGTTTTATCTTTTCCAGTTTCAACCATCTTCCCGGCGAGCCTTGCAAGGTCACGACATCCACGATCGGCAATGGTGTCATCGGGATTAAAATCAATCCGAGGCTTCTTTGGTTGAGTTGTACTCTCATTGGTATGAGGAGTAATACTTGTATTTGAATTGTTCAAGAAATAACTATGCAAAGTTCGTTTGTCCATCTTTTATAAATCTACAATAAATTGTAATACATGAGCACTAAAACTAAATACATGTAACTAGACTAGACAAGTAGACAACAATATAACATCACATATTCTTAGTAAAATTATTACCTTAACTCACTTCTTAGTTGTGAATTGTGACACTCAAGAGTCAAAACCCATAATAGAATTGGGCAGTATTACCATTTCTTCATTTTCTTTCTCCTTAGCCATTTCTCTCATTTCTTTCTTCTTTCTGGCGACACCCCTTTCCCCATTTCTTCTTGGGTCGCACTTTGGCCGCCTCATTGTCTCCCGCCATCGGCAGCGCCTGGCGCCTCCTCCGCCTCGGGTCCACTGGCTGCGCCTGCCTCCGGCCGCCACATCGCCTGGCGCTGGCCGCCTGGCCGCCTCCGCCTCCTCCCTTGCAAGGCCAACCGCCTCGGCGCCTCGCCCCTCCGCCGCCTGCCTCAAGCCTCTCGCCAAGCGCCCCGCCTCCTCTTGGTCATGGCACTGCGCCTCTTCTTGCTGGCGGCGTGAGGTCACCAGTGAGTGAATTAGGATTTGAGTTCTTGAGAGATGGGGATTTGGGGATTGGCCAATGTGGATTTGGGATTTGAGGATTGCGAAAATGGGCTTATTACATTAGATTTGCAATGCAAAGAATTTGGCCCAAAAGGCCCAAATACGCTTGCGGTCGATCGAGTGTGTTCTTGCGATTGATGCTTCTTCCTCGTGCTTCTTCGCGCCTTCGCTCTCGCTTCTTGGTCAGGGGTCGCTGCTATCTGGCGGCGTGCAGTCTTTGGAGCCATTGAATGGACTGGCGGAGGAGCAGCAGCTGTCGGGGTCTGCAGGGGCGATGGAGCGATGGAGCTGGCCAAGACGCGGCAAGACCTCCGCCCTGCCGGGACGTCTACTTCACGCGGATGGTCACCACCACCACCACGGAGGAGACGACTCATCGAAACTTAGCCCGTCTTATGAAAAATATTAAGTGGACACCCACAGTCACTTGAAATATTAATGGTCGTCATGATATCCATCATACTCACTCTGAGCCCACCCACATACTAGGAGTCCAACTCTCATGCTCATCGAGACCTTGTGCAAGACATCCGTGGACGATACAACTTCACGGTCACAAACTGCGATCGATAAGCCCTTCGAAACAGACTATGCCCATGTCAAGAAGATGTGCAAGGTCAAGATCACCGAGACCATAAGCATGACCCTGGTCGCGTTTGCAGTGGAGTCTCTCAGCTCGAACGATCAAGAAGCCCGTGTTGCTAGGGTCAAGATCTTGCACTACTTGATACAGAGTACAGACACGAGATTACAAAGAGCAAACACTTTCTATTGTTCGGGATTCCAATGATGCAGCTGAGTCATTGTTCATGATGATCGCATCGACCAGACAGGATAAGAGGCCGAGGGAAGCCAGAGAGGGAGCTACCTCGTTCATGGCAAAGGTTGCTGCTAATCTTCACATTTCGGAATCCCATGCATCATAATCAATCAATCTGTGGCTTTCACTTTCACATACATGAAGTCGAGAAATATCGATACAACAATAGTCATGACAATTGATATATGGTCTCGATGAGCAAAGCATTGACCGTGAAGTTGCGGGCTTCATGGGCGCCACGTTGCCCGCGATAAGAGCTTTGTGGGCTACCGATGACCCGATAGAAGCTTGTGGCTAAGTGGGCAAAGCACGGCTAGCCCGTAATACGCCCCACTTTCATCCTTAAACAGTATGCATCATGAAGTATGACTCGTGGACCGACTGGGTCATCAGACTCGATCCGGCGTGATCAACTTCCACATACCAAGATAAGCATCGGGACTCACCTCATGTATTAGTCGGGATTTTAGTTTAAATTCTCAATCCATTCACATGGATCGTGATCGAAATAAGATTCTCAAACAAGCCCGGCGTGGGGAACCATAAAATGATGCAACGATACAAGGCACTATTCATACCATATGTTCTAATTCTAAAAGCAAAATAAAGTGAAATTCTCAGATACACTGGTACAAAACTTAAATCAAAGTTTTTTTATGGAACATCAAGATGCCTTCCAAACCAACGGCTGAGACCTAATAGTAGTAATCGTTGCCATCCGTGGGTTCACCAAAATCATGCTCAACCAGATCCTCTGCATTTTCCCTGGTTTCTTCTGTAGATTGTTTGCAGATTATGCAAGAATGAGTACTACTACCGTACTCAACAAGCCACATGGAAAAGCTAAATAATTACATGCAAAGAGTTCAAAGGATGGTTAGGTTTTACCTTAACAGGCACATGTGGATGCAATTTACAGCCAAAGCAGTTTACAATTAAAATAGTAAAACAAAAATATATAATAACATCAGGGGTTTCTCAACAAACTTAATTACCAACTTACCATTTCCAAAACTCTACTTATGCCTCGTGTACTCGAATCACCCATTAACACGGCTTCATTAACCTAAGCACTGCAGATTCAATAACATTGATTTACACTGCAGAGTTGCCCAACTTTACCTACACGATATCTCAAACTCACATTGCTACGCATCATGTTTGCGCATAACCGAAAGTTAGGATAACGAAGCCTTTTCATCGCTTATCTTTTTAGCCTCTACCTCAGAGGTCTAAATCCATACAAATGCGTCGAGAGACCATCGCCAATAGTGGAATTTGTGCCCGATGTCGTGGGCCCATACCGCTGCATGGACCAAATGAGTGTCCTTATAGGCCCACCCCTCTCGCCTTTGATATTACAGATATTCAATTGGGAGAGCAAAGGTACTAAGCTAGGGAGTAATGACCACGCATGTGGTTGAGCGGTTTATTGGTTCCGTTATTTGGCACAAGGTTCTTGTCCTTACTTGTCATTCAATGAGGAAATGGATCATCTCGTGGTTGTCCACCTGCTTGATCTCACTGCTGACTCACTTTTAACCCAAGTCTATTGGGTTGTCCAACTTAATGGACACAACCCTCAACTCTCCACCAAAACCATTCGCTAACTGCCAATACTGTTTTTAATTAATGAACACAATTGAGTGACAAAGCTATTTATATAGATAATATTTTATGTGAACTTGTCAAGGTGAATATGGTCTACAAGTGCTGGGTGGATTTGTATGTGGGGTTATAGGATTTATCTAATTATCATGGCATTCAAAAGTATCATTTCAATAATTAAAGTAATTGGCTCAAATATAATAATGAAAGTATCAATATAAATATATGATATGTGGGTTCAAAATGTTCAAGGGATGCAACTTGCCTTCTTGCACAAAAAACTCTGTGGATCTTTGGTCTTGTCCTGCGTCTCTCGAGTCCGGTCGTCAGATCGTAACCTAACGAGAAGCAATGCAATAAAAAGAAACCAAGTAAAAACTAGCTCGACAAGGAATGAGCTGGGAACAACAAGCAAGTAAATAAAACCAAAAAGAGACTTAAAGGAAGGTGGTGCGGGTTGGTGGGATTTATCTGGTGTTTATTTGGACTAGATGGAGTTTGAGATTCGAATCCAACTACAACAAAAATATTGTAAAGGATTAAAGAAATCTATAGGAAGGTGGAGAGATTTATTTGGAGCTTGGTATAGCTGAACGGAGTCAAAAATGGGCTTTATGGGTTCGAGACGGTCAGAATGGATATATAATGTCAATTTAGGGTTTTGGCCGGAAAAAAAAGGTCGGATAATGAATAGTACTATTTTACTATTCATGAACAAAAATGGGTCAGGAATGTAAGTCGCTTTATCGCCTAATGAACAAAGGGCTAGGGTTTACTATTTTTGGCTAATGAATATGTGATATTTGGAATAGTAATTTCTATTTTTTGGATGAACAAGAAGTGATTTTTCTTGCACATGAACAAATGAAAGGTCAGGCTTTTAAACAAGAATTGGGCCGCCCTTTTCTTTATTTGGCCCATGGCCTAATTCAATGGGCCCAACGGCCTAAAACCGCTGGCCTTAAAGGCAACACGTTGTCAAGGCCAGGGCAGCCTTTTGGCGAAAGCGGCGGGGGAGAAGCGGAGGAGGGCGCCAACAAGTGGCATCCACGAAAAGGCGAGGGGGCGAAGCGGCCACGGCGTCTCGGCGATGGCGGCGGCCAAGCAAAGGAGAACGAGGAGTTGAGGTAAGTCCCTTACCTCTAGGGTTTTGCGGGTTGGGATTGGATTTGGGGTTGGTTTCTTGGTTTTGGGCAGTGGCAGCCGTGGGGAGAAGGGGTGGTGGCGGGAGCTCAAACCGCCTGAGTCAAGTGGTGAGGGCTTTTAGGAGGCGGTGGTGGGGATGAAGAGGAAGGCTGCCCCAGGCTGCCTTTTATAGGCGGGAGGAGGAGGAGGCGCCAGAGAACCTGGCAAGGGCAGATGGGCGATCAAGGCGTAACAAGCGAGGTGGCGGATGAGGCGGGGGCATGGGCGATCGCGAGGGCGGCGGGTGAGGCGGTGCCCTCACCGAGCAGTATGAGTTGGCGATGGGGATGGGACATGGGCGGTGCATTGATGGCGAGAGAGGAGGCGCGGAGGTGGCAGATGATTGGTATAAGGCCGAGGGTGATGACGAGGAAGGGTGGTGGCGGGTTTGGCCGAGGGCACGTCCCGGTGGAAGACGGGTTGAGTAGAAAGGAAGACGGGTTTTGATTTTTGGGATTTGATGAATTTGGCGAATTTGATTTTGAAAATGAAATTCAAATCAAACTCAAATTGATTTTGAAATTTTGAATTTTGCAGATGTTTCAAAACCTTCGCTCGGGTTGGGCACCTTAGCAGCAGACAATTCCATGTAAATTGATACATAATTAATCGGAGTCCGCTTCTATTATTTCCTTTCTTTCTTTTTCCAAGGCGAATGCGCGCTTTGAAAGGATGGTCTATTTGGTTTTGTTACTGACGTGAACCAAATTAAATTGTAGTAATGTAAATGGAAATTGGCTATCGTTTAGTTTGCTACCAATATTTGATAATATCAATAAAAATTGAGTCCTTCTATACAAGATTCAATGTTTTCTCGGCTCAAAATAGTCAAATTTTAGTTCATTTATAACTTCATTATACATAAATTACAAGAATTTAATTATGTAATTTTTGTTTTTGGTCGTCAGAATATTCTCGAAAGTCTTAATAACTCATATTTCCATCACATCATTCAAAATCTAACGATACTTTGAGAGATTGAGCAAAAACAAAGACAAAAAATAAATTCTATACCAACAAAATACGGCAATTTGGTGAATCTGTTATACTCAAGAAAAAAATCATAATAAATTCTGATCCAATTCATTTTATGAGAAGAAATGCAAATCTCAAAACATATCGGATGGATGCAAATTAGACTATTTTGACAAAAGAAAACAAATAATGTTGTTTAGCAAAACCGATAAAAATTTGGTAATGCTAATGAAATCTAATGCCACACGCACGCAATCCGAGAGTGATAAAATCGCTAACAAAAATTTGGCTTGGCTGCAATCCAAACAACGTTTATTTTGATAAAATTTAATTTTGCCTGTTTTGGCTATGATAAATTTTGGCTTAGTTTATTAGGGCCACAAACCATGCAACCCCTAAGCGTTTAGTTTGCCAACAAAAGCAAAGAAGACTTTCACGTACTGAAGCGGGCATGAGCGCATGACCTGAACACGTCCAAGCTACTAGCTCTGGCCGTGATCTCGCTTGCCGTCCTGCTACTCCTGCCCTCCACCGCCCCCATCTTCCGGTTCGATGGCCGCGGAGGCTGGCCATATATCAGCGCCCTGGGCCGTGTGTTCAAGTGGGCAGACAAAGGCAATGGGCCAGACATTCACAGACGTCTGACGAAGCTCTGCAAGGCATGTGCCCAGAGTTGTACAGCTGAAGGAACCATAGGCGGAGCCAATTTAGCTCACCCGGTGTCACAGGACACCGGGTCTAAAACAATTTTTAGTAGGGATCAGCATCCCTGCACATGTGTGCACCCCTCAGCCGAAAGTCTGTGCACTTTGACCCTTCCCTTCAACCCAACGAAAACACCAGACAGCAGCAACCCATGAGGCAAATGAGGCCCAATGAAGCCAACAGTAGGACACTGAGCTAGCCCATGAGCGGCATGAGGGCTGAGGCGTCGTTTGCCTCTGAGTCTGATCAATTCGATTGATCTCAAAACCCAATCGAAGCTAGCGTTGCCTCGCTTCGCCACGACGCTCTCCTGCCTCGTCTCGCAGCTTGTAGGAGACACGCACCGCACTCCAACCGCCGCTTGTCAAGAAATCGGTTGCCCCTCGCCTGCCATCTCGTCACAGTGCCGCCTAGTCCCCATTGCCTCGCTACCGCCTAACCAAGTCATTGAAGGAGGCTTAGACCCACTCGATAAGGTGATCACCCAAGCCGTGAATCGTTACATGGTATTTGCTTTACTCTAAATTTCTCACAATTCTTTCGATAAGTTTCAAGCATGGGGACTAAATTTGTGAGTTATGGTTTCAATGTAATGATTGTTGGTTGATTTTTGTCTAATTGTAGGGTTAAAACTTAGGGTCTAAATATGGTTTTTGCAATACCTGGTCTAGTTCATTGCAAATCGGAGGCAAAATTAACCAATATTATTAATAAGTTTCTTCGCTTCGATAAGCATTTTGATCACTACTCCTTTATCATTGTATATTGTCGTTGGTTATGTAAAAATATTGATGATATACATTGTTGAATACACTACTATTTAGTACAGTGTTACTTAGAAATTATATATGTTGTTATATGCATGGTGAAGTGGTGAACCCCGGTTATTTTTGTTCTAGTTCTCGCTTCGAGGAACCTCACCATGAGCTGCGTGCTGGCGTGTGTGGTGGTCCTGCGCTTCCACCACAAGCCCGATGACCTCTACATCGCCGACGCGTACAAGGGCCTGATACGAGTGCGGCCGAACGACGGGGTGGCGACGGTGTTGGTCGACGGCTCCATGAACGGGCGACTGGGGACGTGTACTTCACCATGACTACGCACCATCACCTTCAGTGAGCGCAGCATCAGATGGCCTGTAGCGATACGCGTAGGCTACGATAACAACAAATCAAATTTTCTACCACGTAAACCAGGAAACCAAGTAAGTAAATGATCACAGATCGTTACCACCAGACGCCAGAGAGAAGCGAAGAAGAGTTGGAGCAACCTGGTCCAACGAGAGCGCCGTCAGTAGTGGTCGAGTCGATCGTCCAGCCTCGCGAGTCAATTGTCTCCTCCAAAGAACTCTCGTAGGTTCCTCAGAAGATCGTGAATCATCCTCAAGCGCCGCGAAAGAATCGCAGCCAGCATTTCTACCAGATCCACACATCCAGGAAGGAACAACCATGCGCCGGTGTGCTAGCACCAAGTCGCACGCAAAGCTCTCCTAAGATAGCGCCGTGGTTTGGTAGAACAACTCAACTCACGACTTTCGTGTGTCTTGTCCGTTATATTCACCCCTTTTTTTTTTCAATGACTTTATGCATCTCCTTATATAGTGCTCATGACGGATCCTATCCGAACACGCTTTGTTCCAACCCGATAAGTGTGTGACAATGTAGGTTCATGCGTGAATCGGTTGTCACTGGAAACCCTTTCCGATCATGAGTCATTAGCGGTTCCTAGTAGGACATAACGATTCCCGAATACACACAAATTATATCGACGAACCTTAATGCAATATGATCTACGACTGTGTCCTCATCACTTACGACCAAGTCCTATCTCTATATGCACCAGTTCAGAACTTCTACGATCAAAGTTACGACCACTCTGGATTACGCTCGACCAGCCTACCACGACCACCAGATTCCATACGATCACCAGAATCGATCGAATCCGCTTAACCTACTCGTGTATTCTCCCTTTGCCTCATGATGTCTGGTTGAACTCTAGGTGAGATGTTGTGTTATCCATGGACTGTTCAATACTTTTTCGATCGAGTGTCGGATAACTTCACGTGGTCGAACACTTCGACCACTAGTGGCATGGCCATGCACTTTCTTTATCCGACCACAATGAGGGGCCCATAGACATCTCTCCTGTTATGTTAGGAGGGCAAATCCCATATCCCATCAAATATTCCTCTCGCATGTTTCATAGCATACCCGAAAGCTACCTTTTATAACTACCTAGTTACGAGTAGCAATTGGCAACCCCTAAGAGTGCTATTAAACATGTAGAAAACCATGCTGATCTCAGGTCTAAGGATTATATATCATCATTGCTTGAGACCAACTAACGACACATAGAATCATAACAATCTCAATAGTGTCTCAAAGTAGGTCAATCCAACCCCATGTTCTCTAGCATGTGTTCACATTATTGATTCGATATCTCTATATCCATGACCGGTGAAACATGATCATCAATCAATACATGTGCTGGTCGATAGAGTCACTTGTGTTCCGACCAGTGATATCCGACCAATGATTCATTTAGACAGACATCATATAAGTTAAAAGAGTTTCACCAACAAGTCACGTATTTGTTTATCTTCACAACCAATGATTCATTCAAGGAACATGATAACATATTATCCAATATTATATATTATCCAATATTATGAACATAATGAAATATAATAATCTCTATGATTACCTCTAGGACATATTTCCAACATGGCAACCACCACGGGGTACTGCTCAACAGGGTACATTACATCACGTAGTATGACTCGCGAACCACCGCCACCGGTTCTCTGTCCGCTTCATCGCCCTCGGATCATGGTATCACCACGATCACACGATCGCTCGTCACGACCGCTGCCAGGTGTCGAAAACTTGTTAGGTACTGGATCCGAGGGCCCAATGCCGGCACGACGGAGCAGATGACCCGATTGAAGAGGAGACAGGGAACGTGTGGCGGAAAAAAAATTCTATGAGGCTCCGTCCCAGTGAGGCCCCTCCTCGTGAGCCGTCCGATCTCCTTTATGCCTATGCGCTATAGTGATATCATACGAAATCTAAGCAGTGAGCGAGGAGGAGCCTCACAGTGAGCGGGGCTCTGCAAAATTTCCTTCCGTGGCGCCCATGGGGAAATATTTCTGCTCCCTACGATGGGGGTGTTCAGAGGAAAAGTAGTCCACCAGGCTTCGGCATTGTTAGGACTACATACCTAGGATTTAGGATATCTTCGAGATGTATCTATGCGTGCTTTTGTTAGTTCTGAAACTTTTGTTCCCTAGCTATTGTGTTGCAAATAGCTAGAGAATTGAAAAGATCGTGTGCTCGACACCTTAAACTTTTTTTTTATTTAACATTTTTTTAAATTTTATTTTAAAGTTAACCTCCCGCGTACTTTATTTCCAATTCGACCCTTTGCCACGCCCACCGACAAAACAACATCATCACACGCCAGATAAGTATCCAAAATAGCACTTTTTGTCACGCCGCTGGTTGTGGTGTGACCAAACAACTCTATCACGCCACAGGTGGTGACGTGACAAGAGATTGCCTAGATACGGGCTGGCGTGATAATATTGTTTGGTCACGCCATGGGTGGTGGTGTGACCAAAGGGTTAGAATTGGAAATAAAGACGCGAGAGGTTAACTTTAAAATAAAATTTAAAAGGGTTAAATAAAAATCCTCCGAAAACGACACTTCTCCAGCGAGAAATTCCATCTCCGACGAGGCACGGTTGAGATAATGGCGCCACCGTCAAGGTGAGAAAAGAGATTTCAACAACGGCCACGCTTTTTGAATCTAGCGGCGGAGATTTCTTCCGGTCTGCAAGATCGCTTACGCAACCTCAGATCGCACTTGATCCCTCTTGGCCTCCTCTAATGGCGGCAGCACTACTTTCCTTTTTTGAAGACGACACGAGAAGAAGAAGAATAGCTCGCCTTTGGGACTAATTTTTTTAAAACGATATTAATATTAAAGATAATTACAAAAATAAATAGTCAGATTTTTTAAATACAAAACTAAGTCTTTATTGTCGATTGGCTCGTCATTCCAATATCTGACATGAGACCTGAACACCAAATGAGAGGGGTTTGATAGTATGAGAGATGTTTCTATTACTAGTTGAATTAGCGACATAGGGCTCAACAGTACAGAGAGGCCCGTCGCCATTTGGAGTGGCGACAAATCCCTGTTGCCAATTCAACCGCAACAGGATCTCTCATCGCTTTTTATAGATTATTTTCGAGCATATATTTTATCGACAAATCACACTAATATTACATAACATTCAGCATAACATCATAACATTTTTTGTCGATAAATCACAAAGACATTATATAACACTCAGTGCAATGTCGTCACATATTTTTTCGACAAATCGTAATGATATTACATAACA